>JAUTXW010000399.1:30000-200088 GCA_030620095.1 Kuschelorhynchus macadamiae
ATATATATATATATATATATATATATATATATATATATATATTCGGGGTAGAAATTCAACGTTGTTAAATTTTGGAATCCGTAAGGTTTTTAGTGCTCCCTGTATACCACATTCACGGTGGAATACTTACGGGCGCTAACCCTGTTCAAAATAATAAAATATGTCATTCTGAATTTCCAGTAAAAAATTCCCTGGTGCACTTTGAAGTTCCAGCAGTGTATATATATAAGAGTTTTCCCAATGAAATACTGTTTCACATGTTATTTTTGTTTATACAGACTTACTTAAACTGTTTACCCATCATTTCGAATTAACTGAGAATATGTCCCAATAATACAGTGGGTAACAAAGGTCTGGAATACTACCTACCTTGCGGGGTAGAAATTCATCATTGTTAAATTTTGGAATCCGTAAGGTTTTTAGTGCTCCCTGTGTACAACATTCACGGTGGAATATTTAAGGGTGCTAACCCTGTTCATAATCTGATAGACCATACTGAATGTGACTACCACAAGTGAGCTTTGTTCAGCTTTTTAAAAAATCAATTTTTTTTAAAAAAACCCTGCTCTAGTGTGAGAGAGTTAAGTTTATTTGGTGCGGGAATAACCAACCCAACCATCTGTATAGATACTTAAAACTAAATTCTATGCCAGTTATTTTTTTTTTTGGCTGTAGTCAATTAATAGGAAGTGTAGTTTATTTATATATGAAACCACCGACAAGACTGCAAAATTGGACAATGTTTGCGATCGCTAAAGGACGTTATTCCTTTCCAAACGAAAGGAGTATATGCAATTCCTTGTTCCTGTGGGGATGCAAATATTTCAGAAACTCGACGATCCGTATCCGCTAGGCTTAAGGAACATGAACAATGTATTAGAAAGAAACAAATTGTACAATCTGCTATATCTGGACACCAATATTCCACTGGACACGTCATAAATGTAACAGAAACCAAAGTTCTTGCATCGCTCTATCTACATCTATTGAAATGTATAAGCATCCTGACAATTTTAATAGAGATATGGTCTTCAGACAATTCGAGATTTAATTAAAATAATAACTGAAGCAAAGCATGCTGCTTGGTCCACAAAAATAATAAAATGTCACGAATAAATTAAATCGATCATACCTAAATTGATACCATTAATAAAAACAATATATGTTTTTATTATTAGTATCAATTCAGTATATCAGAATCACAAGAAAAAATTTTTTGAAACTGAAATTAAATTTTAATAAGCTGAAAATTATATATATATATATATATATATATATATATATATATATATATATATATATATATATATATATATATATATATATATATATATAGATTCGGGGTAGAAATTCAACGTTGTTAAATTTTGGAATCCGTAAGGTTTTTAGTGCTCCCTGTATACCACATTCACGGTGGAATACTTACGGGCGCTAACCCTGTTCAAAATAATAAAATATGTCATTCTGAATTTCCAGTAAAAAATTCCCTGGTGCACTTTGAAGTTCCAGCAGTGTATATATAAGAGTTTTCCCAATGAAATACTTTTTCACATGTTATTTTTGTTAATACAGACTTACTTAAACTGTTTACCCATCATTTCGAATTAACTGAGAATATGTCCCAATAATACAGTGGGTAACAAAGGTCTGGAATACTACCTACCTTGCGGGGTAGAAATTCATCATTGTTAAATTTTGGAATCCGTAAGGTTTTTTTTTTTGTACAACATTCACGGTGGAATATTTAAGGGTGCTAACCCTGTTCATAATCTGATAGACCATACTGAATGTGACTACCACAAGTGAGCTTTGTTCAGCTTTTTAAAAAATCAATTTTTTTTAAAAAACCCTGCTCTAGATTATTTTGGTTGCACAAAGATAAAAAGTAACCTTCCATCTCGTCGAATAAACTTTTCAAAAAATGTTAAGGTCTTATGAAAAACACCCTTTATAAGGTCTTATGTAATAAGAAGGTTGCGACAGAGTTCTGAGGCTATCCTTATCAGGATGCATACTCTAGTAACTGGCCAAAAAAAGGCCGAAAACCGTAACTCAAAATCGTCATACGTATTGAAAATATGTCACTCTGAATTTCCAGTGAGAGATTCCCTGGCACACTTTGAAGTTCCGGCGGTGTATATATAAGAGTTATCTATTGTATTATTTAGGTTTTCTTAATTTGATTATAGTAATATAAGCATATTATACGGGTATCATTATTTGTTTTCCTGCATCTGCATTAAATACATACATATCTAAATTCCTTACTATATTGCCTACAGAATAGAATCGCCTAGGGTAGTTTTATTGCAGTCATTTAGTCAGAACTATTTTTCGTGAAATTTACTATACATATTGTACTATTGCCAATTTAATACAATTATACTGTTACTAAAGCCTATATTTTCAAGTTTCATCCACAATGTTTCATTGATGAAGATTATGTGCTGTGAAATTTAAGACATCAGCTGCAGCTAAGGTGGTACTATTATTTAAAAGCCATATCGAAATACATCATGCACCATAAACTTTTTGAAAATGATAATACCCCTATTTAAATTACTTTTAGTTATTTTAGAAAAAACACTAATTAGGGATACTGACCTGTAGTTTCCTCTTGATGTAGCCGGTCCAGGCTTATATTAGGATATATTTTGATAATTTTTAGTTCCTCTGGAAATTTTCCTAATAGAGGAATAGCATCAATTAATAACTGTAATATTTTATTTATACAATATTTAATGTTCGCAAGGTCTTGAACTGTCATATTTCTATTTCTGAACCGACCTTGTAAAATAATCAATTTAAAATATTTGCAGGAGAGTCTTTGTCTGTGACTATTTAATTATCTGCTTCTAGTTCTTTTATTTTAATTTTTTTTGCTACATGTTAGGAAAACCACTATTTTCTGAGATCAGTGCCTGTCTGTTTCCATTTAGTTTTAAGGTATAAGTGTTCTAATTGTTTAATTTTATTATTATTCACTGTAATTTTCAGCTTATTAAAATTTAATTTCAGTTTCAAAAAATTTTTTCTTGTGATTCTGATATACTGAATTAATACTAATAATAAAAACATATATTGTTTTTATTAATGGTATCAATTTAGGTGTGATCCATTTAATTTATTCGTGACATTTTATTATTTTTGTGAACCAAGCAGCATGCTTTGCTTCAGTTATTATTTTAATTAAATCTCGAATTCTCTGAAGACCATATCTCTATTAAAATTGTCAGGATGCTTATACATTTCAATAGATGTAGATAGAGCGATGCAAGAACTTTGGTTTCTGTTACATTTATGACGTGTCCAGTGGAATATTGGTGTCCAGATATAGCAGATTGTACAATTTGTTTCTTTCTAATACATTGTTCATGTTCCTTAAGCCTAGCGGATACGGATCGTCGAGTTTCTGAAATATTTGCATCCCCACAGGAACAAGGAATTGCATATACTCCTTTCGTTTGGAAAGGAATAACGTCCTTTAGCGATCGCAAACATTGTCCTATTTTGCAGTCTTGTCGGTGGTTTCATATATAAATAAACTACACTTCCTATTAATTGACTACAGCCAAAAAAAAAAAATAATTGGCATAGAATTTAGTTTTAAGTATCTATACAGATGGTTGGGTTGGTTATTCCCGCACCAAATAAACTTAACTCTCTCACACACACACAAGACTACAGTCGCGAAAGCATTCGTTCTTGATTATTTCATAATGATTTCTAACACATATCCAATTAAACAGCTTATCACTGCAATCAAATTTACTGTAGCTAATAGAGTTTTTATGTTTATATTGACCTCCTACAGGAATGGGTTGCACTGTATCCCTCTAAGTTATATATGTTGCTTCCTCTTAGTACAACTATGTTTGTACAAGTACTAGTATAACACATTTTATCACATATTCTAGGTCATTCATTTTATGCCGTATTCTTTGTAGGTTTATATTTCTATTTTAATAACATTATTTTCCCTCGTATTTTCCCATATTAGTTTTTAAAGTCACTTTTTTTCAACCACTTTAATCTTTTTCGTATCATTTTCCTTCAGCAAGATTCTTCCATTATTGGACCATGCAAATTTGTAGTCAATCTTCTTTTAAAACAAAATCATTTTTAAAAAGTTCAATATCTTGTTTAGTTAGTTCATAGTTAATATAGATCGGCTCTGGTTCAGCACCATATTCCACTAAAGCAGGTGTACGATTCACGTTTTTTTAGTAACCAGCCAATACCTTTTATCAGTTGAGGCATTTTTTTAAGGGTTTTCCAACCTGAAGGTCTTACAAATCTTATTTTCTACTTTGAAAAGTTTTAAAAGGGTATGCCCTGGATTATGACGTGTCCAGTGGAATATTGGTGTCCAGATATAGCAGATTGTACAATTTGTTTCTTTCTAATACATTGTTCATGTTCCTTAAGCCTAGCGGATACGGATCGTCGAGTTTCTGAAATATTTGCATCCCCACAGGAACAAGGAATTGCATTACTCCTTTCGTTTGGAAAGGAATAACGTCCTTTAGCGATCGCAAACATTGTCCAATTTTGCAGTCTTGTCGGTGGTTTCATATATAAATAAACTACACTTCCTATTAATTGACTACAGCCAAAAAAAAAAAATAATTGGCATAGAATTTAGTTTTAAGTATCTATACAGATGGTTGGGTTGGTTATTCCCGCACCAAATAAACTTAACTCTCTCACACACACACAAGACTACAGTCGCGAAAGCATTCGTTCTTGATTATTTCATAATGATTTCTAACACATATCCAATTAAACAGCTTATCACTGCAATCAAATTTACTGTAGCTAATAGAGTTTTTATGTTTATATTGACCTCCTACAGGAATGGGTTGCACTGTATCCCTCTAAGTTATATATGTTGCTTCCTCTTTGTACAACTATGTTTGTACAAGTACTAGTATAACACATTTTATCACATATTCTAGGTCATTCATTTTATGCCGTATACTTTGTAGGTTTATATTTCTATTTTAATAACATTATTTTCCCTCGTATTTTCCCATATTAGTTTTTAAAGTCACTTTTTTTCAACCACTTTAATCTTTTTCGTATCATTTTCCTTCAGCAAGATTCTTCCATTATTGGACCATGCAAATTTGTAGTCAATCTTCTTTTAAAACAAAATCATTTTTAAAAAGTTCAATATCTTGTTTAGTTAGTTCATAGTTAATATAGATCGGCTCTGGTTCAGCACCATATTCCATTAAAGCAGGTGTACGATTCACGTTTTTTTAGTAACCAGCCAATACCTTTTATCAGTTGAGGCATTTTTTTAAGGGTTTTCCAACCTGAAGGTCTTACAAATCTTATTTTCTACTTTGAAAAGTTTTAAAAGGGTATGCCCTGGATTATGATGTTATTATTCAACTCATGCTGTTCGTGATTTAGTCAATTGACGCTTTTTCGCACGCATGTGGTTTCTAAGTTTATTATGTATTTTCAGTTGTTTTGCATATTTTTCAAGGAGCTTATTGTACTTGCTTTCCATTTCAAGCAGCTTAGTCATAATGTCTTTAATAATATAGTTATTTTTTATTTATTTTTCATTTTGTAAAGTCACCCGGTTTCATTTTCCAACCCCATCTCCATTTTAGCAGAAAGTGTTCTAACTTTTTATATGCTGTTTTGTTCATTTGTACGTAGCGCTTGTGACAATATCTTTCACAATCGTCGCAGCAAAGAGCTTTTTTATCATCTCTTTCTACTTTGTTGAAAATATTGCAATTATCAGATATCTTTTTAGGTATACCGTCGCACAGTGCGTTGCTCATATGGGGTTTGAACATAAATCAAATTTCCGACTTTTTGCGTTTTTTTGTGGTTTCTTGTGATTTATTTTAACATAATAAAGGTTATGGTCAATTATTCCATAACAAATCATGGTATTATATTGAAATATTATACAGTGATCAGCAAAAAGTTTGCAACAAATAAGAATTATTTTTTTATGGATTTTTTAGAAAATTAATTAAAGTAAGTGTTTAACGAAAGATATTTTTTTCTGTGTGCAATTTTAAGTAAGACATACAGGGTGTTCAATAAATAAACAAATATGGGTTTTAAATTTAAAGAAAGTGAGAAATAAAAAAAAAACTAGTCTTTATTTGGACTGCCTGCAGTATTCATCTCTTTCAGTGTGGCTCCACAAACAAAACATTTTGTCGTTGCATTTGTTTTAGATAAACCGTTACAAGCACTGCCATCAGGCATTGTAAACATTAGTTCAAACTCTACGGTAACACTATGACTATTAGTTAAGATATTAAATTTTTCCAGTTTTTTAATTTCTTCATTTATGTCCTTTTCTTCTTTGAGGACTAGGTCCGAATTTTCTCTTGCAAAGACGAATTTTTATAGTTCTACAAAAAAACGTTGAGCCGGGACGAGTATTAACCCATAATTCAACTGCAGTATCTACATCAATTAGTTTCAATGGTACTAAGGCTATCAAAAATAAATATCCATCGGAACATTGAATGTCTGAAACTTATGCTTATAAAGGATGTGGCCACCACTGCCGTCAAATCACCATTTATAAATTAGCTCTGCAGATATATTTTTGTTTAAAGGCAAATGTTTTAAAATACTTTCAATAGTTTTATTTAACAATTCTTTGATATCAACTTTTGCAGATATTTCAGTTACTGCAATGACCGAGCAATAGACTTCGGCAAAAATTGTTATTTCGTTTCTTTAACAATGTGAAGGCTAGGGAAAGAATCTTTATGTAAGCATTAAGGACAGTTCTGAGAATGTTGTATTTTCTTTTGGAAACATCCAGATCAAAGTACAAAGATAGAGCTTCAATTGGTAAGAGGCATTTAGACTGATTTTTATAGCTATGTCAAAAGATCTAGACGATAAGGCAGTAACAGCATCAAAGCAAAGTTCCTCTTTAGACGTTGTAGCAACGAGTTTTTCGGCTCGTCTGTTTTTAGTTCTCAAGCAACATTTTCAAATGGCGTTTGAGGTCTTCTACGGTTAGAATCAGTCCAATTTGGGCTAGCGTTACTATCAGATGATTCTATTAGACTAGTTATATAATCTGGGAGAGTAAGCGGTAAGTCGAACCAGATTTTATTTTGAGCTAAGAAACGTTGACGGGTTCTTTTACCTAGTTCTAAGCACAAAAGGTCATAATGTTTATTTAACTTGTTATAAACTTCTAAACAATTATTATTTAATCCGAATGAACTCTGTATGAAACGTAAAATTTCATATTTTCTTTTACTTGGCTCATAAGAGATCCATTTCTCGAAAATATCTCTATTTTTCTTTGTTGCGTGAAGTTTTAAAAAGAAAACAGAATCAGGGGGCAGGTTGGGGAGGATATTTTATTATAAATAAGTTGAGGAGAGTTCTAGAAATAATTTGGTGGAAAACACTGTAAGAACGCTGTTGCCTTTTTTCAGAAAAGTTTAATTAAAATTAGATAAGCATATAATCTTATAGCTTTTTAAATACGTAATTTTATAATTATAAACCGGAACACCAACGAATTAAAAAAACAATGTGTCATAAATATAAAGAGTACATACTTTTAGTATAATAGTCCATTCAAAACATTAACTGATATATATTTCACTAATCCTTCGAAATCACCGGCACGAAAACCAAAACTAAAATAAAAATGTAGCATACATAGTATACCCGAAACGTGTTAAAATTGACAAGTCTTATCACGCTTGGGACTATTTTAAACAACTTATCTACTGGTGTTTTTTTAGAAATAGCCCTTGTGGCCTATTGTAATGTAATCCATTATTCAAAAAGTTGATTTCTCAGTTTTTGTCACAGAGACAACGCACTGTGCGTCGGGCGAAATATTCTCAAGGAATAATTTCCTGCACAACCTGGCAACGTTGATGAGTTATCTCGTAATTGTTGTCAACACTAAGTTCTTAAAAATAATTCCTGTGAGTTCTAAAGCTGCTTTTACATTAACAGGAGCCACAAACTTTTTATTTCACAAAGTAGCAACTAATTTATAACCTGCAATTACGACCTCGCGATGTTCCCGTTCTTTTACTATTAAATTTATTTTTATCAACTGCAATAATTTCGGTTGTCTTTAATTTTCCTCTTTAAGAACAAAACAAAATATTTAAAATTTTAATAGCTGCTTGGAGTTTTCAACTTGAACTTAGAGTATCTGTTTTTGTGTAAAATTAACCATGAATGAAATTGCCAAAAAGACAATAGGTATAAAAAATTATGACGCAACATTTGAAAAATCTTACTGGTTTAAACGTCATTAGTAGGTAATGTCTTGACGAGAATGTATCCTAAAAAATGTATTTCTTGGCATGTTCTTACAGCACCGACTTTCGTTCCAATTGAATAGTTCCGTTTAAATAAACAAAGAAATAACCAAACAAAAGATAACACTCTGTGCCACTGAAAAAAAAGCCGAACCTTCCATTAAACTGTGACCCATGTTTTAGAACCACCATATATATTATTTATTATTAAAAGTGTTAAAATTCTGTATTAGCAAAATTGTTAAAACTTGTTTGTTGAACAATTTATCTCACCTCATAACTCGATATGTTTATTTCATAGCCCTTCCCCCCTTATCCCCAGAGTTTAGTTACGGCTCTGGCCATAGCTAGTGTGTTGCAAGAAGTTCATAAAAAGAAAAAGTGCTTCCTATTAATAAAATTGATGTATTTTTACAGTTTAATAAATTCCCGAATAAAATGTACCCAGTTCAAAAATGATGGTCTAAAAATTGGGAAATTCACTAAGATGCAATTTAAATATGAGTCATTCTAAACGAGAAGGGTACTTAACAGCAGATCAATTAATAAAATTTCAGTTGTTGAAAATCAAATGCAAATCAATGGATGAGAAGTCTGAACATGACCATTATCACAAAACTGTCAACCTAATAAATGATAGAGTTCGTATTTTTTTAACTAAACTGTCGCATATTGGAAACGCAAAAAATGAAAAATTCATATATAATTTAAAATTTACCCTTTTTATGGTCACACGTTCATGTCTGCCTTACTATCGGACAGATTTATGACAAACTTGAGACAGATATGTAACCCGTGAATGTAACTAAAAAAAATATGCGAATTCCGTGTATTACAACACTTTGAAGAGTTAAATACATATGATAATATGGGTTAATTATCCAAAAAATTAATGATTTTTTATTGTATAAATATTATTACCCCCTTCTTGGTTAACCTCCAGAATCCCTTATATCAAATCTAAAATAATATTTTACGAAAATAGTGTCGAATAACTCGTAACAGGAACAATTTAGAAAAAAATTATATTTTTTTTGCTCCTGCTTACATGTTTTATTAAGTGAAAAGGCTAACTATTAAATTGTAATTGTGTGGTAGAGTGTCATGAATGTGTTGATAGTCATTCCTGATTAATAAGTAACCTTTCTGTAAAAACAATTCTAGTATAAAAGTAAGTATAAAATTTGTCAATGGAATTGGCATCATTACATTTATATAGACTTCCAACGGAAATTGTATACAATTTATTAACATTTTGAACGTGGTGTTTACTTGAATCTTCTCAACTACCCTCCAAGGGTGTGCACTGGTCCTAAATTTACCTCTTCTTCCATTTTAGATTATGTGGTGACTGAAATGATCAATACATATACTAACTTTAACCCCGATCTTTCATTTTCGAAAGCTTGCTCGTTTTCAATTTCCTAGTATTGCTAGTACAACCGACACAGGTGTCCATTTCTTCCGTAATACTCGTCTTCGTAATGTTGAAAACTTTCATACTAGTTTCACCCAGTTTGTGAGGAAATCAAAGGTCATAATGTCGATGAGTATTTTAATGAATTTTTGTATAGCTTTTGCTGAAACTTTGTGGTCAGTGTACCCTTGCAACAGAAAAAAAAATTTGAAGATAAAAACAAAAATTACTTTTTCCGAGATACTGTATAATGAACTGGAGGAACTTAGAAGGCTTAATGGTTGAAAAACCAAAAAATGAGAAAGAATTTAGCAAACTGGATCTTTCAAAAAAACCCTTTAACAAAAAAAAAGATCAGCTAAAACAACAACCTCACTATGATAAATAAATAGCCGAATTCACTAATAAAACGAAAATAGCATGGAATATTGTTGACAATATTCAGAGCAAGAACAGTACCAAATAAATAAGAAATATTTGATACAGATTACAATATACTAATATAAAATTCTAGTGAAATTGCTCAGATCTTCGGAAGTTTCCTCTCATTGGCTGTAGAAGAAAAACTTTAATTATTTTGATATAAACTTTTCCCATAATTTTACTTTAACTAAAAAACATGTCCAATTTAATGTTTTTTTAATCTATTACTAGTAACAAATTCTGGAGGTGTTGACGATATTCCTATGTCATTTATAAAAAAAAGTTATTCCTGAGATATCTAATATTCTTGCAATTGTACTTAATGCTTCTAGTAAGTTTTTCCTGAATGCCTCAAAACTATTTCTCTACTGAGCTGTTTTCTAAAGTCTAAGAAAAACACGTTTATAAGAGAACGTGTTCCTTTTTGGTTAATTATAATATTCTTTCAGATCGTCAGCACTGCTTGTGCCGGGGGCATCTACCGAAGACGCTTGCGCAGACCTTGTTCAGTATGTAATCAATAAAATTAATAATATAGAAAGTGTAATCTCCTTTTCTTGATCTTACTCGCGAATTTGACACTGTTGATAGAGCTGTTGTGGTAATAAAACAAAACAGTTTTGGGATAAGGGGTAACTTGAACGACTGAATCATTTTATTTTCGACTAACAGAAAATTTTCTCTCAGCTCAGGGTACTATCATGGGCCCGCTAATTTTTCTCGTTTTCGTTAATGATTTCCCCATGTAAGGCCAATTTTATCCTGGATAGATTTTCTTTCTGGTGTAGGATAAATAAACTTATAGCCAAACAGGCTCAAATTGCATGTATGGAAATAAAAAAAGTTCGTAAACAATCATGTGGGCTTATTTTTTGATCTAGATGGTCACAAGTTATTATTAAGTGAACATTTCTTGAGTGTCTCCCATGATGGTGATTTAACATAGAACATAACCAAGTTATTCTTGAAAAAGTTTAAAACATAAGAGCTTAGAAGCTTCTTGATTCCAGTTTAAATCACCATCAATGGAGACACCCAAGAAATTTATTAAGTTTCTTAATAGTAGCTTGTGGCCGTCTAGATTAAAAACGAGACCACATGAGTTTTTGCGAAACGTTTTTGTTTCCATCTACACAGTTTTTGCCTAATTGGCTATAAGTTTATTTTTTTGCACCAGGAAGAAAATTTCTCCAGAATAAAATTAGCCAACCATATTCGAATCCGACACAACTATAGTATCATGAGCATACATGATCTCCATCTTGGGGAAGAATAGGTATAAACACTTCCTCCAGGCAACTAGGAGTCTCAGATTAATACACTCAAAAACCCAGCATGGTAGAATTAATCAGATAACGTCAAATTCCTGAGATTACAAACCCAGGGTATATTTAATATTGATCTTTTTGCTGCTCCTTTTACGACGTCAGGGGTGGATTATAGGAATGAGAAACTGGGAGTAATTTACCACAGACAAATATTTCAAACAGACTTCTCCTGGTTGGATAGTAAGCAAGGCGAAACTGTCGGAAGACGGGAAAAACCAACAAATCCGACAGGGAAATTGCTTTCTGCAGCCTATATGTGAGTTAAAATATTAATAAACATCTTTCATTAAGCAGTATAACAATACGCTTTACAGAAGCCAATAATATTGATTGGAAATAAATTTATACTAAGTAGGAGACAAAACCGTCCCTGGCGAGATCTGGCATTTTAAAAAGCACTGGTCTATTATTTTAAGTATAAATAGTTAACGTAGTAGATGGTAAATTAACAAATAATTGGATATATTAAACGGTTGAAAAAAGATAGGTTTTATAAAACAAGGGACAGGCAGAATTCCCCATTCATTTCGCAGCACAGCAGAGCAGACACCCCTCTACAACCCACGGACTGCTGAGTTAACAAATTAGCAGCTTAAATTTAAATTTATTTATGTTGAACATTTTAAATTATTTCGGTAACGAATTAAGGGAAAAGCTTCTCTTAAACATGGCGGTTTTATATTGTGGCATTGTAAATTTGTTTTTAATCTTATATTTCTACTGTGAATATTATTTGTGAGGACACTTACTTTTTTGCAAATTGGCCGACTTTGATGATTTTAATATTTTATCAACAAAGTTACCGAGATGATATGTCGACGCATTTACGCTTAGTGATCTTACCAAAACTATAATTATATTTTCGAAGTTTAAAAGTTACTGTAGTTTACGCATTTTGGAATTTTTGTATTCTATGTTTCAGTTTTATAGACACAAGGACCATAATATATAAGATCACAGTACATAAAGTGTGATAGTACAAAACCTTTCACATCGTATTTTAATATCAAACTTAATTTATGTTAGTGCATTTCAATTTAAAACAGTTAAATGTTTTTTTGTCAGAATTAGTATATCTTGAGGAAAACGTAAATCCTCGTGCTCAGCTTAACCAATTTTTTGCATATGGATTAAACTGTAATAGTATATTGTTTTTGAAAATTTAGTTCATATCTACAATATCGATTTTGGCTTTACTACCATTGTAAATTAATTTAGATCTATCAGAACCTCCTAAAAGTACCTAGTTCGGCACTTTTTTCAGATGACCAATTTAGTAACAAAAAACCAGACAAAGAGAGTTAGGAAAATTAAACGGGCACTTCGCTTGGTCAAACCTCTACTGGCATTAACAAGTGCATAATGTCTAGAATATACTAAAACTGTCCTCAGTTGTGACAAATCATGGTTTTGAGTCAAATTGGAAATTTTCCTCTGCATCGCATAAGATATTTTCAGAAAGACATGAAAACATTGAATTCAGAGTTTGAGAACAAAATTCTAACTTCAGTGTTTGATTTTATAAAGTGAAGGTCCCTGAAGATATTTCAAGTAATCGCGGATAAATCGATTAATTTTAAATAAAATAAAAGTACACAAAATAAAATTTGCTAGACAGATATTAATGATCATCTCGAAAAAAATCACTTTAACCACCAGGACAACTTTTTCAGAGTGTTGATATATATATATAAAACTTGATAGTATAATAAAAAGGAAACCCTTCGCACGACATAAAGTGCCGCATAGAAAAAGCCTTTCCTATTTAAATGCCATGACCGAAGTCTTCAATTAAAGGTGTAGGCTAAATTTTTAATCTATATTGGGTTGAACCTAGGAGCCAGGTAGACGCCTCCGGTAAAAGGTGCGTTCTAAGAATATCATGGGCGAAGCATATAAGTAAAGCAGTGAAGTTCGAGTAGAAGTTGATTGCTAAGAAAAAAAAGATACCCAAAAAGTTTCACATAATAAGGAAAAATTACGCTTTTTTCCTAATATCAATTGACGCGGTTTTAACTGATCAACACAACTGAATAACATCCACTGGTCTTTTCTTAAGCAACTAAGTGACGTTGAAGAGTGTTATAAACAACTCTACGATAAAATTTACTCTGTATTTAAACTGTGTGTACCTAAGAATCAGGCGACAAATCGACGTACCTATCCACCTTGGTTTGATACTGATATTAAGCACAGCATAAGACTTAAGGCTATTCACTGGAGAAAATATAAATGAACTGCTAGTAGACTAGAATATGACTCATTTTGCAGGTTAAGGCGTCATCGTCAGGAGAAAATAGATATTGATAACGCCTATAAAAATTATAATCCCCAGGTTGAAGACGATGTGCGCCTCGATCCTAACAAATTTTGGTCGTTTGCTGCTGCTAAAAAGGGATTAGCAGGTATTACAAGGGGAATGCGTTTCGATAAGTCAACCTTCTTTACAGCTGAAGAAATCGTCTGTGCTTTTGCAGATTTTTTTTGGTAGTTCTTATCTTGTTCCCTCCAATATACCCGTAGTTTTGCTACCTATATCCTCGAATGAAAATTAAATATTTCTAATTTTAATGAGTCTGGTGTCTTTAGTATATTGAAGCGAATCAAGCACAAGTTGGCAACGGGTCCGGACGGCGTTCAAGCGTTCATTGTCTGAGATTGCTCAGGTATTTTTTCTTATCCACTGTCAATAATTTTTAAAAAGGGTCTAACAAATTGTGCACTGCCAGATATTTGGAAGTGTTCTAAAGTCTATCCGATCTACAAAGCAATGATAAACTGGACATTACCTCAGTTTTAGACCTATTTCTATTAACGATAATTTTTCCAAAGTGTTTGAAATGCTCCTTCATGATAATATCTCGTGCAAAGTAAAAAATCTAATCACGCCTGCGCAACATGGATTTGTCAAAGGTGGACAATAACGGACTTGATTTCTATTACTCAATTTTTGGCTGACGGGATAGATCAACGTGGGCAAACGGATGTTACATTGATTTTTCCAAAGCGTTTGATCGGCTTGACGACACTATTCTGTTGCAAAAACTGCAAAATTTTAGTTTTTCGCAAAATTTAATATGTTTTCTTTACTTCGTATCTGGCCTATGGTGTGGTCAGGTCGAGCGATTATTTAGCTCTTGTTTACGCCATTTATAAATGATATTGTTGACAGTCTCTCGATCCAGTGTCTGCTTTATGCTGAGGTTCTGAAAATTTTCATATAGCTCCACTGAAAATGATTACTTAACCTACAGCGAAACTTAGATATTTTACATGAGTGGTGTATTGCAAATCGTCTGGATTTAAATGTGTCCAAATGTAATGTTATGACATTTACAACAAAAAATACGTCAGTTAACTTTAGCTATGTCTTCAATGGGGCTTCTCTTAGCCATTCAGATGTTTTTAGAGACTTGAGTATTTGACAAGACACTTTCTTTGTACCCTATATAACTGATTTATTGTCAAACAACCTTATGCTTCTTGGATTTATTTTACGAACTACTCGCAACTTTTAAACTATTCTGCCTGTACAAATTATATTTTTCTCGTTAATAAGGTCTAAATATGTGTCAATAATTTGGTGTCCTTTTTATAAAACACATATTGACTGTATTGAGTCAGTTGAGAGAAAGTTTGCCAAAGCATTGTAGTTTAGAGCTGATAGAGCGTAACCCATTAGTCGTTTTCCTGATGATCAACTGCGAAGGTTTTTGCTTATCAGCTTGGACGAGTGACGCTTGTGTTTTTTTCAGCTATTTTTTAATAATCCCTTACATAATACTATTATTTTTGAAGAATTATTGCCAAAATTAAATTTTCGTGTTCTTACTCTAAACTTCCGTAGCACTGATACCTTTTATATGCCTCCTTGTAGGACAAACTTTTACAAGTTTTCACCAATTAACCGAAGTGCAGTAGTTATAATATTTACAAAAATTCTTACAAAATTTTTTATTGTAGTTTGGGATCAAAAAATATTTTTACCACTAGCTTCTTATTTTTCTTTTTATATTTTCATCTTTTTTGTATTTGTTTACTGTTTATCTTTATGGATTAAATTCTATTTTGGGCATCTTATTAGTATTTGATATTGATTTATAAGTATTTTAACTCACGTATCTATACTGTTTTGTAACTGGGATATATAAATAAAAAAAAATTAATAAAAAATAAATAAAGTTCTGCCTTTGAACTTTATATGTGTTGATGCCTATATGAAATTCTAATTATTGTTTATAGTACCTTTGATAATAAATAAAAATATTATAATACACCCGGTAAATGTCACATAACCTTAACGTGTGTTGAATTGACGCATTGTCCACATATTTTACACGTTGTTTACATAGTTTGCACGTTGTCTACATATATTACATATTTTATATTGTATGTATTTGGCGCGTTCTTAAATCTGAAACGTAGAAAATAGTCGTATTTGACGTCTAGATGCCCATCTCTGATCTAAACCAATGAACAATGATTTGTTAATTCACTTTAGCTGTGAAATCTTTCGTCCCATGGCGTTAATTCTTTAAAATTTTAATGTTCGCCGAAAGGCAAATAGCGAAGGTTTGCCTCCAGGCGCTGAAACTGCAGCAGTGTCGGATTTACCTTAGCTGCCGCCAGGGACTGAACTTGGAAAATTCCCTTAATTGCATTTATTAAAGACATCGCCATAGCTAAACGGTATGCTTTAATTTTGTTGCTTCTGCTTATTTCCTTTATTAAACTACTAAAACTCGAATTAAGAAACTAAGCGCAGTTTTATATTTATCTGTACTTTTTCACAACTTCTCATATATGAAAATCACGTGTTTACGTTAGATGATGCGAAAAATGGTTTTTATGTTACGGTATAACTTTTCCATAGATGTGTTATTCGACCAAGAGAAAATGTATTTTCGCCTTTGTACCAATGCTATAAGTAAGTTGACTATCTTTCGCAATAGCGTCAGATGATCAGAAAATAATACTTTATGAGTCGAAGCGGCAACCGACGGACGAGCCTTTAATGGTATTTTCGGGTAATTTTTTTTATGCCGACACGTGGTCAGTGATGACTTGAAAAAATTTGAATAATTTTTATTAGGTAATTTCGAACATAATCATGTTTAAACAGATTAAATGTATTACTGACATATTCAGACAAGCAAACGTTTAATGGCTTAATTATAATCTAAAAATAATGAGAAAAGAACTTTCCATTGACAAATTAGTAAGTATCGCTTCACACAAAATTGACTATAAAGAATTATATAGAAATTTGAATAAAAAACATAAGACAAAGTCAAGTCTACTAAGAAGACAGTTATTTTATTGATACCTCTCAGAATAAACAGAAGGAAATTTGAAAAGTAGTAAATTACGAAAGAAATCATATTAGATGCCAACACACTAGCAATAATTTAACTGCTGACAATTTTAATGAATTTTTTACTTTCATTGTCAGTAACGTCTACATACTGATATCGATAAACAGACCTATCTAATATCTATGATTCCAAATGCACTTCATTCTGTTATTTTTTTACCTATCTCAGAGATCGAAGTTTATGCTCTAAATGTATCTAAGTCTATTTCACTATTACCATTGTTTGGTAAATGTTTGAAGTGTTAATTAAAATTTAAATAACTTACGCGACATATTTTGAGAATAATCGTTTATTTGAACCATCGCAGTTTGGGTTGCTGAAGGATCGCTGCACGGTTCAAGCGGTAAGTAAGACTGTAGATGCTGCTGTCGGGGGACTTGAGGGGGGACACATATTGGGGTTACCATGTGTGACCTGAGCCGGGCGTTTAATTGCATTTCTCACGATGTCATAGTTCGAAAACTTCACTAGTACGGTGTACGGGGTGTTACATTGGATTTAATCTAGAAAAGGAGACAACTGTGCTCTGCAATGGGTGCTTATCCGAGTTTAAATCTATAGAAAGTGGTGTGCTACGGGGCTCTGTTCTAGAGCATTTACTTTATATTATTCACATTAACGATCTATTTAGCAGCGAATTTTATCTAAAGTGAAGCGTGGTCTACACAAAATTATCAGGAATTGGTTTAATCAAATAATCGTGATCATATTCGTAGTACAATTGCTGGGGATATATTTGGATGACCGCTTAAGCTGGAGTTCGCATGTGCGTTCTTGCAAAATAAGTTGTGCTCCTCTCTATCTACTATTAGACAACTTAGTAGAAGCACTGATTCAAATACACTTCTATCTACATATTTTTCAATTTTCAAATTACAAATCTCTTATGGTGTCCACTTCTGGGCAGGTTCATCTGTTGCAACGAAGATTTTCAAGCTAGAAAAAAGTTATTCGCATTATATCATAGACTGGACTTAGTATTCACTGCAAACTTACTTTTATCAGATTGGAGGTGTTACTTTTGCCCTATCTTTTTATTTACTATCAACTTTTAAAGATACATAGAAATTTTGGCTATTAGAATATGAATTCAGATTTTCATTCTTATAACAGTCGATCTGCTAATTTGATAATACCTATAAATGTGGACCGGAAAAAGCAGATCAAGAAGCACTCCCTACTCCGAAATTCCCTTTATTCCTCCCATTTCAGTTAATCTATAAAATTTTTAAGCATAGTTATTTTTTTAATTATTTTATACAACTGTTACTTTTAGTTGAATGTTTTAATTATATACTTAAGTGTATTTTTTATTATTGTACGGTTTTATATTATTTTTTGTCGCGTTTTATTTAATATGTTCGTATTATTTTAACTTTTTTGTTTTGTGACGTGCTATCATTTGCTTTTGTAAACAAATGTAGTCAATAAACACTATGCCCATGTCTATGTTTATATGTATGTCTTTCTTCCATAGAAACAAAAAGCAAAACGTACTTGGTTTACTTTTTTTTTATTAATCTTGAAAAGAAAATGTAAAATAGCAAGAAGGACCTCCCTTTCCAACGAATTCATATTTTGCCATTTAATTTACCGTGCATCTTGTTATGAAAAAAAATTTTTGTTCATATATTTTCAATATATTTCACTGGTTTTTTCGCCAAAAACTCCAAGCAGAAACTACCCGAGCAACTGAAACATCAATGTATCACGTTCAGCCCTGTATCATCTAAAAGATTTATCTCAAGAAGTAAATAAACCAAAGAACTTCCACGTTTTTACTAGCGATTGGTATAACATTTAATCCGATCGAAGTTAATTATGTTGACAGGCTTTAAGCTTTCCTACCATTGTATCGGTAGTACCTGGGATAAAAACGAATCGGCTTTGAAAAAATTTACAAATTGTTTATTATTAAGGAAAATTGATGCATTTTTAAGCAGAGGCATGCCATGAATTTTTTTATATGGCGCGCGCAGCGTAGACGTGTTTTGTTGCTCTCCGCTAAATTTAGCTATATATATTAAATTTTTAAAGTTTTGTGTTAAAAAACCTTTTCAAATGGTTCAGTGAGTGGTGTTTTAATCGTGTGTCCTTAAATAATCATCTTAAATGGGTGGTAATAAGAAAAACCCAAGTTCAACACAAGATCCGGGAGATTTTGCTTCCAAAATGGCTGTCATGGAAGCCAAATTTCAACAAGGCTTTGACAGGCTACGCGAAGAATATTTACAAATGAATCCGGAAAACCGTAATACTACAAAATTACCGCACACTGTATCAAATTTTGAAGAGAGATTATCTCGTTTCGAAGTGGATATAAGGTCTTCTATGGAGGCCCTAAAGATAGAAATAGCATCTCTGCGTTCAGACGTTGATAACAATAAACGTCATTTTCAGGAAGTAAATAAAATAAATAATAACAAAAAACTGATGTTCCGTGGAATTCCAGAGGACAATGAGCGAGACCTTCAAACTAAAATGGTAAATTTTATTCAAGCCCGATTTGGGATCGAAATATCTATACACGAAATTAATTGTTGTTATCGTATTAAAAAAAGAACAACACAAGTAGACAAATAAAAACACGGAACCGAGCTACCGTCTAAGCCGTGATAGTAGAATTTGTAACACAGTGGCGACGGGATGAAATTTTCTTCGCGAAAAAACAGTTAAAAGGAACGAATTGTGTAGTTTGTGAGGTTCTAATAAGTTCTCAGCTGGATTTATTCATGAAAGTGCGTGAAAAATTTAAAAATCACTCTTGGACTATTAGAGGTAACATTTTTGTTTTACATAATAACAAAAGGGTTCTAATTAGGGATGAACAAGACTTGCAGGACTATATATAGGTTTGAGCGGAGCAATGAAGCTTCACGCATTTAAGTTGTTTTTGCTAAAACACTTGTACTTTTGTAACAGAAGATTTATTTTAGTTTTTTTTTTATCTCTTCATTACACTCTTTAGCTATTAGCATTTCTGCTCTACTGTTTTTCTGATAATTTCGCTTGCACAATACAATGTGAAAATTATAATATCATGTTTAACAGGTTTATCTTTTAACTAAGTAAGTTTAAAATTAATATGTCTGTTGGTAAAATAAAAATTGGCCATATAAATGTTAGATCTTTAATTCCTAGTCTACAAAATATTCAACAATTTATTTCTAATGAGAATTTTGATATTTTTGGGATATCTGAAACATGGTTAAGTGAGATAATTAAGTCAAATGATGTAAAAATCGCAGGGTACAATCTTATAAGAAGGGACAGGGCCGGGAGGGGCGGTGGTGTCGGGTTATACATAAAAAATTCTTACAAATTCCATTTGGTCACTACTGAGTTTACGATGAGTGAAAACTTCGAACAAGTGTGGGTAAAAATGTGTGTTCAAAATATTAATTATATTTTTGGTTGTGTATATAAGCCACCAACATATAAAATGTCGGATTTTCTAAATGACTTCGATAATATTTTAACATCAATATGTATACTGTGCGATAAACTCTGTTGTGTTTGGTGACTTTAATGTAGACTATCTAAATTTGTTTTCTAATGATGTAATAGAGTTTAATTCAGTAATTGAAACGCTAGGCCTTTTGCAAAAAATTTCCAGTCCCACTCGTATTACAGCTTCATCAAGTACTTTAATAGACCTGGTTTTGTTGTCTAATGATATAAAAATAATAAACTGTGACACGCTGCCGGGACCAAGGGTCTCTGATCACGAGTTCATTTTTTGTGAATTTTTAATGCCGGAAAGCAAGAAGCAAATTAATTATGTAAATTATAGGGATATAAAAAGTATTAATGTACAGCAATTTAATTATGATTTGCAATCAATACCGTGGCGCAATATATTCGATATTCCCGACATAAACCTAAAAGTAAAATTTATAAATGAAAATTTAAACACACTGCTAGATCTACACGCGCCTTTAAAAAAAATAAGAACAACAAAAGCATATCAACCGTGGCTGGAGGGTGCAAAAGGCCTTATGAAACTGCGTGACAGGGCTTTGAGTAAATACAAAAGAGATCGAACTGACACAAATAGACAATATTATAAATCTTTACGTAATTTAACCACCCTTACAATAAAAAACGAAAAAAAGGCTTTTTTAAGTGCCAAGTTGTCTTTATCGAATAATGTTTGGCAGGAGTTAAAGAATTACTGCTCGGGAGTTCAAAAGCATAAAATTGAAATTCCAGAGGCCTTAAAAAAGCCTAATGAAATTAACAATTATTTTTTAACTTCAATACCAAATTCTCAATCGCTTGCAAACGATATGCTTGATTACTATACAAAAAATATTAAAGATACTGTAATATCTCCTTTAAACTTTACTACTGTCTCCGATATCTGCGTACTGAACAATATAACTCAAATTAAATCAAATGCCTCTGGTATTGACGGTTTGAATATTTATTTTATTAAAATGTGTTGTCCATTTATTCTTCCATTTCTGACTCACGTGGTCAACTTCTGTATAGAAAACTCTGTTTATCCCGATTCTTGGAAGAGGGCTATGGTAACGCCTCTACCAAAAAATAATGACCCGAAAGATTTTAAAGATTTAAGACCTATTAGTGTTTTGGCATGTCTCTCAAAAATTTTGGAAAAAAATATAAACTATCAGTTAACCAGGCACGTGGAGTCTAATAAGATCCTTCCTGAGACGCAGTCGGGCTTCCGAAGGGGTCATGGCTGCTCTACTGCGTTAGCAAATGTTAGTGATGACATTTTTAGAGCTACAGATCGAGGTCATATAACGGTTTTGGCTTTGCTAGACTTCGCTAAAGCCTTCGATACAATAAATCACAAAATGCTGCTTTCAATTTTACATTATATAGGGCTAAGTGATAAGGCTGTATTGTTTTTCAAAAATTACTTATCCGGAAGATCACAATGTGTTAAGATTGGAGAACAGGTCTCTCCGGAACTACCTGTAACTAGTGGAGTACCCCAGGGCTCAATTGTAAGTCCTTTTCTGTATGCTATTTACACTTCAGGTATTCATAGTGTTTTCGAGAGATGTAGTGTTCAGTATTACGCAGACGACACACAAGTGTACTTATCATTTAGCAGAAATAATGTTGCTGATTCCTGTCAGGCATTAAACAATGATTTGGAGCGTCTCAGGTCGATTTCTTTAAAACATTCCCTATTTTTAAACCCACAAAAATGTTGTTTATTGTTGTTCGGTCCCAAAAATGATGTAAATGTTGTAAAAAGTGAAATCAATATAAAAATAAATGATGTTTCATTGGAAATTAAGGATAGCGCCCGGAATCTTGGAATGATCTTTGACAATTCGATGAGATTTGAAAAGCATGTATCTAACTGCATTCAACGTGCTTATGTAAAACTTAAATTTCTCTACGCCTATCGCCATGATTTGTCAATAAATATTAAGAAGTTGCTGTGTGACTCTCTTGTGCTGTCTATATTTGGCCATGGTGACGTGGTTTACGGAAACTGTTTAACACAAGCGCAGAAAAATAAAATCCAAAAGGTACAAAATTCTTGCCTTCACCTTATATACGGAATTCGAAAATTTGAAAGAATATCTCATAAATTGCGTCAAACAAACTGGCTGAATATGGACAGCACGAGACAGATGCACTCAGCTAATTTTTATCATAGAATTCTTTATTATAAGAGTCCTCCGTATTTACATAATAAAATAATTTTTCGTTGTCATGTTCATAACATAAATATTCGGTTCAAAGGTTTAATAACTCCACCTTTCCATAAGACTTCTCAATTCGAAAGGAGTTTTTCATATAATATTGCTAAACTGTACAACTCCCTTCCTCTTCATTTAAAATCTTTATCACCCGTAAAATTTAAATATCAGATTTTTAAGCATGTATACACTAGACAAAACGAAATATGAATTGTACATGTACATATGTGTAAGCCTGCAAAGTAATTTTGTAAGCATACACGCCGCGCCTATGTGTTTTTTTTTATATATTTTGGTTAATGGTTAAGTAGAGCAGGATGAATGAGCCTTTATCGGCAGTTCATATCTGGACTTCGCCTTTTTTCGCATTAAAATATAATAAATAATTGTAAGATCCAAAATTGTATCTTATGTAATCTACATGTGAAAATAAAGACCTTTATTATTATTATTATTATTATTATTATTATTATATGTTGCTTTGGTTGATGATACTTGGGTAGGACAGAAACTTAGACCCGACATGGGTTTAGAAATTTGCAAATACCTCTTCGAACACTTTAAAGAGCGGTAAAAATAGATCTGGATCGAAAAGTAGAATAAATGTCAGGAATCCTGCCCACATTTTGTAAAGTTGTACAAAGTATTTCATGCCGAATTTTGTATATCAAAAAAAATATTAAAATTAAAAATTGGTGAGCCGTGTCAAACAGGACATTGAAGTAGATAATTTCATCGGGTTACGAATGATTCAGCGTTGTTCAAGCTACCGGATACATATATAAACTTTATAATATAAGTAGCTGACGTAACTGACACGATTAACGGCTATTCTTAGTCATTATATTACCTCAACAATAAGTACCCAAATTTTTAGTTTTAACGAAATCAAATTTTTTTTATTTTTTTTTTCAAAATCGTAATCGCGCCACTAAACTAACACTTGCAACGCTACTTGGGTAGCTGAAGATCATTTTACTTATAAGCAACATCACTATAATCAATAGTATAAAAATCAGCTTTGCTCGGTGCTACTACACGTTTCATTTTCTACAAGGAAACCCTAACAATCATATATTAAATCCGGCTTAATTTAAAAGGGCAATAACCCTATTCACTATCTTGATATTTTTATTAAAATTTCCTTTCGTTGCTTATAATACGAGGAAATTCTTTTTATACCGTAACGTTTTTGACAGCATTAATCAATGGGGGAAATTTTCAGCAGAATTATAGGTTGTAAATGTATTTGGAATGGTTATAAAAAACTACTAAATCACTGATGATAAATTATTATACGTTGTTAAAAGCTTTGACCCTGAAATAAGCACTGTTGCTTGACCTTTTTAAAGGCTTTTATTTAACTTCACTTGTTAGTTAGTATAGTCTAACGGATCTTGGGCTGAGACGTCTAAAGAGGACAAAACACGTCGCTTTGTGTTGTTGCAGTCGATATATTTGCCGGTTTAGTTGACCCATCGGAAGTTTTAATATTTGCAATGAATATTTTCTGCCAGCACAGTTTCTCTAACGGATCGATGTTTGGGTCAAATCTTGCAAGTAAGTTTTGAAGCAGTTCACGTTATCGGAATTGACTGAAATTTAATATACATACAAGGTGACATTTTAAAAATTTACAATAGCTATATCTGTGAAACCAAATAAAAATCGCATGCAAACAATTTCTATACTAGGGAGGGAGAACCAAAATGATACAATAACTAACCTGTTTTCACTTACCCCCTCACCCCGACCCCAACTAAATAATCTTAACTGGCAACTGCTACTTGTGATATCCTATATTAAAGGTGTTATAAATGCTTTTGTTGCTAGTTGTACACTACAAAGCTACATTCGATGTAATAGTTTTTGATTTAATAAAGAAATCATTATCAAACTGATTTCCATTGGTTTCAAGACAACAATACAGTCTATCTTCAAACTCTTTACCAACATTTGCAAATGTTTCTCTGGAAATAGTTTGGCATTCTTAAATTATTCTTTCCTGGAGTTGCTCTACTATTGACTCAGATTGCGTTTCAAAAACAACATATTTTAGGTGAGCCCACAGGAAGAAATCAATAGGACCTGTTCTTCCAATCTATTGATTATGATAATGAACTACATGAAGGTGAAAATGTAATACATTTTCTTCTAAAGATATATTGTCATGTACGTCTCGCTGATTCTCTAAGTTATGAATTATTAGAGGCTCGATAGACCTATCTAGCATGTTAACGTACATTTCGCCATTTAAATTTGCTTGTATAAATAACGCATCAATAATAGCATGTCCCAATATACCAACCCAAAAATTGATTTTCTGGGGGTACTGCATATGTCATTCTCGTCATTCCAGTAACGGCAGTTTTGTTTATTAACGTGTTCATTTAAATAAAAAGTACACTAATCACTTAAACAATTGCAGTAATTCTAGCTGTCATAATTTCACAAAACTCAATTCTTTTGTCGGAGTCATCTGACCAATTTCTTGAAGGATTTTTACTTTATAGGGATTATATTATTTAATTTGAGTACTCTCCTTATAGATTCGCGGAATAATCCTGTTCCTGTAACTGCCTGACGAGTCGATAAAGTAGGATTTATTGCAAACTGTCCGAGAACTTCAATCTGCGTTGCTTTGTCCAGTAATCTTGGTTGATCTCTTTTTACTTCCCTCATAAAAGCAAAGTATTGTAATCCTGAAAAAATCACCCTCCGAGATTTTTTCAGATCTTTACGTTTCAGGGTCCCTAGGTGACGAAAAACATGTTTTCTCGATTCCGTTGGTCTGTCTGGCGGCCTATTTATTTGAAATTTTGCACAAAAATCGAGTATAATGTAGGAATTAACTTGTAAAATTTTGGTACGAATCCCAGATGGCGGAACAAAATGGCGGCTTAATAAAGTATTTAAAAATTCAGCCTGAAAAAACTACTTAATGAACTTTCAAATTGTGTGCCATAACTAATTGTAGTATAGAGATGAAGTAATAAAACTGTGGTATTAATTAAAATTTTGTGCAAGCATTAAGTCTGATGTAGAGATAAGCTGGTAAATGGCGGCCAAAAACATGATAAAAATTAAAGTATTGCATTATTACAGACAAAAAATGGTGTTTTTCGTTTAGAACAAATCAAAAGCCAAATGTTCATGAAATAATAAAAGTTCTAATAACAGTAGCATTTCGATTCTTAGTGTAAAAGTAGCAATAAAAATCTCTTAAAGCCGAATATTTAAAACACCACTTTTTTTAGACATATCGATGTCAATTTTTTCAGGTAAAAATTCCACAGCAACGAATAAACAAAAAATAATACAGGCCTAAAATGTTTAGGAGTCTCAAGATTAATGCTACGATAGAAATACGAATGTTTCTTAAATTAATAGTGAAAAAAATTTTACACATTTAAGTGGTTTCTGCAGGTCCTGATTCGAATCCTAGGTAGGTGCACGACTTTTCAAGTCTGCAGCTAATATTAGTGGCTTAAAAATCCAACAGGGAAGAGTGTAGAATGAATTTCACTGTCCACGCTGCCATTCACGCCGGTAACCAGGCCGGGGGGAACCGGATGTTCCCGTGGTAGTTTGGGGGTAAATCCACACTCCCCGCCATCACATGCCCTCAATAGGTGGATTGGATGGCCGAGGTTCGGACTCCTCGATAAACTGTAGGGCCCGTCTAGCTGACATTCCCCAGACGTAAACTCCTTCCCCCATCCTTGAAGTGTGATTCTTATCCCCCTTTCCGCGCACCCTTCCACTGCCCCTATATGTACTTGTCGAAACAAAAAGTGTACCATGTGTAACTATCGGATGTTCGGGCAGGGTCACGTTACCCGATCAGTTCCGAACAACCACGAACAATTAGAATATGGGTAAATGTACTAGTTTACGAGCCCACAACCAAACAGTCAGCCAGTCAGTGGTTTTTTTTTTTTGAGAAGCTGACAACTATTACATCAAATGTTAGCTTGTAGGGTATAGTGTATCTAAAGTCAATTGAGACAAAATAAAAACTAAATATCCGTCCACAGTCGGCGATTTCTTTGTCAAGCAGGGGCGGCGTGATAGAAATTTAAACTTACTTTTGTAAACCGATTAACTGAATAAAAATAAATTTATTTGATATAAGTGGTGTAGTAGAAATTCCTTTCGAACTGAAATATTGCCAAGAGAAGTAAGTCATTCTTGAGATATTGTATTTCTTAAATAAGTTTTTAGACATTTGAAGCAAGAAAAACTTCTTTCCACTGAAGCACTTGTCGACAGTATTGTCAAAATAAGGGAAAACAATTTATATGCTTCAGTAAAAATATATTTATTTTCGTTAATGTTTTCACTTGCTCTTGCACTGATATATTCCAATTACTCTCATTGGCAAATATAAGACCAAGCCCATTTGTAAGTCGTTGACTTTTTGAAAATATTTCCCCGTATAACTGTAACAAATTTTCAAACGAGCTAGTCGGAAAATTTAAAATATATTCGGAAAATTTAGCAGAACCTGCCAAACATGAAAATGTAAGTTTTCCACAGTCTTGAAATCTTTGTCATTTCCAATAAAATATGGTCCAATATTTCATAAAAAAATGGGTTCTATACTTAGCCCTAATTTCTTCAGGTGAAAGCTTAGCAAGGTCACGTTTGTAATGATTTATTTCTGTAATAGAATTTGCTTTACCAAACATGGTATTAAAAAATTTTCATTTCTTTTTTTACAGAGCGCCTCACGACAGTGTTTTATCTTGGATATGCAAAAATATATGTTAATCGATTTTTTTTTAAGAACGTCAAATAGTATGTCCGTGATTGAGAAAATGTCATTAAACACTAATACCAGAAACGTGAATTCAAAATCGTTTATATCACCTAAAAATCCTTTCGCAAGACGGATTGATTTTTCATCAGATTTGTCATAGTTTGTAATAAACTCAAAGATGTCTTTTAATTTATTCCAGTCTTGAACAATCACATTTATTAACTTCGAATATGAAGTTGTAACAACACCATAAATAAATATCACACAAGGCAGCCAACCAAACTGCAAAGGAACTCAGCGGTTGCAGCGAAATCCGTGAAAACAAAAGTAAACAACCACCGCAAACTGAACGACACGTAGGTGTAGTGTACTGCGCCTGCAATTCACCGAGAGCGTTGTACGGCACTAGTTAACATTATTCTTCCCTGCAGTCGACGTCATCGCGAACGCGTTGTCATGGCAACATAGTAGGAAAATCGTAAACTAAACATAGCACCAACAACTAAACAAGCGGTTTGCGCCACTGTTATAGTTCTTATAATAAAGTTCGATTGAAAGTTTTAAAAAGCCCACGGTCAAGTAAAATATTTATTCGAGATGTACGGTTTATTTTTTACCAATTGGGTGAATAAATTAATGTAAAAACTAAAATTTTAAGAGATATATAATAAATATAGATGTTTGCTTGTTTATTTTTGCTGGTGAAGTAGCACTTCAACTACTTCACCTGAATAGCTGCCACTGTGTTGTAGTAAATTGAGCGTACCCCATGAATGTCTGAATTTACTTTAGATACACTTTACCACTGAAGAGAATGTTTTTTAAGAGCTTTAAAATAAGTTATATAGATCAAATAAAAATACAGTATTATGATATCCAATAGTGAATGTCCAGCGTAAAAAAATGCTAAAACGTACAAAATAAAATAAACGTAAAAAACAGTTCGGTTATCGTAATTGACTAAGATTTGGTATACATACATAAACCTGATGACAAGACAATATTATGGTGTTCAATCGTCAATATCTTATATAGGGTGCTACAAAAATAATGCTATAAAGTACAAAACAGTTATACATACATAAACTTGATGACAATACAATATTATTGTTGCCAATCATACAAAACCGTTCCAGTTATCGTAATTGTTGGACATTAGTATTGATGTTCAATCGTGAATGTCTTATTCAGGGTACGTAAAAGTAATACTAAAAAGTACAAAATGAAATAAATGTAAAAACATTTTTCATGAAAAGCTTTTATTTATGTTATATCCTTTCTCTCGAGCAATACAATCAAGTACGATGCACTTGATTCCCACCGTATCAGATGTTGATTGTCTCAAGGAGACGGCGAGTACCGGGAAGCCTCGTCAGCAGAATCTGCCCAGCAAGCATGTTCCCACTGACGCAGCATACGTCTTTTATATAAATAGTGTAAATTGTAAATAAAATCATGATTCGTTTTTAAGCTTTTATACTGTTAGTTTCGTTTTTGATTTTGCAAATAAAAATATTTTTTAAAAATCGAATTTTAAGTCGAGTGATATAACATTTATAAACTATAGAACGGAAAAGTAAGAAATAATTAAACTTACATAAACAAAGAACTATTAAAAATTTGAATATGTTCTTACAAGCTTGAGGCGTGAGACGTCATCATCCTTGAAATAAGGCCTCAAGCTTTTAAGAAAATACTCAAATTTTTAAAATTTCTGTGTTTATTTAATTTTAATTATTTTTTACTTTTTTGTTCAATAGTTAATAAATAAAAGCTCTTTTTGTTAAATATATTTTTATAGTTATTTCATTTCTTTTATTTGTAACTGATGTTAGATATTCTAAATTGGTATATTCTTCATTCTCAACTGACTTTTTATAAGTCAAAATTGAAAAATATAATAATAAACAATTATTTAGTACCATACAAGCCTTAATTGTGATTAAATGAGAGTTATTAACAAAGCAACGTATTAACGTAAAATATTGCACCAATTTCTGTAACCACGTTTACTTAAGCATGGATATTACATTACTAATACTCTTCTACATAATCAAAAACAATGGAGTAGTCACAAAGAACGGGTGAAAAGAGATACATTAAAGCCAAATATAAAACTCCCAACTTTATCGCACATCAGCCTGAAGGGGTGTTAACGTAATGATATTTTAATGTCATAAAGGAAATAAGCTTTGAAAAGGAAAACGAAAATTACTAGTATGCGTGCCGCAGAAGCACGCGAGGAATATTGCTCGACATAATCTTCCACAAGTAGCTTATTTAAAACCGGGTAAAGAGTTCGAGGTACATTATAAAAATTGGTTAAAAAAACCGCTTTTAAATTAATGAAAGAAGCATAGATATCACATATCGACAATATCTCTGTATTTAAAAAACAAAGCAATTGTTTTTTCCGCTTTCGCGAGTGGTGTAGCTATTTTTTAAATTAATTATTTTATGTATAATGCTATAGTTTTTAATGTTGCGGATTTTTGACGTGTGTTTGAGTGTGCTTCTTTAAGTGTCAATAATTTGAATCTAAAGTTAGTTGTTGTATATAGACCCCCCTAAAGTGGATTTTAACATGTTTTTAACATACTTAAATGCTTTTTTCGAAAATCAATTTGATCCACTTTGTAACCTTCTTATTGCAGGTGCTTTTAATTTAAACATTTTAGAGCATAGTACACAACTCTCGAATTTCCGAGATTTAATAACTACTTTTAGTCTTGTACATACTATTAAGGAACCCACGATAGTGACTGCAGATTCAAACATATGCATTGATAACTTTTTAATAAGTTCAAAAACACACTTTTCCACATCCGTTGTGAATCTGGGCTTGTCAGATTTCTTCTCTCAGTTTTTGAAAGTAGATTCCATCAGAGCTGTTAAAAAATACATCACTTCCAGTCATGTTATGCGACATGACTTCTTATATAACAATATTAAACAATTTTTAGATTTTTTAAAAAGAGAGGAATGGGATGATGTTTAATTGTTGTGTGTGTCCCACAGTGCTTTTGTAGTCTTCGCTAAACAATTATTTTATTATTACGATTTGTCTTTCCCATTAGTAAAAGAAGTATCAGCAATAAGAATAAACATATAAAAGTAGCTTTACCGCCGGAGCTATCTCTCCTTAAGGATAAGATTACTTTTTATACAGACCTATCATAAAAAGATATCAGGTATAAGAATTTTAGCAAACAAGTTAACAGTATTTAAGAAGAGAAACTTGAACTTTTTTTACACAGCAAAATGACAGAATAATTCAAAACCCAAACATCAAATCAAAAGCCATATGGCAAATTATAAAAGCATTACAATATAAAAATCATTCTTATAGGGAACTGAAAATGATTGAAGATGGCGAAGTAGTTCCAGATAAAGAGGTTGCCGATAATTTAATCATCATAATAGTCATGTACCCCATAGTAATAATATTGACAAAGCATTGATTTATAATTGTGTGCCTCATTGTATAAATACATATTTTCTGTCACCCATATGTAAATAAAATAATTTAATCTTTATTAAAACGTAAAGAACTCATATGCCACAGGACATGATGGCATATTAAATAATTTGTTGAAAAGGTGTGAATTTGTTTTGTATGAAGTTTTAAAATATTTTATGAATCTATCCGCTCAATATGTGATATTCACTGAACCACTAAAATGGGCAACTGTCATTCCTTAATATAAAAAGGGAGATTCTAATGATTATTCAAATTATAGAGGCATAAGTCTGTTAACAAATATTTTAAAAACGTTTGGATTGAATCTGAAACATCAGTTACTTCACTTTTTATTAAAAATAATATTATTAGTCTTTCTCAACGTGGGTTTACAAAATCCGGCAGTACTGAAAGTGCCCCTTCTGAATTCCAGACGACAGTGGTCGATGGAATTGATAAACAACTTCACGTATTGGCTTTATTTGGGGATTTCTCCACAGCATTCGATATGGTCGACCATGAGGTACTGTTGCTAAAGTTGCATCGTTATGGTATTAGAGAACAGGCATGGAAGATCATGGAGTCTTGCTTGAATGTTCGACAATAGTGTATTTTGGTAAATAGGATGAGGAATGGCTTTTTGACAGTAGACTGGAGTGTCCCGCAGGGCTCAGTTCTTGGACCGTTGCTATAACTTGTTTATTCTAATGACTTCATTTCCTGCTTAAAAAATATCTGTACCGGTATTTCTGTCATATTATATGCAGATAATACAAACATTGTAGTAGTGGAAAAAAGTGCCGTATCTCTTAAAAGGACAGCAGATTTGGTTTATAATGGTATAATGTTATAGCCTAAAAAGAATTGTTTGATTATAAAACAAGGTAATACAAATTTTGTTGTATTTTCAAATAAAAAACAAAATAATGATAACTTTTTAGTTCACGAAATTGAATGTGGTCCTATTACACCTTCCAAGTCCTCAATAATGGGCTTAGAAATTGATGAGAATTTACGATGGGTAAATCATATAGAAAATCTATGCAGAAAGTTAAGAAAAAAATGTTTTAGTTTAAAGTTTTTATTAAATTATTGTAGTCGAAATGCTATGTTGTCAGTATATTATTCTAATATGCACTCTCACGTATCGTACGGCTCGGAGAGCTTAAATCCCAATTTATAATGCTTCAAAATGCTAAGAGTGTTTCTGCTTCAATAGTATGAAATCCGCATTATGTGTGGTCTTTCATATACAGAGTCATGTAGAAACTATTTCAAACAATTCAAAATATTGACCTCGTCGGGAATTCACAAATTCAAAGTTTGCGTTTTTGCATATCAGAATATAAAAAACTTCAAAGCATTTGCGCTCCATATAGCTTTATTACTACTACCTAATGCACATAAATCCACATTTTTTCAAAAAAACGTAATGTATAATTCATTTAGATTTTTTAATAAATTGGGAAATGACATTAAAAATGCTCATAACTTAACAAAAAATATCTTGTAAAGGGTAACTTTTATTCTGTTTAATAGGTCTTAAGTCAGTTCTTTTTAAGTACCTATTATAGCTAATTTTCGTGTTTTATCTTTTCTAGTCAAATAACTTTTTTGATGATGTACTTTTATGAGTACGTATATTTAGCTTAATCTTGACATTTTCTCCAATACACCGATGATATATTTTTTATGTACATCTATTTTATTGGTGAAATAAAAGTATTATTATTATTATTATTATTGTTATTATTTGCCAGCAGCTCCCACTTGACCAATTTAGATAATTTTTTTAAATTAAATTTCTCTACCCATGGACATGTTATCCGAATAGAAAAATAAAGTTTATAAAAGTTATTTAAAGCGCTGCCGTCCCTCTGCTGCTAGCGGAAAGCCGAAGCAGAGTTGAATTGAGAGAATGCCCTTCAAAGTATGTTTTTTATGTAGGTATGGAATTTTTATTAATATTTTATTGAATAGAGATTTTACTGTTAAAAAATTCCAAAAACTACTTATCCAATTGACTTGAACACCCGTATCCATGAAAGAGGTTTAAATTTAGACCAGGTCTAACTTGATAGTTGTAGGTTTAAGGTGACATGCAACAATAAAACAATTAATTTTTGTAAATGTTGCCATTTCAAAATGACAGTGACATAATCAAAATATGGCGAAGTAACAGTTTTAGTTTTCATCGCAACTAGATCTGGTCTAACTCTTAAACCTCCTTAGAGAATACGGGGGGAATCAATGATCAGCTTTTTGGGAACAGAATTTTGAATCCCCTTCCTATAGTTTATAATATTAATTATAACAATTAACAAGATTACACAATTAATGATTGCGAATAAGAATAATGTGCGGTTTTTGGTGCAAACTCTGTATACTTGAATGGTTCAAATAGGTCGTTTTTCATTGCATAGGTTTCTGTATATAATACAATTAATGAAATTGTAAATTAATACTCTTGTCTGCCTTCTTGAACTTTTGACTAATATTAAAGGCTTTAGGAAAATATTTACTGTTTTCTATAAATAATTCACACAATCTAAAAATTAGGTTACAATTATTTAACACAGTTTTTGAAATAGCGTCCCAATTTTCTGTTATTTCTATAGGTTCATTTATACAGTACAAAAGTTTCATAGTATATAGTGCAATATGAAGAAAAGACAATTAGTTATGTTTTACCTTAGCGCATGTACAATTTTCAATTGTACAAAAGTTGATTAAGCTAACAAAACCATTTGTTATTAATGTTATTACATTTTTAAACCATGAGCTGTCACAGTAATATTTACTAGGTGGTACAAGAATTAGTTGTTCTACAGTAAGTCATTATTTAAATTAAGTTCATGAAAATAAGGTCCGTAAAATAAATTGAAAAGGGAAAAGCCTGTCGTTGAATGTATACTTTGTTTACATATGCAAATGCTAGATATCATAAGATTATCTATAGTTCCATCAGGTTCTTGTTTTAGAATATTTAGTTTTTCTATTAAAGTGGAGTGTAACCTCTCTACAGTGCTATTTGATGTTGAGTTATTTGATGTAGTATGATGAACATATATGCAAAAAAGTTTAATAATTCTCGAAAAATATTATTTTTAAATTCAGTAATCTACAACAATTGAGGCGTATTATGACGAGAGATAAAATGTCTTAATTTTTTTAATCTAGTAACGGCGTTTTTATTTTGAATGTAATATTACTAAAAGAATCAAGAATTATTAAAAACAATATTTTAGAGAATTGAAAAATATCAATATGAATTGTTTTAAAGGGCTTTTCACTTAAAAGTGGGCATTCGTAAGGTTTTTTATAAGGATTTCTTTCATATTTGCAAGCAAAGTTCGCATTGCTTGATTATAAGAGTAATATGCTCTCCTAGTTTTGGCCAGTAACATTTTTCTTTAAGTTTAGTATAAGTCTCGTTTATTTCATTATGACTATTTTGGTGATTATTCATAATTACTTTTTTTTGTATATGGAGCGTAGTTAGGTAATTGATATTTAGAAGTTCTTTTACTACTTTAAGTAGATGTTCGTTTTGATTTTCTTTAGGGATATGTACGGAGGTATGAGATTTATTAAAAAGTTTTCTATTGTAGTGTTTATATTTTTCCATATGTAAGAATTTATCTCCGTGTGGCATAATTATCAAATAGCTCAGAAATGGGTAACATTTTCCCATCGTGTGCTTTATTTGAATGGAAAAAAGCCCCACAAGGAGTTTATAATACGAGTGTCATTGGAAATATTAAAGACCGTTGACTCGGTTTCAAACATATTTTTCTCGATACGCGATAAGGCATGAGAAATTATTAATTGAAAAGATGGAAAAAGAACTATTCATAGATTCGTATTGTAATGGCTTGTTGTATATTATAGAAAAATTAATAATTTGGTGTTTAAGTTTTAGACTAAATCTTTGGTTTCTACTAAAACATCATCATACATTATTATGGTTTCTCAGCTAGAGCTAAACATTTTTACGGTCGGTATATACTTTAATCTTGATCAGGTCTATAAGAAAAAACTTGAGAACTTGAAAGACTGGGCCTAAGTTTATCGCATAATATACATTACAATCTTAAATGCCATATCTATTGTTAGCAGCCTATCTCAGGACGGTACACGTTTTCCCTAGGGGATCACTCATTAAAGTACTAGCCGCGCTCGACTATTCTCTATATTGGTTATCGTCCGTCATCGGATCAACGTCAAGTTGAAGTGGGACGACAACAACAACAACAAAGGTTAATATCTAATTCATATATCTAAATGAGGAAACGCTCACAGCAACAACATTTAAATTAATTTGTACAAACTTGACAGGTATTGATTGAAACAATTCGTAAAATACGTCCTCTAGATGTATTTAGTAGAACTTATTTACCTTAAATTAATATGCAATAGAGACTACTATAACATTTATTCTTTGAGTATTTTGTGGTTTTTATTAAAGTTCATCCAGGCGTCATTATTGTTATCAAATTATCAATAGGTGGGCTGACGACCTAGGTTGAGAGTTGTTGTCAGGATCAATGTACAGGGTGTTTTCTTGTATTTTGCGCTCCCTCTATAGCTATTGCTTTTAGAGAAAAAAAAACTTTAAATGGGAAACTCTGGAGGTTCGTGGGTACAAAAGTAGGTGAAGCGTTACTGCTACTTGATGCTAATTAAAGGGTACAAATAATAGAAAAGCAAATATCAAATATATTTTGGCTTTAAGCAAATATAAAATGTACATAGAAGAAAAACATTAATTTAAATTACGCAAATGTTATTGGGTTTAAAAAATATCATACATTTATCTTCTACTTTTTATAAACAAGGTCGATTCTTTTATTATTAACTAACGCAAATTCATCAATGATGTCATTTTGAGAAATGGTTTGTTGTTTCCGATAGCAGCTCTTTTTCAGAAGATACTTCACAAACAACACCTCGGTTGTACGATTTTGCTACGGGTCTGGATCTGGCGTTTACAATTTTTCTACCATTTCGGTTATCATTTCTAGTAAATGGTATTTCTCGCAATAAACAAACTATAATGTGAACAGGGCATATTTCTTTTCCCGAAACAGGTTAAGAACTTTTTAGGCACGCTCGAGCTGCTTGATCGAATTAAAATGAACGTACAACTCGGGAAGAAGTGAAAGGGATCTCCGATTTACTTGCACGTATCGCGACGGCATTAAACTCGATGTAGCATGTGCCATTATCCCAACAAACACAGTAATCAGTTCGGTTTTAAAGATCCGCAGCTATATCGTATCATAACAAACATAGAAAAAGACTCCGGTCTCGGTCTTATTAAATTATAATTTTACAATTTACAACAAACCTGACACGTGTTTCGCCCTTTCGAGCATCATCGGACCTACAAACAACAGAGAGAACCTTAGTAAATAATCACACTCACAAATCCCAAAACAATAACTTACAATAGAATAAAACACACTAAAGCACGTAATTATACATATTTGATTGACATTAAAATGAGGTTAGGTCTCACGTGAATAAACAAAATAAAATATTAAAAAAGTATTAAAAAAGATTCATGTGTCTAGCCGAGATCGAACCCGGACCGCCTGAGTGGGACGCCGGCGCCGAACTAATTTTGTCCACAAATATCTTAGAGGCCTTGTCGACCTGCTTGGATCAGAATTATTTTGAGTTTAACGAAACCATGTATATAAGTAAGGAAGGTATAACCTTTTAAGTGCCATTTTAGCCGAGATCTTTATGGACAATTTAGAAATTAAAATTCACGAATATTCCCTTAGTAAAAATTTCATTTATTTGTACAGGTGTGTTGATGATATATTGACATGTTTTACTGATACTGACAGACAATTTAAATCATTTTGAAATTATATAAATAACAAAAATATAAATTTTACAGTTGAATTAGAAAATTAGAAAATAATAAATAAAATTAATTTTTTAGACTGAACAATAACTATTAAGAAAAATAAACAAGAGTTTTGAATTTTCCATAAGCCATATCATACAGACATTACAATACTCAATCTTCTTCTTCATCTTTTTTAACAACCTTTTACAGTCCTCTCCTGGACATAGGCCAGCGTCGCCATTCGGTAAGGTCCATTGCAATCTGGTGCCAGTTTCTCCCTACACTTTATTTTATATCGTCTAACCATCTCCTTTGAAGAGGTCCAATCTTCTATTTATGTTGTCTAGGTCTCCATTGTGCTATATGTTTAATCCATGGCCATCTTGTGTCATCCTGCCTGGCAACGTGTCCCACCCAACTCCATTTTAGATTAGCGATACGTTCTGTCACGTCATTCATTCATTCATTGTTTTTGTCTTATTTCTTCGTTTCGTAATCGGTTTCGGAGGGTTATACCGGTTAGCAGCTCTCAGGGTAAATGTTGTTGTTTCCATCCCATATGTCATTACAGGTAGGTCTTGATTTTTTAGGGTGGTTTTTAGGCGCCCTACTACAGCCCAAGCCAATCTAACTCTTCTAGTGACCCCCGCTTACTGATTTTCTTTATCCAGTTTAATTAAATGTCCCAGATATGTGTACTCATGCACCTCTTCGATGGTTTTACTTTCAATTTGATCGTTGGTGTGTGACAATATTTTGCTCTTGTCCATATTCATACAGAGCTCAATTCTTTCTGATGCGGCTTCTTTCTGTTAGGTCTTCACTTATTATCACTATATCGTCCGCGAAACGAAGGTGAAACAGTTGCCGGCCGTCGATGCTGATACCCATATCTTCCCAATTTAGTATCTTAAACAAGTCCTCCAGCGCAAGAGTAAATAGTTTTGATGAGATTGTGTCGCCTTGTCTTACACCTCTCTGAATCGGTATTCTTCAGGTTTCTATATCTTCCTCGATGTTTATTTGCAGTGTTGCTTTACTATATATATGTTTTTCAGAATATTCCTGTATCTATTATCTATCCTTGGATTGTCCTTTGCTTTAAATATGGCCCATAATTTAACTGAATCAAACGCCTTACTATAATCGACAAATGCAAGGTGTAGTGGTATATTATATTCTTTATATTTCTCTATCAATATTCTAATGTTCTGTATTTGCTCGACTGTACTGAATCCTGTTCGAAGTTCTGCCTGTTCTGAAGAATTTGTTAGTAAGTCTGTTTGTAATTATTAGTAATTTGTAGGGTTGCAGAAGAAGACTTATTGGACGGTAGTTCTGAATGTCGAGTTTAAGTTTAAGTTATAAAGCAGAATTACTTTCGCATTTTGCCAGTTTTCAGGTATTCTGTTAAATTGTATACATTTGTTTAGAAGAATTTTTATAGATTCGAGGGTGGTCGCGTTACCTAATTGAATCATTTCTTTGGTGATTCCGTTTTCTCCTGGTGCTCGGCCGTTCTTCATTTGGGACAATGCGTGTTCGATTTCGCTAGTTAAGATTTCTGGAATATTTTCCGAACCAACATTTAAGACATTAAACATTTGCCTGTTTTCGGGTGGTTGACTTATTGTGGAGTATAGGTTCTCGTAGTAAGTTTCGATTGATCCTTTTATTTCGTCCCTATCGGTTATTAGCTGGTTTTCTTTATTCTTTATTTGATGTATCCTGATTTTGCCAATACTATGGATAGATTTCAGTATTTTGATGTTTGTGTTATTTTCGATCCCCGTATTTATCTGTTCAGTATTGTACTTCCTAATGTCTCGTCTCACTTCCTTCCTTATCGTTTTATTTAGGTTCTTGTATTCTGTAGAGGTTTTGTTTAGTTTTCTTCTCTTCTTCATCAAATCTTTTGTATTTTGTGCCAATTTACCCAATATTTTTCTGGTTAGTGTTTGGATGTCCCTGTGGATTTTATTTTCTAGCTCGTCGATTCCCATCTCCAGTATAGGGTTTATAGGTGTTAATTTTTTAGTTAGTTCCGATTGATATTTCGTTTTGTGTTGTTTTATTTGGTCTAGAGTGGGATATCGCTGTGTGCGAAGTAGTTTGTTCCGTTCTAGTTTAGTGTTGATTCGCACTTGTAATCTTATAGGTCCATGATCGCTGCCCATATCTAAGTTATTTAGAACAGTAGCATCCATTATTGTATATCTTTTATCGGCTACGATGTAGTCTATCTCGTTCTTTATCGACGCATCGATGTCCATTTCCTGTTTTTTGGTTTTTTGAAGAAGGAATTCATACCATACAGATCCTCTTTTGGAGATAGTTTAGTAAGGTTTCCCCTCTCTCATTTGATTCATCCAAGCTAAATTCTCCTCTGTTAGGAATATTATTGTGGTTAATGCTTCCCATTTTGGTATTAAGATCACTCATAATGATGGTGAATTGTGTTTTTTCTGTATTTTTTTGGCAGTGTAATATGGTCATACAGTTCTTTAATCTAGGTGTCTTCTGAGATACTAATTGGGGCGATCCTTGATTCTTTTATTTATTAGGATTGCTACCCCTCCTAAGTGATTTATTACTTGTTTATTATTCTGATATAGTATGTGTCCACTTTTGAGGGTAGTCACGTCTCATCAGCTCTTCTTGTTTCGCTCAATCCAATAATGTTACATTTTATGTAGGATAGCTCTTCCTTTAGAGTTCTAATGTTGTAGGTAATTACGTGTAGCGTTTGTTGATTTTGCCTTTTATTTGATTGCAAATTTTTGCCTCCCCAAGGATCCTTGAAGCAGACCTTCTTGAAGGTGTGGAATTTGGGGTTATTACTCCTATCCACCTGGAGTAGTGTTCCATACGTTTTGAAATTCGCTATTTGAGGGTTTACGGTCGTAATCCTCCACGCTGGCCAGGCGTGTTGGAAAATGGGATATACGATGTGAGAGGGACAAAGTGGAATTATGTGGAATTAGGGTAAAGGACGTGATTTTCTACGGTATTAGGAACTGTAGAAGAATCAAGAGCTCATATGGGCAGGGTTGCTAACCCTGAAGTAGATCTGTCCCCCTCTGGGATTGTAGGGAGTATCTACTCGCTACTTCACAATATCAGCCTATAATAGTTTGGCTCATAGACTGATCAACATATCTCTAAGCCAAGAAAGAGTTAAATATAATAAAAGGAATAGCGGTGAATAACGGTCTTCATGAAAATCTCATAGACAGTATAGTAAAAAAGAAACAATATAAAAAAACATTTCAGTTAGTTTATCCTACTAATAAGTTCAAAGAATTTCATAATTTTACTTATACAGGAAAAATAATATCAAATGTTGCAAAGTTTTTTAAAAATGAAGGTACAATTTTTGCTCTTAGGACTAACAACAGCCTTGGAAGATATATCAAAAACAATAAGACGAAAACCAAAAAACAGAATAAATCCTGTGTTTACAAGTTAAACTGCGGAACCTGATCAAAATTTTATATTGGACAAACAGGCAGAACGTTTAAAAACAAGAATTAATGAGAATAAATTTAGTTACAGAAAGCATGAAGATAATTTCAATTACTCTAGACATTTAATTCAATAAAATCATACTTTCGATGAGAACTTTGAAATTTTGCATGTAGAACGAAAAACGAATAAAGTAATAAATGTAAAAAAATGTAAATTTCGTTAAAATACAAGCCATGTTAAAAGGATCTCTATGTAGTATTACTAAAAATAGTACACTAGCTTCTTCACATACCTAATAAAGATAAAAGTGTGAAAGAAATTCTAATTTACAACAAAAATGATCTAGAAAATATTATAAATTATAGATGATATAAATACTGAAATTTTGACAAGTACGCCCAAAATTTTCTCGGAAAATGAAAATAAGGATCAGAAGCTACATTATATGTAAAATTAAGTGAATTTCACCGAATCCACTTTTTAATACATTTTATGCGTTGTCATTTAATGACTTTTCGATTTGCTAGGGGTGTACCTACAACGTACACCCTGGTAGACACCCCCGGACGGTAGTGCAAGCCAAAACATTTATTTCAAGCTATTACAACCTGTCTAGCAATAATATCTAATATGACTAAAAGTGGCACCGCGTCCCTAAACAAGTAGAAAGCTTGCACACACAGACTTGCAAAAATAGTGTTTCTTTTATATATTATTAATATTTTTTTATTTTTGTCCAAATTTTTTTTAATGATTTGTTTTTTTACTAAGTTTTTAAAGATTCTCCGTTTGTTATACTTTTGGAGTTCTTTGCACATGTTCTGCTTTGTTCATTTTCATGCATTAAAATTTAACAATAATAAATGTATGTTTATAATGTTTATGTATTGTATTCTTTGACAAAGTAAATTAAGTGGAAATTGCAAACAAGTGTTTTCGTTTACTTAGTTAAAATGGATTTCCATCAAGTACTAACTAGTTCTGTTCAATTATTATTATATTCGATAAAAAAATAAACATTATTATTATTTTGCCCGAATAAGACTCGATTTTTTTGTTCGCTTCTGTATTAAATTTAGTAGTATAAAAATCACATGTAACTGCCGCTATAATATTTTGGTTTTATTAGTAGGGACTTGTCAATATTTGTTACTGCTGAAATTTGCACAGCGTGGTTAGATAAATTTAATTTTTCGGTCAGCCAGAAATAATGCAAATATAAAATGAATGTCTGAATAATATTTTATTTAGCAATTTCACCTCAATGTGTTATTTTAATTAAACAACAATGCATGCACGATACAGAAATGATTCGTTAATCTTTTAAATAAATATAATGAATGCAAAAATGAAATTGTGTTGAAATGTCATCAAACCATTTAAAACTTTATTTTAGAATTACGTGTAAAGCAGCTAAAAATTCGGTAAAACTTTTTATTGTACCGGGTCTTCAGTAAAATGATTTTAATAAACCAATCACGTTTAGTGGATGGTTTATCACGAAATGTCAAGAAATACCTAATTTACAATCTAAAGTTTTTTGGACATACGAAACCAGATTTACAAATTGCGGAATATTCAATAAATATAACCATCACTGCTGGGATAGAGAAAATCTACATTTTTTAAAAGAAACACGTGTACAAACAAGATTTGGGTCCAATGTTTAGTGTGACATTATAGGTAATTTAAAATGTAGCTTTAGATTACGTCTCACGATTAAATAAAATTAAATAAGAGAGAGCGAGAGAGAGAGAGAGAGAGAGAGAGAGAGAGAGAGAGAGAGAGAGAGAGAGAGAGAGAGAGAGAGAGAGAGAGAGATATTAATTATAGACAGGTCAACCCAAAGGATTTTTTAGTGTCTCTAATGGTGGTGTGGTTATGAATTAAGATAACTGAAGTTATATTTTATTAAATAGATCTGTGTCTTTAAGAAATTTTATAATTTTAGGTGTGTTGGAGTATGAGAGAATCTGGCTAAGATTACCAGTGAGATGAAGGTGGGTTAGTAATTGAGTATAGGTAGTGCAATATAGGAATATGTGTTTTATTGTAAGGGGTGTGTTTTAATGTGAACAAATGGGGGGAGGGGGTCTGATCGATCAATGAAATATTTATGCGTTTGACCAATACGTAAGCGAGTTATGATTGTTGTTGCTTTCCTGGGAAGATTAGCTATGGTTCTGGTGGAAGGGTTAGGAGTTTTGGCTATGAAGTCGGCCTTATCGGTGCCTGGTATTCCAGTGTGGCCTGGGATCCAGATAAAGGATAGTTTTTTGTTAACTATATATAATCGGTCAAGATAATGGATCTCTTTGGTAAAAGGGTGGAAGGGGGAATAGGATTTGATGGATTCGATCGAGCTGAGGGAATCAAGTGCCATATAGATGGCGAAGAGTTCGGATGTAAATACGCTAAAGGTATGGTGAAGAGAGTATGATTTTTCTGTGAGGCTGCAGAAAAACGAAGATCCAACTCTGTCTGGAGATTTGGAGCCATCAGTATAAATGATGTTATAGTCAGGATAAGTGGTGGAAACGTGAATGCGGAAATGTTTTAAAATTACACTATGTGGGATGGAGTTCTTACAATAATGTTTCAGGAAGTAATCATAAATAATAGGAGGAGAGTTCCAGGGAGGGAAAGTGAAATTATTGGTAGGAAAGGGTGGTGGGAGTTTAGGGATAGAAAATCTACGTAGAAGTTGTTGGTGTTTTATATTGGCGCCGTAAGTAGAAAAGTGGTAAAGTATGTGATTAAGGTTTCAAGGAGTTGTGAAAAAGCTGGCATGATGTGATATCGAGTTTCTGAATCGGAGGGTGTCAAACTATGTCATTGGTAGAAGCTCTCTACGTTGGTGCAAGGAGAGACGTTCACATTCCCAATAGAGGCTGATGGCTGGGTTAGTGCGGAAAGCACCCAAAGCGTATCTTAAACCAGAGTTATGGATAGGGTCTAGTCTTTTTAATTGCATGCAGCCATAGTCGATTTTGGAAAGGATAATGGATTTATAGATTGTAAGTACAGTAAATCTGTACTTACAATCAATTTGAGAGGAAGGAAGATATAAAATAAGATAAGTTTCCAGATATGTTCCAATCGATGAGGGATTTTAAGATGCAAGTTTTATTGATTTTGTCAAATGTAGAAGAAAGGTCTAGGAAAATGGAGTGGTATGAAAGAGTTTGATCAAGCTATTTTGAAGAACGATTTCAAAGTTAACTAGATGATCAGTAGCTGATTTATTGCGTCGAAAACTCATTTGTTCACTAATTTCTAAATTCTTCTAAAATAAAAGATTTTTGTGTTTTTGACAACTGTTTGACTGGACCATTTATTTTTATTGAAAATCTATCTGGAAGTAGATATTTGCTACTCTTGCAGGACCAAATCATAGTAGCAATTACAAATTCTGTTCCGCCGAGTGAACTACATAATAAGTGGTTCCAGCAAGATGGCTGTCCGGTCCGCATCTACAGTAACAGCACCCGTGCCAGACCAATCTCTCGAGCCGAAGTTCGAAACAGGAAAAGCACCTGCGGTAGAAGTAGTGCACGGTAAAGGCATCTCAACTAGAAGTTTTATTTATTCTAACATAATTTTCTCCGATGGTTACTGAGGTTGTGTACAATACGGCACTAAACTGATTTATTGCCTTGGATTTACTGACGCCAACCATGTTAGTAAACCTGTTACTTTAGTGCCTTAATAAACAACTATAGACTATAGTTTATTTTAAAATAAAAGATAATCGTTAATGTCAAACATTTTAATGAGCACATTTAAAAAAAGATACAAATAAATGGCTAAAATTTATAATTACAATACAAATGAAATCAAATACTACAGCTCAATTTGTATATGTATATTATTAGAAAAAATCGTAATTAAACACATACACTTATTATTTTTTAGTTCATTAATGCCTTTAGAAAGCGTCTGAGGATTTCTAGTTCTCTTTGTTGAAAGTCCTTTGGTTTTTCTACCAGCTACGGGAGCTCTTCTTCCACTCATATTGGTCTTTTTTCTCGACACAGCAGTTACTTGGACACATATTTTTACTTTATGTGGCAAACAACTCTTTTTTTTACCACAATGCACTCCATTGTACTTAAAACAGGTATAGAAGCCGCTAACTAGACCATTTTCAGTCTTGGCGCACTTATTCTTATTACTCTATTATTTTACGGCTGGAAAAATGTAGTAGAATCTTCAATATTTTTTTTTTGTAATATATCAAGATAATGTTTCTTCCATTCTTATTTTATGCCATTTATTTCTTGGGGTTTTCTGGCAATGTTCTTTCTTCTATGCTATGTCTTATATTATTTTCCGTGTTAAAGGGAAGTATTGCAATCGTGAAAAAGTCACCCTCTGAGATTTTTTTAGAACTTTACGTTTCACTTAACTTCACTTCAACGCGTCCTCTCAATTCCGTCTACATACCCGATTGACTTCAAATTTTTGACAAACATTAAGGGTCATATGGGGATGACCTGGTAACATTTTGGCTATAATCTAATATGGCTAAACAAAATGGAAGCCTAGAAAAATATTATTCAAAAACTACTTACCCAATTTGTCTCAAATTTTGCATAAAAATCATGTATTATGTAGGAATTAACTGTTAAAATTGTGGTACCAATTCAAGAATGCGAAAAAAAATGGCCGTCAAATATGTCTGTAATCGTGAAAAAAATCACCCTGTTACGTTTTACATATCTTCTCATTTTATCGTCCCTAGATGCCAAAAAAATAAGTTTTATCAATTTCGTCGGCCGTCTGTCTGTCTGTTTGTCAGTTCGCGGCATAGGTTAAAAACGACTAAACAGATTGACTGACCTGGTAATATTTTGATAAAAATATAACAAGTTGTATGGAATTTCTAGCATGGTACTGTGTATGCGTCCAGCTCACAGTACCAGAGAGGTGATAGAGGTACTCAGAAAAACTTTTGTTGATAATATTATTTCCGATAATGGCCCCATTAGGTGGCCGGCCAGGTCACCACCCCCGATTTGTATCTATGGGGATACGCCAAAAATGAGATCTATGAGTTTTCTACACCCGAAAATCGTCAGGATTTGAAAGATAGGGTACGAGACGTTTTTGAAAGTGAATTTCCCGAACGAATTTCACCATAGACAGATAACTTAGTTTGCATGTAGCTACTTAGTAATAAATGTATGCATAATATACAATTTTTACCCCATAAAATGAAGATTTTATTCCAGAAAATACAATTTTGACTCAAAATGTTACCAGCCTATCCTCGTTTCACACTTAATTTGTGCGCAAAATGTCACGTAAGCTGCATAATTAGGTTTTTTTGAGTATTAAATTTCTAAATTCTTCATTAGGATGCCATTTTGTTCCGCCATAATGGCTTTACACAAAAATTGAATTGAAATCCATCCGATAAGTAGTTTCTACATAATATTTCTTCTACAATTTGTGATGCCTTCATTTTGTTCAGCCACATTAGTTTTTATCAAAACGTTACCATTCCATCCCCATATGACGCTTAATTTTTAACCAAAACTTGAAGTAAATCGGAAGTAGTTTTTGAGCTATGCCTCGTAAAGGCAGACCGACAGTCTGACAAAAATGGAAGAATACGTTTTTCGGAGTCCAGACATCCTAAAATAGAAAGACCTGCAAAATTCTCGGGTGGTAATTTTTTCACGATTACAATAATTCCTTCTTAATGAGGAAAGTAAAAATTTAAGAGAATTCCCTCCATTTACGTCTGCCCGTTTTATCAATTCCTCGGTCAGTTGTGGTATGATCAATGAATAAATGATTGAATGAATCAACAGGTTTTACATATATTTGCGTTTTAGCATCGCTAGATGCCAAGAAATATATGTTTTATCATTTCCATCGATTTGTCTGTTCGTTTGTCAGTCTGTCAGTTTGCAGCATAGCATAAAAACTAGTTACTTGGTCCTCTGTTGATTTTCCTAAAATTTAAATATGTCGTAGCCGATACCAAAACAAGACTTTTTATCATTGCGCCAAAGATCTAACTCTACCGGTTGTAACCTAATCTAAACTATTAACCTAAACTTTTCGTTTAGATTATGTATCATGTTTTTTTGAGCCACCCCTTATGGCGTACAGTAATTTTTTTAATATGAATCATCTTAGTACATACCTAAACTTTCATTCAAGCATTTTTGTGTAATTTTCATTCTTTTCCAGATATTTTATTATATATCGTTGCCGTACCCTCTACAAAAATTTCACACTGCAGTATACAATAACTTTTTTATTTGTAAATTCTATTTACTTACCTGGTATTTTTTATTTAACTTCTTTGAAACAGTTCTTTACTACCAAACTAAAAATATAACGATATACAAAAATTATAGGAAATATTCCAAAATTTATTATTTTATTACCAATTTTCAGTAACACCCGGTACAATGGGAAAATTTATATTTTAAAAATAATGTATTCACTTTAGTTGTACAATATTCCTACAAAAAAACATTTTTTTTGCAATGGCAAACATTTGTTTCAATTTTATGTACTCGTAGTCAAAGGTAAAAATCGCCAAATCGGTAGTTTTAACCCCATGTTTCTAGTATACCTGGTAGACCTAGTCTTCTTTTGGTATCGGTTACTACATATTAAAATTTCAGAAAAATCAGCAGAGGGCCAAATTACACTTAACTGATACCATGTCCTTTTGCATTAAAATCAAGTATTATGTAGTAATCAACTGATAAAAAAACTACTTACCAAAAAAAAAATCTTGTTCAACTGTCTTCAAATTTTGCAGAAAAATTTAACCTGATGTAGGGATAAACCGATACGGTTTATCCTTATATCAGGATTTGTCAATGTACAAACTACTTATTAAATTTATTTTACAATATGCCCAAAAAAACAAATGTGGCATGGGTAGGAACTGGTAAAATATTGATAGGAATCCAATATGATGGAACAAAATGACACCCAGTAAAAATGTTTCAAAATATAGTATATATGTGTTACTAAATTACTATGTACTGAACCAAATTGGGCTACACTTCAGTAATATTTATAAAAAGAAATTTTCATAACAAGGGAAGTGACGGGTAAAGAATATTTACCGATTTTTTTTATATGCAATGTTTTTTTGACGTACCCTGTATATGTCCAAAATAAACCAAAAAAACTTTGGTTAGAATACGGCGAGGAAATAAATTATGCTTTTTATATTATTAATGTAAGTAAATAACTAATACCAGAGTAAGAATAGAAAAAATCATCAAAGCTTACATTTTTTATTTTCTCTTCGTGCTAAAATTTAACATGTTAAATAAGCACAACATTATGCCTAATCGGCCATTACATGAATATTTCCTAAAACATCGTAAAACTAATTTTAATTTAAACTAGTCATGTCTAGAATATAGTTTTATTGATGACATGCCCAATGACATTGAAATAACCATCTTCGAAATGTGTTTAAAAATACATCGAAAATACTTTCTAATAAGCAGCAAGTTCTCATTTGAAACCCAAAGATAAAAAAAGAAAATGAAGTATTAATTTTTTTCGAAGGTAATAGAAATTTAAAAAAATGGAAACAGAATCCGTCGCTAGTCTGCAAATGCATCAAAATTCAACTGATCATTTATAATTTTTTAAGTTCCCACATCCTAATAAGGTTAATGGAATTTAAAATACCTTGTAGGTATATTCATTATTGTAAAAATGTAGGACAAAGTATTTACTAGTATTTAAATATATTTATTTCTCAACCAAAATGAATTCTAAACGTTTTTCTCTATAATGCGCAAAAAGTCCTGGAATTAAGGGCTTTAGTCATTTCGATTCAAATACCCTAAACTCGGGCTAAAATTTAAATTTATGCCCAAGTTTTCTGATACTTTAATTTAGTAGATCACAAAAAAGCTCCACATCCCTGGACGTTTTGTGAGTTTAAACATTTAATATCGGCTTTATTCCCTTCGTATATTTTACACAATTTGGTTTAGTTGAAGGTAGATATAATGCAAGACGTATATATTAGTATATATACAAATGCCTACCCAAAAACTAGATAATATGTACACAGGGTGTCCCACTTAACCGCAAGCCGATAACCTGGTTATTCTTGAACGGATCTTTTTAGATTTTAACCTGATATGGAGGTAAGAGGAGCATGTTTTCATCGGATTTAATATGGCATGCCTCATTGGCGTTCGATTTTATTTTACAGAAATTAAATATTTTTGAGAGAATTCACAACCGCACAACATTTAAATATCAAGTTATGATGTGATAGAAAATTCGACCTCACCACGTAAAATCATCTTTAGGTCAAATTTGAACATATTGATCCGACTCATTTTTACTCATTAGGTCCTGAAGAGGGGATTAAGCATATAGTTTAATTCAAGTTTCCTTACATTCGGTAAAGTGAGAAAGCATACAATTTAGAAAGAAGGAGAATGTTTTTAAGTCAACTGATGGCTCTGAAATTTGGCATATAGCTATAAAATCAAAAAAGAAACAACTTTTTCTATGCCATTTTTCAAATTTTCAATAAACGTCACATTTGATACGTAAGATAAATCACGTGGGTTATTTTTGCCATTATATTCTGACGCATATAGCTAAGTACAGGTAAGATAATTGTCGTGACTAATTTGCGTCATTGCCTTCTGACGCATATTTAAGTAACCAGTTACCTCCTACCTTTAACGACTGTAATGCCTTAAACAGTATGTTGGTCAAAATGATTTTAAACCCGATAAACAAATAATTGATTTGTATAATGCAAATCAAACGATTTTAAATTCTTTTTATATAAATCATGATTTGGATGCTGAAATTTCTGTGAAACACTGCCTTAAGGTTGTTCCTAATAAGTCAGCAGCTATGTTGTTTTGTAACGAGCCATCTAGGTCAAGGATTTTTCGTTACTTTAATATAATAATTTAATATAACAATAAACGGGAGCAGCACTATACCAATTAAGGATAGTTCACGGAATTTGGGCTTTATACTGTATTCTAAACTGAGATTTAAAGAGCACATTACAACAAAACTGAAAAATGCATATGGTTTCACTAATACACAGATTTGAGATTGTTGACTTCGAGGAAAGCTCGACTACTTTTAAACGGAAAATGAAGCAACGTATTTTATGGGAACCTTGATCTTATGTAAGGACTATTTGCACAGTAGGACTTTTTCTTTGTTTTGTGGATACCACTTGATTATATATTAAATATTATTGATATTGTTATTCATTTATTTATTAAGTGAATTTCTATTATTTTTAGGGCTAGTATCTAATTCTAAATGTAGGTAATTATTATACTTTAAGGCGTCAACAGTTCCCTAACTATGGTCTTATTAATTAAATTAACCTCAAAATGTATTCCAATATTATTGTTTTTAAGTTGTATTGTATTTTTCTTTGAACATTAATGTATATTGTACAAATTGAGGTTAATAAACATCTTATTATTATTATTATTATTATTACTATTATTATTATTATTGTGACTTGTTGTCTCACAGTATTCCTGTGGTTGTATTTTATACTGACGGGTTATACCAAGTCAGTACAAAAAATAAAAATAAAAAAAAGGAAATAGAAAAAAAACAACTATTGTGTATTAAGAAATGATCTAACTATGCTACATGTTTTCAAAATGACCGATTTCTAAATGTTCCTGTGAATGTCTGTATTAAGTCCTAATTGAGCCAAATGCGGTGTAAACGTTGTTGGGGTGAGACCTGTTACTGATATGACGAGAGGAACAATGATGACTTTCCTGTTTCCACAGCTTTTTTACTTCCATTGCCAAGTCGGTGTATTTGGCGATCTTCTCACTGTATTTCGCTTGGATGTTCTCGTCGTTGGGGACAGCCATGTCAATTAAATAAGTGATTTTCTCTTTTTTGGATTGAAAGGTGCTATCGGGTCTATTTGCGGGGATTGTTTTATCTGTGTGGAGGTCAATGTCCCAGTAGAGCTTGTAGTCATCGTTTTCAAGTATAGATGTTGGTGTATAATGGTAGTAAGGGTCTGTGTTCTCCGTTAGTTTGTATGTTGTGGCTAATGCTTGATGAACGACCCTCGCTGCTGAGTTGTGTCTCGCGGTGTATTCAGTTCCGGCCATTAGTCTACATCCACTCGTTATGTAATCGATCGTTTCTCTCTGCTGGTGACATCTCCTACACCTCTCGTCTTCAATGGTTGTGTCCTTGATGATGTGCTTTCAGTAATTTCTGGTTGCTATGATTTTGTCCTGGATGGCAAGCAGGAAGCCTTCTGTTTCAGGGAACAGCTGCCCTTCTTGTAACCACGTATATGAAAGCTTTTTATGTATATGGTCGTGCTTTATGTGGTATCTGTGTCTTCCATGAAGTGTTTTTTCAGACCAGGTGTTCATCTTTTCTAGTCGTGATTGGATGTGACTGTGTGCGTCTGCTACGTGGCTCGTTTGAGACAGGTCGAGCGGTGTATAATTATTGTCCGCCTTCACTATTGCCTTGTGGAGGTTAGTTTGTTTGTTGTGGAAGAATTTTCTGAATTCGTAAATTTGTTTTTTATTTAGCGATTGTATATCTATAATTCCCCTTCTTTTTTCTTTTCTCTCGATAGTGAGTCTTTCCTTGCATGCGTTGGGATGTAACTTCCTGTGTTTAGTGAATTCAGAGCGTATGAGAATGTGAATGTTTTCTATGTCTGTGTGTGACCATTTAATGATACCAAACGAATACGTAAGAATAGGTATGGCGAAGGTGTTAGTAGCTTTCGTTAGATTTTTGAAATTCAGTTTTGTTTTTAGTAGCTTTGTAAGTCTGGTTTTAAATTCCGTCTTGAGCTCTGATTTGATGAGTGTGGTTAATTTTGGTGCTTTGATAGAAGCCTAGGCATCTGTACGTTTCTTCTTTGAGCATGTTATCTATAGTTTCATTGTTGATTGTTTCCTCCGTAGGGTGGTCTTTCCACTGTCCCTTGTTGATATGAAGTAGCTTGCATTTATTTATACCAAATTCCATGTTGATGTCCAAGGTAAACGTTTCTGTGATTTTAAGGAGTTCATTTAACTCTGCCTTTGTGCTTGCATATAATTTTATGTCATCCATTTACAAGAGATGGTTTATTTTGTGTAGGTTATTTTTTTGGTGTTTAATTCGGAATCCGAAGTATTATTATTATTATTATTATTATTATTATTATTATTATTATTATTATTATATAGCCAAGTGCACGGGACTTGAAATATGCATCTCTAAAACTAAGTCAATGAGGATTGGAAACATTAGTAATGACCCCATTCTTATCAACAATGAACCAATCCAATTAATAGTTTAGTCATTAAAGAAGGAAGAGCTCCTGAAAATCTTTATGCATACTTTAAATGAGGCATATATCCTCATCCTAGTCTAAGTCATCCAGCCGGCTCTTTAAAACCCATGATATACTTCGATGTTGGTTATTAACTTGCAGCATTATCCAGTTCCGTACTATGTTAACCAACATGGTTGACAGTAAACAGCTCTGCTTGATACTCGTCTCACACTAAAAGTATCAGTCGCTCCGCCTTAGTGAATAAACACTCTGCAAGTGGCCTCTGGATGTTCTAAAGTAATAGGTGACTAAGGATGTAAAAAGTCTTTTTAAAATCTACAAATTTTAGATATATTGGGCACTGAAATTATGTGGACTGATCAGTGACAATCCTTAAGGCAATATTGTGATCAACACAAGAACATTCTAGCCCCACTCTGCGAATTCTTCGGAGGAGGATATAGAAGAAAACTTTTTTGATGGTATTAAGTACAATTTCTTGCCAGTTGTCACAGTTGGATAGATCTCCGTTGAGCAATTTAATTATTGGGCCTTTGTTCCAAAGCTTAGGAATATCTTCGCTCACCTATATATCACGTAAGATCCAGAGTAGATTCCTGTTAAAGATAAAGGTGTCGACCCTTAAAAGTCTGCTTGGTATATTTTTATTATTATTTATAAGTATTAGCTATTTCTGAAAATTCTAGAATGATTCGGACACGTGTATCAATTCTAAGTGGTCTAGCCGGGATGTTGTGTGGCGTATTTTCAAAGTTCACATTATTTTCGAGGAAATTATCAAAGTGATGATTCCAGCCAGTTGTTGGCCTGTGGCGGTAAGCACAATTTTATATTTTGCTGTTACCTGGTGGTGTTTGTTATAGCGCTTTTCACTTAATTTTTTCCCGTACTCTGATATTATGTCATTGTGGTGCTGATTCTGCTGGTGCAGTACGGTTATCTGCTTCACCTCATGGGTTTCTACCTCGTCTTCAACTATATTTTTATTTTCTTTAATCGATGAGTTTTCATATTTCCTCAATTATCCATTCCTTTTGACCCTGTTATTTTAGTGCTCCTCAACTTGCCGCTTTGCAACATCACCCCCACCTGGAATTAAATATCTCTAGAAGTATAAAAGGCGCATCAAAAAAAACTAAAACATATTTAAAATTTGAAGACTCTATAACGTGAAAACGAACCGTTTCCAGACATATGTTCATATAGGAACATTTCTTATAATTCCACATTGTAGAATAGCGCCTCCAAATGTTGGAACGGAATTTTTGGACACCTTGTATTACAATAAAGATAAGAGAAAAAACTGATAGTTTTCTAATTGACTTTTAACTGTTTATCGATTATAAATTTAAATTAATTATAAAAATCCAAGATACTTTTATATTTAACAATTTGTTGTTTTATAACAACGGATCACCTAATGTCACACCCGATACATGTACAGTGTCCAAATTAGGGATGGGTGTCTTGGGAAGCCGAAGTGAAACAATTAACTAAATTGCTCATATCGTTAGCGCCTTCTGAAATTTCTAATTTTTAACCAAGAATTGAAATCGGTCAATCCGGAAAAATTCTGATACTGATTTTAAGTCGAATCAGGCCATAGTACAGGGTTTTTGGTTATAAATGCACCCCCCTATTAACTTTCATATTTTTACAGATACAAAAAAAAGTTAAAAACAAAAGTTTCTTTAAATTGTACACATTTTTTTATGGTGTAGTTTTTAGATATACAGGGTGTTTCGTTTTTCCGGAATCAACATCAACTTTGGTTTTTTAAATGGAAAGCTCTGTACATTATCGACCAGAATGACAGAGTTTTTATCCCGATTCCAACGATATATGGTTTATTGATATTTGCTTTGGTAGTTTTTGAAATATTTCGATTTAAATTTTCGGTAGTTGGCAATGACACTTGGACGATATTATTATTAATATATGCATTATTAATATTATTCTTATATCGGCTGAAAACATCCCGAGTATAGCGTATAAGGTTTGTAAATATTTTCTGTCGATAATATACAGAGTGTTTAAAAAAAAACAAAAATTTAGTTTTTTTACTTTTTCTCAAATTATAGGCCTAGTTAAAATGGTAGATGAAAATAATTTTCATTTTATCATTGTCACATTTTCTCCTCTACAAACTGGTGTGGTTCGTTTTTGAATCCGACGTTTTAAATTCGGGCAACCATCATCAGCTTTTTTAATTCATGTACGGGCCTGGATTTTTCGTTTCACTAACCAATACCGTTTATAACGTATGTAGCGTAATGATTCTTCTAGTTGTCACTAGATGGCGTTTTATCGTAATTCTTCAAACAACACGAATTTTCTCAATAAAATCAAATCGTATGATATGACTTTTTGTCATAATTTGTTTTAAGGTTATAAAAGGTATTGATAAGTGAAAAGAAAAATCCAGGTCCGTACTTAAATTAAAAAAGTTGATGATGGTTGCCCGAATTCAAAACGTTGGATTCAAAAATTAACCACATCAGTTTGTAGAGGAGAAAATATGACAATGATAAAATGAAAATTATTTTTATCTGCCATTTCAACTAGGCCTACAATTTGAGAAAAAGTAAAAAAAATTAATTTTCGTTTTTTTTTTAACACTCTGTATATTATCAACAGAAAATATTAACGAACCTTATAACACTATAATCGGGATGTGTTCAGCCCATACAAGAATAATATTAATAATGCATATATTGATAATAATATCGTCCAAGCGTCATTGCCAAATATCGAAAATTTAAATCGAAATATTTCAAAAACTACCAAAGCAAATATCAATAAACCAATATCGTTGGAATCGGGATAAAAAACTCTATCATTATGGTTAATAATATACAGAGCGTTCAATTTAGAAAACCAAAGTTGATGTTGATTCCGGAAAAACGAAACACCATGTACATCTAACCATACAAAAATCTGTCCAATTTAAAGAAACTTTTGTATTTAACTTTTTTTTTGTATCTGTAAAAATATAAAAAGTTAATAGGGGGGGTGCATTTATAACCAAAAACCCTGTACTTTTAATATTTTAAATAGGTTAATACCTAAATTTCTTAAAATTGTTTAATTTTTTTAATTTTTGATTGCAAATAAATTTCATTTGGACAAAAGAGTTATGCTATTTTTTAAACACAACTCTATTTTAAGCAGCTTTCTGAAGAGAAGAAAATTAAAAACAAACAACTCTATGATTTTATCGTGGGAATTTCAGACCATGAAGTGTAGAGAATGGATATCAAAAAAGGGCTGTGAAAAACTATTAACATTTGATGGAGTATTATTTGACTTTTAAATTTCACCAGCTCTAAATTTAAGAATAATTAAAAAATATTTGAGCAATTCCATTTATATATTTATTTTTGTTCTTTATGTTTTTTGAGACACCCTACACACAGAAATATTCCAAAGTCCAAAATTAAGTGATAATTGTTTATCGTGCGCCTGTACATCATGTAGTTAAAAAATTGGTATTATTATGCTTATTATCAAAATTAAAATATATTAAAAGGCACAAAACAAAAATCTAAATTTAAAATCAATAAAAAATATAAGAAAGACATTTCATTTTCTAAAAATGACTGTTTTAGAAACAATCCAAAATCTGGTAAATTTTTGCAATCCGAAGAATTCTATTGATGCAATAATATCCATTGAGAGAAATGGAAAGACGTATGTATTTATATCTAAAAGGAATCTCGTCTCGTGTTGACCCTTTCATTCTCGTCTCGTCTCGTCTTGAGTCCCGAGACTGAATGGCGTCAAGACAAGAAAGAGAGAGAGAGAGAGAGAGAGAGAGAGAGAGAGAGAGAGAGAGAGAGAGAGAGAGAGAGAGAGAGAGAGAGAGAGAGAGAGAGAGAGAGAGAGAGAGAGAGAGAGAGAGAGAGAGAGAGAGAGAGAGAGAGAGAGAGAGAGAGAGAGAGAGAGAGAGAGAGAGAGAGAGAGAGAGAGAGAGAGAGAGAGAGAGAGAGAGAGAGAGAGAGAGAGAGAGAGAGAGAGAGAGAGAGAGAGAGAGAGAGAGAGAGAGAGAGAGAGAGAGAGAGAGAGAGAGAGAGAGAGAGAGAGAGAGAGAGAGAGAGAGAGAGAGAGAGAGAGAGAGAGAGAGAGAGAGAGAGAGAGAGAGAGAGAGAGAGAGAGAGAGAGAGAGAGAGAGAGAGAGAGAGAGAGAGAGAGAGAGAGAGAGAGAGAGAGAGAGAGAGAGAGAGAGAGAGAGAGAGAGAGAGAGAGAGAGAGAGAGAGAGAGAGAGAGAGAGAGAGAGAGAGAGAGAGAGAGAGAGAGAGAGAGAGAGAGAGAGAGAGAGAGAGAGAGAGAGAGAGAGAGAGAGAGAGAGAGAGAGAGAGAGAGAGAGAGAGAGAGAGAGAGAGAGAGAGAGAGAGAGAGAGAGAGAGAGAGAGAGAGAGAGAGAGAGAGAGAGAGAGAGAGAGAGAGAGAGAGAGAGAGAGAGAGAGAGAGAGAGAGAGAGAGAGAGAGAGAGAGAGAGAGAGAGAGAGAGAGAGAGAGAGAGAGAGAGAGAGAGAGAGAGAGAGAGAGAGAGAGAGAGAGAGAGAGAGAGAGAGAGAGAGAGAGAGAGAGAGAGAGAGAGAGAGAGAGAGGGAAAGTTGGCTTGACATTGTTCCAAACATTCATTGTTCATTCAATAAACTTACGGTTAGCTTTTCTTTTAAGATATTAACTGAGGTTGGTAGCTGACTTAAATCTAAATTTAAAGAGTTTATTGATTTAACAATATTATATGAAAATGACGATGTGAAAAATTCGTGATTATGTCTAGGAATATTAAGGGTTTTTCTACGAATATTCAGATGATGAACATCTGTTCGAAAAGTTACTTTATTATATAGATACGGAGGTGAATGATATTTAATAATTTTGTAATAAAATATTGTGGAATGCAGACTACGCCGATTATACATATTCAACCACGAAAGTTCTTTTAGTTTGTGAGATACTCGATTACGTCTTCTTATTCCAAAGATCAGCCGAATGCAGCAATTTTGAATCTTTTTAATTCTACGTTTGTCAGAATAATCTAGACAGGGGCCATAAACACTATCGCAGTGATTACAATGTGATAGCACTAAAGAGTCACACAAAAGTTTTTTTACATTTTTTTCAAGATATTGTCTATGTGGATAAATTAGTTTTAAAGCAGAATATGCTTTTTTCAAAATAAAAGTCACGTGATCCTTAAAACGCAGTTGGGAGTCGATAACAAGTCCTAAACTCTTTGCTTTTTCAACCATTGGAATTTTGACATTATCTATCTGAAAATTTAGTATGTTACGAAGGTTTGCAGTTGATGTTTTGTTACCAATTAATATGGCTGTTGATTTGGAAGGATTAAGTTTTAATTTATGTTTGGAAGATATTTTAAAAAGAGCATTCAAATCAGAGTTCACTTTATTTTCTGCAACAATGTATTCAGATGGTTTAAAAGAGAGGTAGAGTTGTGTGTCGCCTGCATATAAATGATAGTTGGTGTATTTAAGATGTAAGAAAAAAGAGGCTGTATATATACTAAATAACAGCGGTCCCAAAATACTTCCCTGGGGAACTCCAGTTATAACACTGAGAGAGTCAGACATATTATTTTCTATTTTAACTCGTTGGGTCCAACCACTTAAAAAAGATTTAATTAAATTTGAAGAAAGAAATGAAGGCAAAATCGAGGAAGTTAGTTTTCTTGTATTGGCCCTTGAATCGTTTGGGATGAAAAGAAAATTCAAGAAAGAAAGGGAGACAATTTTTGAAAAAAAGTACATTATATAACATTCTATATAATATGGTGGTCATGGAGACTAAAGAGTGTATTGTAAAGGGAAGAAATTAGGAAAATTGCGTAATAACATGCTAAAAAAAGTAGTTACAAATCTTTTTGCGTTTAGAATTTATGTAATTTTAAATTTTATCAAAAATACTGATTAGTGCACTTGTATTGGTCGGAAATTTAGTTTAATTAAAGCTTTCAGGAATATATTACGCATTTATGTACCGACATTTTGGATTTAATGTAAATATAATCTCAATTTTACTATAGAATTAATCTTTTAATATCCTTTTGTTCTAGCCAAATCATGTGACAAATCACAAACAATGTAAATAAAGTAGAAATTTCAGTTTAATTAAAATCAAGTGCTGTATAGGAGTTAGTCACGCATAAATATGTCTCCTTTTTATGTATTTTTGCTGGCTTTGAAATCGATTCAGGCTGTCAATTGAATGCAACCAATTTGCTTTAAATAATGGGGGTCTATGCTTTTTATTTGAAGCGCCACGAAAAATCTACATTTAATACTGGTGTATTCCAGTATTGTCGGGCAATAATAAATAAACAGTGTCTATAGTAAAATTCCAAAAGGTTTATGTCCTGAAAGCCTTTTTATTTGAACAATACCTGCCCCAGCAAATCCGGTTTCGGCCCATTCATAGTAAATTCAGGCCTGATATTATGTAAAATATCTAGCCTAAAACCAAACAAAAAAGAAGGGATGCCCGCGATACGTGACTTTCTATGTCCGTTTATTATTCACTTCGCTCTGCCATAAACACATGCCAAATAATATGTGACTCAGAACAGAACATTTAGTGCAAAAAACAGCCAAATAATTATGGGCAATGTTAGATCTGTCCCCGTCTCAATGTTCCTGTATTTTTATTTTAATAGCTCAATAGAGGTCAAGCCCGAGATAGAAGATATTTTATTAGGCAAAAACTTAAAACAAAAACGGGAAATATCACTGAAATATGACCTGCCAAAATCAGATACAGATGTTTCTAAGCGTAATGGGAAAAACATAGCTATAACTTTTTTCGTGTTCGATTGTATCTATAGTTTAATAGCTTGTACTCTTTGATATACAGGGATGCCCAAAATTATATTTTTTTATCGCTGTTACCTAAAGTAACAACCGTTTTTAAAATTTTTAACATGTTAAATTAAATTTTTATTTTACAAGTTAAAATGAAGCGTCAGGATCTCAATATTTATATAACGACCTTTATTAATGAGTATTAAGAACATTGTAAAGAAACATGATTAATAACGATTTTTAATCGAAAAGTAGGAGGTTCTCAATTCGACCTGTATGTATTTTTTTTTATGTTAGCTCGCGCCTACGCCAAATTGTAGAGGACGTTTCTCTGGTGGTCCCATATATTTTGATTTGAAATCCGTTCACCCTTTTTAATGTAATAATAATAATATTAGAAACTTATAGGTATAGGGACGATAAAGGCATCGAGTTTTATCATTACATTTACATTTTTTAAATACCCTTTTCAAACTAAAGCATTGAGGTGTGTAGTAGTCATACAACCCCATTTGCTAAAAGGTATCTATTTTGCTATTCCGTTGTGTAATTTTATTAATTTGAAAGTATTGCGTTTAAAGTTACAAATTAATAAATTATTAGTTGGTACGAGTTAAATTTGGTTTAGGTACATATATATTATTATCATAATAATTAAGGAAAACTAAATTATCTCGAAAATATTGAATATGTTTAACTCAAAAATCGTAGCTGTCAAAAATAATTTACTTTTATTTATTTTTCTTAAGTCTTTATTATAAAATCAAATTTTAATAGTGTCGTTTACTTCTCTATTCGTCACTTTTTGTATTATGCTATATACAATTGGATATACATATAATACAAATTATAATACTCTTAAAACCGTAACTTGTAAAAAATGACCAAAAAGTGAGAAATAAAAAATTTTAAAAAATAGAACCGATTTAAAAAAAAATCGCTAAAAAGTAAAAAATAATATTTTATTTATTCCTTAAATATAAACATTTTGAAGTTGGCGCCCAAATAATAAGTACTATCTAATAATATATATCAAAAAAACACATTTATAAATGTCCTATAGAAAGTTAATGTTGTCATTTGACTCAGCGATTGGATGGAAATAGCAGTTTGCGATTGCAGAGTTTCACAAAGGGGATCTGAGAGCAAGTAATTCGGTCATCAGATTCAAAAGATATAAGGCTAGCTATGTATTTGGTTTATACGTAATGTAATATAAAATATATCAACTATATTTTGTAATGGCTGGGTGAGGCTGCTTTGTGCGTCGACTTCAAAATGTGTATATTTAAGGAATAAATAAAATATTATTTTTTACTTTTTAGCGATTTTTTTTAAGTTGGTTCTATTTTTAATAGAAGCACGTATTCAAATATTATTAATAATAAATTCAACAAGTTAAATTAATCTAAATTAAATTATTGTTATAAACTATTTGAAATTTATTTGAATGGTACTATTAGTAACATTATTAATGTTCATTTAGGAAGAGATATTGACCTATTTACGTTAATTTCATTTGAAACTTTGTCGATAATAATTTCAGGTAGTGTAGCATTGTCAAATTCAGGTGTAACCGAGGGTATAATTACCTGTTACTACATCGAGGCCTATATTTATATTTGAATGCGGAATATTTTCAGTGTCACTTGAGCCACTATTCTGAAAACATGTATATAAAGTTTTCACTTTTCACTTGTTTTGGATGCTGGCTTCTATATAGCGTTCAGTGACGGTCGATGATTTCCATCCTCCATGGCGCTTAAGGCTAAGGATGAATATAAGGATTAAGGATTGAACTGGCCAATAATGATGCTAATGATGTTCTAAAACTGTGCCTCGTGTATTATTGTTTTAGATTTTATAATCTTAATACCTACAGTTTGAACGATACATTTTCCCTTACGATACTGGACGAATAATTTATTGTGTTTAACATTAGCAGGGCACAGAGCAAAATATTTTTAATATATGTCAAGTAGTAATAAGTGCAATTTAGACAAAAATCAAGTATTGTGTAAGAATCAACTGGTAACATTTTAGAACGAATCCAAGATGGCGGAACAAATTTTAGTCAGAAATTAAGGGTCATATGGGGATGCCCTGGTAATATTTTGGTAAAAATACAATATGCCGGAACAAGAGAACAAGATGGCGACCTAGAGAAACGTAGAACAATTATTACTAAAAATGCTAATCAAGTGTTACATAGGAATGAACTGGTAACTTTTTGCGATGAAGATAGCAAAACAAAATGGAGTCCTAATAAAATATTTAAAAAATGATCCTGAAAAATTGTGTGCAATCATTAATTATGATATAGACATAAACTGGTAAAGTTTTAGTACTTTTTTTTTCAAAATCTTATTTAATTGACTTTAAGTTTTGGAAAAAATTAAATAGGATATAGGGATAAACCGGAACGAATTCAAAATGACGTAACAAAATGGCGGTGCGTGTCAATGTAAAGAGAACTATTGTAATCATGAAAAAATCAGCTTTCGCGATTTTTTCAGATTCTAGCGTTTCGGGGTCCCTAGATGCCGGTTGGGATGGAATCCTGATGCTGACCTTATCGTGCCGCATATTCTAGGAATTGGTCAAATAAAGTCCGAAAACCGTAACTCAAAACCGTCTTCTGTATTGAAAATATTTCATTTTGAATTTCTATTAAAAATCTCCTTAGTGCACTGCGCAGTTCCAGCAGTGTATTTAAAAAAATCAGTCTGAAAAACTACTTATTAGACTAATTTTAAATTTTGCACAACCATTAAGCGTGATATAGAGATAAACTAGTGGTACGAATTCAACATGGAGAAGCAAGATGGTGGCCAAATAGAACTTCTAAAAAATCAATGTAAAAAGACATCTTATTCAATTGACTTGCAATATCTTGCAAAATTGAATGTTGTACAGGGATAAACTGGTACGAATTCTCAATGACGATACAAAATAAAGGTTTTAAAAATCAGTGTAAAAAAATTAATTTATTTTAAATCATGCCCAAGAAACAAGTGTGGCATAGGTAGAAACTGGTAAAATTGGTACGATTCGGATATGGTGAAACAAAATGGTGTCCGATAAAAATGTTTAAAAACTATACTAAATGACTATGTGCAGAACTAAATTGGGTTACACTTCCCAATGAAAGAAAAGATCCGTAACGAGGGAAGTTCCGGGTAAAGGAAATTTACCGATTTTTCCTTAACAGATAGTTGCGTCGTTACGAAAATAAATACAACGAACATTATTAAGGAAATCAGGTCGGTATTTCAGCAACATAGAGCTCCTCAGCATTATGGTTTGCATGGTATGGGCAAAAGGACACCTATTCAGTGGCACTTTCGATTAACGGATTTGTCCCCACTTGATTTGTTTCTGTGAAGACATCTTAAAACTAAAATATATTTCAATCAGCCAATTCCTTGGACGTGTTACAATAATGAATTTTAAATGAGTGCCACAACTAACAACAAAATCTTAATTATTTCTTGGAAGAACTAAGATATTTTAAAAATCAATACCTACAGTGAGTTTAGCATTTTATTTATTACATTTAAAATACAATCTCTCAGTAAATTATAAACCAAATTTAGTAAACTTGGTGTAGTTTAATTTTTTATTAAAGCTCGCTATGTCGTAAGTATTTCTCTTAGAAAATAGTTCTTAAACTTTTTTGTGCATTGCTTCTTAAAACAAATTAACACTAACAACTCCAATTCAATTAATTTTAGAAAATAGTTGGTATTAAAAACACTGCAAAGTTTTATGGTAGTTTTAGAGTTTGAAAGGTAATTAATTAAAACAATATTTAGTGGTAAAATTAATCTCATGATCATTTAACTAAACCACAAAGGATGTTTCAGCAACAAAGAGATTGAACATAAGAAGTCACAAAAAGGGGTAAAGGGATCTGCGGTAAATAAATTACTATTGAACGATAAAAGCGATGTCAGATTCAAGCTAGAACTTATAAATAAATCGCGGTCGCTTAATTAAATTTACATTTTATCTACATTTTCCGGTCTTCATACGTATACACTTAGCAATTTCCACTGTGAAAGAGAGTCGAGACTTAGTTAAAATTCACAAAAGAACTTCTAAACCCTTTAGGATGCCAGCTTCGAATTAATAATACTTTTTGCTCTCTATTTTTTATACTCCAATCTATTGCGGTGGAATCCTTTCTACTTTTTGAGATTTATAGGATATAAATTTGTTGCTCCTAATTGATGTTACATTTCACGCTTCGAATAATAATGTTTTCTATTTTAGATCACTCTTAAATTATATAATCAAAATTCTACTTTTTGATAAAGTAGTATATAGAATATAATAAATGCGATACTTATATATCTTTTTATTTTATGAAAAAAGGAACCTAAAAATTATATCTTCTAAAATGTATTATATTTCTGACTTTCAAAACATGATACCAACAACTCATAAACATTAAAAACAGGTCTCTATTCATTACTATTAACAGGTCAAGCAGGTCTACTCCACGTGTACTACAGCCTTCTCCAACCTTTTCCTCTTTCACCTTTTTTTTCTCTCTTTACGTCCCTAGTAAAGTATTATAATGGTGAAAAAATCACCCTCCGAGACTTTTTCAGATCTTTACGTTTCAGGGTCCCTAGATGCAGAAAAACATGTTTTCTCCATTCCGTCGGTCTGGCTGTCTACTTACTTGATTGACTTCAATTTTTGGGAAAAATTAAATGATGTCAGAATTAATTGATAAAATGTTTGTACGAATCCAAGATGGTGAAACAAAATGGCGGCTCAATAAAATATTTAAAAATTCTGCCTGAAAAAACTTAATGGATTGATTTAAAATTTTGTGCAATAATTAATTGTGGTATAGAGATAAACTGGTATAATTGTGGTAGAAATTCAAGATGGCGGTACAAAATGGCGGCCAAATAAAATGTTTGCAATCGTGAAAAGAATCACTCTCTTACATATCTTCATGTTTTAACGTCTCTAAATGCCAAATATTATGTTTTATCAGTTCCGTCGGCCTGTCTGCTTGTCTGTCAGTTCGCGGCATCCCCTAAAAAGTACATATCCTATAGACTTGAACTATGAGTTGAGTCGAGTGTACTTACCTGTCATTTCTGACATCATTCAATCTGCTGAGGTTTAATCAAAGACGTAGTAAAAAGATTCCCAGAATCCGAAAGAAGAGATGTTTTAATGATACTAGACTATGGTTATCGACCACGAACGCAGCAAAAAGTATGCGGTATTTTTAATGATAAATATCCCAACCGGAATTCCATAACAAGATCTACTGCTAGCAATACTTTGTGCAAATTTGAAATTACTGGACATGTGAAGAATGTTCCATGGTCTGGCCGCCCCAAAACAGCTACTAGTGGATTTAAGGCTTTGAATATTTTACTCAGCATAGAAGAAAATTGGTCAAGATTATATGTCTCATATGTCCGTTGAGTAAAAAAAAATTCATTTATATGAAGTTGCTTAGATTCAAGAGCTCCCGGATGAAAATTTTGAACAGAAACAACATGTTAATATTACTGTTGGTTAAAGAATATAAGATACTTGACAATTGAGGTTGAGAGTTCTTGGCAGCCTTCAAAGAATTTGCTAGAAATTGAGCATATGCACTGTTCAACACGCTAACCGCACCGATAAAAATATAGACTATATTTTTATTACTTCTGTAACTTTACCAAAACAAAGCGATTTAAAACAATATAGTAGTGGTAGGAATGGTTCTTTTTTTATAATTTGTATCATAAAGTAATTCCTTAGTGTCCCATTTTATACGTTTTTAAGCTATAGGCGCACGTAAAAAATAAAATGAGTGTACCTGTTTTTAACTGAAATTTACTTAATGTTTTACTAGTTTGTTAAAAACTAAAAAAACGTCGAACTTGTGATTTAAAATTTAATTCATATCAATATTTTACGCATTTTATACAGTAAATGTTTTTTACTGTTTTTGTTTGCCAGTGGATAATAATTAAAATTAAGCCGCGAGTAATACTTTTCATTGTTATTAACACGAAATCATGTTAAAAAATCCTTTGCTCAGAACATCTCTCGCATAGAATTCCACTATGTACAGATAACAAATACATTTTATATATGCATATAATTATTTGGTAACAACTTTACACAAATCCTATAAAAATGGATTTATTTTTAAGAGATTATCACACGGATATACAGATTTATAAAATGTGTTATCTGTCGGCAGTTCTGCGCGAGGGAAGTTGTGAATAAAGCCGAGTTTACCGATTTTTGTATCTATTTTTAATTTATTTTTATGTTATTACTATTATTCATGTTTTATGACTTTATAGACATAGTATATAAAAATAAATTATTATTTATTATTTTCCTCCATAAAATGGCTTTTTTCCAAGAAATTGGATTTTACCGAATATAAACATTTTATTAGGCCGCCATTTTGTTTCGCTATAATGGTTTTACCCCAAAATGTTATCAATTTATCCCTATATCAACCTTAATTTTTGTGCAAAATAGTTTCTAAAAAATATTCTTTTTAGCAGTCTTTGTTGGAACCATATTGGATTCTTACTAAAAGGAACCATTTCATCCTATACGACCCCTAATTTTTGACCAAAATATGAAGTCAATCGGATGAGTGATTTTTGAGCTAAGTTGCTTATCGACAGACTGACGGAAATTGAAATACATATTTTTTTGGCGTCTGCGACCCTATAACACAAAGATCTGCAAAAATATAATAGGGTGAATTTTTCACGACTACAACACTTTCCACTTACTGTCTAAAATTAAGGTACGTATAAAATAAAATTTAACTGTTGACAATGTTTTAACTTATCTCGTAAATTAAAATAAGTAGGCTCAACATTCCAAAAAAATCTAAAGATATAATCTCAGATGTCAAAATAGTAAAGAGACAATCATAAATAAACGACAAACTATGTTGGACTTCTTGGTCAAACTTTGACTAGTACGAAGTAAGTTTTTGAATTATTATTTATTTCTTTATTTATTTACCAAATACACTACAGAATACAATAATGATTCTAAATGGTATATATTGTCATAACTATGAACTAAAGTAAACATTTATGAACACTACTAAAATGACAGAATGCAACAAACAACAGTTAAAAATAGACAGTTGGTAGGTAAAAATAATAGAAAAAAAAATACAATGGTCAGTTTTATTAGTGACTTAACATTAAGTTTCGCTTTGAGGACGATTGACTCAAACAAAGTAAATCATACTCAGAATAGCATGAATTAAAATTATTAACCATAGGATCAACGAATTCACTTTGGCCGTAATTGGTTCTGTGGGTGTTCTCATAAAATAATTGAAGTTGCCTGGTCCGCCTGCTGGGAACTTGAAACCTAACCTAACCTAACAAAATATCACAGTCGATAACACCATTTACAAGTTTGTGAAGAAATAATAAAAGAGCCTCTTTACGTCTCGTCTCGAGACTTTTTAAGCCACAAAGTGATAGCCTTGTTTCATAGGGTATGTTTTGGTAGGGAAAACGAAACTTGTACAATAAATATTTTACAAATTTGTTTTGTACTTTTACAAGTCTGGCAGCCATACGGAGGAGACCAAATTATAGAGCAGTATTCAAGTATACTACAGACAAGGAATTATATAAACAAGTGCCCTCCTATCGCTGATATGTTTGATGTTTCTCTTAATAAAGCCAAGGAACCTAAAGGCTTTAAGAACAATGTTGTCAATATGCTGGTGAAAGTCCAAATTTGTATCAAAAGTTACACCCAGATCGTTAACACATACTGTTTCCAAAGGATGTACACATTTATAGAAACATTTTGTTATGTTAATCTTTAGGAAGTTTTCTTTACACCATTTCACAAAAGTATCAAGATCCGACTGCAAATCATCAGAAATAGAACCAACAACACTGTAAAGCTTCAGGTCGTCTGCATATAAAAGGCATTGAGATTATCTGAAACAAGACTGGACGTCATTTATAAAAAATAAAAACAAAATGGGACCAATATGCGCCGCTTGTGGTACTCTGGACGACACCAACACTTACCGAGAAGACGAAACACACACATTAACCTGTAGGCAACGTTCAGTCAAATAGGAGTGGATCCATTTCAGGTAGCTTCCAGAAACACCAATATCTGACAGCTTGTTGATCAGCAAAGGATGACAGACACTATCAAAAGTTTTTGACAGATCCGTGTAGATGAGGTCAACTTGTTTACCAGACTCGAGGGCTGATATAAGAAAATTCTGATATAGTGCCAAGTTGGTCACTGCTGACCGGCCCCTGAAAAAAACATGTTGTTCTGGTATTATGTAATTCTTGTATGTGCTGAAAACCGCGTCCGCAATAATGGCCTCGAAAAGTTTTGGAATTGCAGATAGCAATGAAATCCCTCGGTAGTTTTGAACATCCTCCTTATCCCCGGACTTAAAAATTGGTTGGAGATCCGATTTTTTCGATATTAATGGAAAGTGGCATCTGTCAAAACATTTTCGAAAAAGGACACCGAGAGGTCGGGCAAGAGACTCCGAACAACTACTTAAAAAAAAGTGATGGAATACCATCGGGCCCAGTACTCTTTGACTCATCCAGTTGGCATAATTTTATGTTTAAATCTTCCGCGGTAATGTTGTGACTTGCAAATACTGTGGAAAACTTCACTGGGTTAACCTGAGATAATTCGATGTTGGTGTAATCGGTGTAGCATGTTTGAAACTAATAGGTAAATGCGTTTGCAATATCTTTAGAGCACCTCAGTTCTAGGTTGTTAAATTTCATTTTGCTTGGGAAGCCGAAGTCACTATTGAGGCTATTAACAAATTAGCAAAAATGTTTCGCATTTTGTGTTATGAGCTGTTCAGTGTTGGTTACGTACATCAGATAACACATATCAGTGCGAAACTTCACCTGGGGTCGACTTGTTGGAGTATTTCATCATAATGACACTGCTGCCGGATTTTTTATATCTTTTGTGGAGTCGATTCTTGCGTCCGATAACTTTTCGGAGATCAGAATCGGACCATAGGGTATTTCTGACTCCGAATAGTAGTTTTAGGAACAAAACGGCTGACACCGGTGTAAATTGTTCCATAAAACTATTAAACTGCTACTTCCCGATCGTTAACATTAGTGAGGAAATATCAGTCTATTTGTCTGGGAAATCGGTTCAGCTCAATATAGTTAGCACCACGAAACTGATATGCTGTGATGTTACTGCTCTTTTTGAGTATGACATGTGAAAAATTAACGGAACATTCGATAGCCGGGTGATGAAGATCTGCCTTAGTCAGCTCATACTTGCTTGGATGTACTGAAACCAGAATAGAATCATCAGCAAAAATTAGATCTGTTTCACCATTCAGTACGTAGTTGATTTGTTGCAGCTCAGGGAAAAACATGGTATCAACAATTATCTCTGCGGCTGGAGATTGCACTCTCTTAGGCACAAGAACATCATCGTCTGTAACCCATTCGATTGACGGGATATTAAAGTCGCAGTATATGATAAACTTGTGTCTCTCATAATTATTTCTTAGAGATTCGCAAGTATTACAGAATGACTAATGAAAGTCGAGGGAAGAACTTGAAGGAAAGTAAACACATCCAATTTTCAATCGACTATCGTCCGCGTTCACATGGCACCAAACGTCATCATACGTATTGACAATAGGTGTAGAAATAGGCGAAGCTTAAATATTATTGGTGGTAGCGAGTAATACCCCTATGCCGCGTCGACAATTTAGTTGGAAGACTGAATATTGCAGGCCGAACATCTCAGCATCAATAGTCACTATCAACCAGGTTTCCGTAAGCGTGATGATGTAGTAGCTACATACATAGATATTTCTCAGCAGATCGTCACGCTTTGTTCGAAGGCCTCTTAAGTTTTGATTGTAAGCGTCTAAACCGTTTTTCACAAGTTGTTTAGTTGTGATGATTGAACAAAATTTGAGTTTTGATTGAAAGGTTTCAAAAGCTCATCTCTTAGACTACGGGAAGTTGAATCAGTTTCGGTGGTGGTCAGTACTGTACTCTATTTTTGCGCCGATATGAACATCCAAGTTGACCTTTTTAACGTAGCTCAGCAGTCCATTGAGTGACGAAAATAATAGAGGCATAAAGTAAGCAGTTGTCTTACATGATGTCAAAATGTTGGTGATCGACGAGTTCTGCAGATTTATTATTTTGTATATAAAGGTGGACCTACTAAGATCAGATTAGTTCTTGCGCAAACGTCGACTAAATTCTCAACTGTGTGCATCTCAAGGCATCCTCTAATAGCGTTTTGAGAACCACTCATAAATATTACGAAGTCATGTTTTAAGAAGCCTTGCGACAGGGCACAACACTGTACCTGCGGATTTGAAATTCTGGTTTTTTAACCACTGAAAATTAATATTTACTTTAAATTTTGAGTGCTTTTTTAGTAGGCGTGGAAAACCTCTAACGTTTTCGTCGCCGATTATGAGGAGTTGGAGCCTCTCTTCTGTGGTAGTCAGTTTTTTGTGCTGGAGACCAGCAGGAACGTTTGCATTAGAACAATTTTGCACTGTAGGGCAGCACTGATTTTCTTTCAATTTCTCTGGTAACTCAAGTTTCTCGTTTGTAGATTTCTCCAACTCCTGGCGAAGTATTTTCAGTTCTACTAAGTACATATCGTTGTGTCTTTCCATGCTCCTCAGGGCATCCTTCATTTTGTTGTTTGAAGAACTATTTTACTCTCGAGCTCATCAGTCAGGATTTTATTCTTTTGAACTTCCTCTTGAAACTGCCTCTGCCTATCCTTATCATTGTACAAAATAATGTCCTTGTTTAATTCAGCTATACAATCCCGTTGTCTCTTCTCGCTTTTGATAAATTCTTCATTTATTTCAGTGGCCTCTCCCTTGATATAGATAGTTCTTTTATTTAATCTCCTTATATGCGCGTCCTTATCTTTGCTATCATTGGTTAGCTTTTTACCCTCCAGTTTCTCACTTTGATCCCTGTAATTCTTTTTTACTCTGTTAATTTGTTCCTCCTTACTCCTGGATTCCGCTTTATATTTCTCTAAACTTTCAGCAAGATTTTGTAATAAAGGTAAGTCCTTTATACGCCGCTTGCAGTCAAAATAGTAAAACAAAATCATCCTTTGTGACAAGATCACAGCGTGGGCCTCCGTTGTAGTCAAGGGAGCACACTCTTTGCAAAAGATCACGTTACATGCATCACAAGCAGCATCAAAAACCTCGTCGTCCTTCGGGCTTTAAAGAGGCAGCCTTTTTGACACTGTAAGCAAGTTAAAAACGATATACTTTAGCAAAACCGTACAAAAATAGAAGTAAAAAACGGAATAACTATCATTTTTTAACTGCAACTGTTGTCATTGACTGCCCACACATACACATACAGGTGTAGACAAAGTTAGAAAAAATGTACTCTGACTTGATGTACTGTGTTGAAGTAAATTGGCCTGGGTGGGTTCACGATAACAGATTTTGGAAAAACTCCAAACCGAGACAAACTATAGCTAGAACAAAAACCACTCTAAATCTTGGTTATGTAAAATGTGCAATAGACCCGTAGCTAGAAGTTCCATTTCGCAATCCCGATAATGCAGTAAAAAAACAATTGAAACAGGAGAGTGTAAAAAGTGGACAACGGAAGGGACGATTTCCATTCATAAAGCCTAAAGTATGTTTGTCGTCAAACGTAAAAACATGCCAAAATTATTTACAGTTTCTTTTATTTTACACAGCACCGCAAAAATATTGGGACATAATGATTTTTTTCATGAAGATTAAGTACTTGGTGACGGCGATGAAAACGATTTATGCTAGTTACAAAAAAATTAATAAAAAAAAAAGTTCATATTTCATAAGTGAATTTTTTTCTTTAAACATTATGACCGGATTTGAAGCAGACATCAACTACTCGAGAAGTTTTTCTTAACGAGGAAGAAGGGGTTTTGACAAAAGTTTGTAAAATATCGAAACTTTTCTCTTAATTTGTTGCTGTATTAGATCGCTCGATCTCTAAAATTTCCTGTATCTTCAAATCGTCGGACAGTTTTTAAAACAAAAAAAATCGGTAAATTTCCTTTACACGAAGTTCAGTTCATAGTCATTTAGTAACACATATATACTATCTTTTTAAAAAAAAATTTTTGGGCACCTTTTTGTTCCATCCTACCAATATTTTACCAGTTTCTACCTATGCTACACTTGATTTTAGGGCATAATTTAAAATAAATTCAATAAGTAGAGTTACACTGACACACACACCTCCATTTTGTTATGTTATGTTGAATTTGTACCAGTTTATCCCTAAATGATATTTAATTTTTCTGCAAAACTTAAAATCAATTAAGTAGAATTTTTTTCGGTTGATCTAAAAAAATTATTTTGCCGCCTTTTTGTTCCGCCATCTTGAATGCGTGCCACATCTTTAATAGTTTATCGCTATATCACACTTAATGCACAAAATTTATTAATTAGTAGTATTTTCAGGCTGATTTTTTAAATATTTTATTTGGTACCATCTTGTTTTGCTACTTGTATTGATACCAAAATGTTACCAGTTCATTCGTATGTAATACTTGATTTTCATGCAAAATTTAAGGTGAACTGGATAATTCGTTTTTTTAGTAATATTTTTTTAAGGTTTTACTAGGCCGCCATAGTGTTTCGCATATTGCATTTTTACCAAAAGTTTATCTGAGAAATAGTTTTTAAGCTATGCCGCGAACTCACAGACAGGGACGCTGAAACTTAAAGATATGTAAAACCTCAAAGGGTGATTTTTTCACGATTACAAACATTTTATTTGGCCACCATTTTGTTCCGCCATCTTGAATTAGTACCACAGTTTTACTAAAAGTAAGTAGTTTTTCAGGCTGAATTTTTAAATTTTTTATTGGATTTATACGAAAATTTTACCAATTGATTCCTACATAATACATGATTTTTACGCAAAATTTTAGAAACATTGGATAAGTAGTTTTTTAGTAATAATTTTTTAACCTTTTACTAGGCCACCATTTTGTTTTGCCATATTTGGTTTTTACCAAAATGTTACCAGGTCATCTCCATTTAACCCTTAATTTCTTACCAAAATTTGAGGCCAATCAGGTAAGTAAGACAGACAGCCAGACCGACGGAATTAAGAAATCATGTTTTTCGGCATCTAGGGATTCTGAATCGTAAAAATCTGAAAACAGTTCGGACGGTGATTTTTTTACGATTACAGTACTTCCCACTTACCACTTACGAGAGAAGTAACAAATAAACGATTAACACCTCTTGACATTCTGCCAGGGACGCACCGAAGAAAAAATATGGGGGATCATACTGACCCTTCGTCTTTGAGCAATCATTTAATTTTGAATAACATTCCAACATAAGATAAGATTTTTCCAAAAGATTAAAATATTTCTTTCTTTTTCCACCTTTAGCTTATTGACGCATAAACATTTCCTCGTAAGTATAACGTAATGGCTATTTATACAGAAAAAAGTAAATACTTATGCTTCCACCTTCTTCTTCGAAGGACTAATTTTTGCCTACACCTTTTGCTTATGAACATTTGTTTCACTTTAATTCATATCGCCCAACGCAACCGCGATATTACGTTACAAAATAATTACCTAACTGCCAGCGACTGATTTTTAATGGAGAATTTTGCGATCACAAATTATTATTCGATATTGCTATTGACGCTGGTTTTTATTAACCTCTATTTACTCTGTCACTATTTATGCGCCGCTATTTATAGAACACTAGCTGCATGAATAATATAGCTGTTTCTAATAGAAATCAAGTGTTTTGTTTACAAATGCAAAAATGACAAATGCTGCAATTTTGGGGCAATTTATTTTTAAATCCGCTTTTTTTTCGGCATAATTATTTTTCCATGGTTTTTAACAGCTATTTTATGTGCATTAGCTTAATTTCTATTTCAAATGCAAATGGTCTCAAATTTTACAAAAGAATTCATACAAAGCAATGTAAATATTCATACTCGAAATGTTCACAAACAAAACATGAACATTTTTTTATTACTCCTATATTTGCGGCTGTAAATTTAATGTAAAACAGGTGTAAGCCAACAGTAGTTAAACGCGTTTACTTGCTCGTAAAAACTCGGAAGAAATAGATTATTTTCCGGAATTCACTGAGAAATTTCATTTCCATAATAAAAGACTATGGTTTACGTTCTGCTATTATTTTTAGCAGCATAATTAGGAATATTGTTGATTTACGAGAGCATTTAACATACCAGATGATACCAGATCTGCGAGAAAATAAGCTAATAAATTAGAGGTTATTGTTGCTATACATAAATATGTGCGAAGAAAGGTTTTTCTCATGGGTTTTTATAATTTGTCTTTTTGTATTGTTTCTTGAATTCCTTATCTTTTGGTCGTTCCTAGATTACTCGATTTGTTCTTTGCGTTGCCACATCCTATCTTGGATAAAAGAGAGAATTCAAGCAGACATCTACCACTGCTATGTGGAAGAGAATTTTCTGCTTTGTAGATATCTCATAACCCTCTCATCCCTAGAAATACCCAAATTTTATCATGCCAGTATCAGAGCTGGGCTTAGGGGCTTAGTTAAGTACTTTTTAGGAAAAGTAGTACTCGAAATACTATTGATTCTAATACTCATACTCTAATATTTTTATTTTTTTTCGAAATACTCTAAAAAGTAGTTAAAAAATTGTATTGTATTTTAACTACTTTTAGAAATATTTAAGCTACTTTTATTGACCTAACTCTTTAAAAAATAAGTAGTTAAGTACGTTTTGCGATTCAGTTGCTTTTCGTAATCAATCTACTTCTAACAGTATCTTAACTAGTTCGTTTACTTACTTACAATTCTTACAAAATTATTCATAAGTCGTTTTGACGAATTCAGCGCGGCCACTATGTTTTTGAGTACTAGATCATGAGAAAAAAAATTCAAAATGAATATAAAGAAAAACAAATTTATAAAAATCCCTAAATTGGTCTTTACTCGGAATACACGTTACATTCTAAACATTGTTTGGCCTATATATCGGAAACAAAGTGTTATGAGTATGTTAACATAAAACGTTTTTTTCTTATTTTGGGAAGTACCATACCTACATTAAATATGTTAAAAAGCTTATTTTGTGTGATCCTGTTTCCACATGTATTTTATGTAGTATTTGGACAAAGTGTAATACCCTATATATCAAAAAACTAGAAGATTGAGTTGTGGTCATGAGATCTTTTGATTAGGATGTTGAAAACTACAACATATTAAAATCCCATATTGAGTTAAAACCATTTCTTGAAGGATTGTGCGAGCCATCTGAAATCAATTTAAATAAATTTTTCAACTGACACTTAACACTTTATTAGGCCGCCTTTTTCTTTCGCCATATATCAATATTATATTATAATTCGTAGATTGTTTTTAGGCCACCATTGTGCTAACTTGAATACGTACCAAAATTTAAAGTCAACAGAGTTAGCAGTTTTTTAGCTACGCTGGAACAGACAGACAGTCCGACAAAAACTCCCTCTTACCAGGAAAGTAAAATGCGGCAAAACTAATAGTTGTATTAATGATCTCTCGTGACTAAAATGTATAATATTTTTGTGACGGCTATTTTTATTAGATAAAATACTCAAATAATATGAGAAATTTATCTCAATTTAGAAACACTTTTGAGTTGTGTAAATATCGTAGTTAATGGACCATATATTAAATAGACGAACTGTCACTACAAGGCTATTTGTCACAACTGCTTAAAGACATTTGGCTCAATTAATGTTTTATTGGATTGTCATATAGGCAACTAAATATCCCCAGATGTATTACGCCCTGATTCATTCGACTCAATCAGTTTCAGCATAATGTATGAAGGGTCGTATAATATATCTTCCGAGAATTGCATTAACCCAATCACGTTGACGGTCGTTCAGGCTTATGTAATTTCAAAAGATACCTCAATGGTTGGAAATAACATGACAGTAATTGCCAGTATAGTGATAGGAAGTAACGAGGTATTTAACACGGGGGTACAAACACCTTTTACTGTTGCCTAATTATACACAGTAAATTATGTAAATATAATTATATAATTATTTGTTAAGTAAATATATATTCCATCAAGATAATAATTTGTGTTTGGGTAACTAGTGTATTAAAGGAGCTCGCAGATTTCTTATGGGAAATGGCTTTCAGAAAATTTTTCTGAAAATTTGTTATTTTGTTCAAACTCCAGGAGTGGGTTCACGGTAGGCTTGATGCCAAAAATCAACAACACCTAGTTAAACTTAAATTTAGATACACGACAGGTCATAAACTGAATTATCAATTAAATCCAAATCCACAAACTTTGCAAAATCTTTATGTCAACAATAAATAATTGACCAATCCTAGGCATTCGTTAGGTCAACAATAAATAATTGACCAAAACCATGGCTTATAACCTTCGAGTGAGAATAAAAATAGAGATCATTATTTACATATTTAGGCACTGCCAAGATTATCTTACAGTGTAAGGTAGAGCGTACCACGATGCCAAGCCTGCCTAGACACTCCAATGTTTATACGAATTTATATTACAGTAGATATGTTTAAACATGATGCAACAAAATTATCATACAATAGTTATTTACCCAACTAGTGCTGAAAATTATACTTTTCCGCATGCGCCTGCAGTTTAATGAGTTCGGTAAGGTAAGTTTTCTATGAGTGCGCATAAGAGGATCGTGAAACGAAGTATGTTAAATTTTTATTATCAGAATTGCTTACTTCAGATTACATTTGATCAGAAATTAGAAGTTTAAAATATGTCAAATGTGATTTTCAGAATTCCTAAGCTGCATTTACTACATTTATTCACAAACAAAAATAACAATACATTTTTAAATTATTATTTTATTAAACAATTATTTATTGTTGGTTATAAAGTTTATTTTGAATGTATAGTCTGTCGCATTGTTTATATTTAGAGGAGATGTCAATTCCAAACACTGTTTATTATAAGCTGTACTACTGGTTAATGGAAATGAAACCTTCAACTTTCTTTTTAGTAAAAATTTTATTTGCAATTTATTTTTTGTTCTCTATTGAGTCTTCCAAATAGTCTTCTGTAGTAGATTTCCATCCGCCATGCACATTGATATTAGTTATATTTTCTCCTGAATCAGCTAACATTGTGGCGGAAGATCGGCGAAAACTGTGACCCGTGTATATTTCTGAATCTGGCAATCCCAGGTAGCCGGCAATATTGGATGGCATCTTCCCAAGTATATTAATTCACACACATTATATTGTGGATTTTTCCTGTTTGAAGTTTACACAAAAACGACGATGAGGTGTGTTCGAAGGACGTAGAGATACATATTTCCTAAAAAGCTGAAGGTGAACTGCATCTCCACCAATTACAAATGTTCTTGAAATATGAGTTTTTGTATCAGGAATTTTGATGATTAGTAGGGTCTCTTTGTCTTCAGTGTTATCAATGGTTACTTTAGTAAGATCTTCTCAACGACATGCACCTGCCAATCCAATAAAGGCCAGAACAAATGGACATCATCAAGTACCTCGGAAAAAAAATTTACAATTTCCGATTTTATAAAAACTCTGGATTTTTTGGACGGTGTCCTATGTTTTTTCGTTTCAAAAATGCGGTTAATTTTGAATATTTACCTATACCCCTATCTTTGTTTGTTTTGATGATCAATTTGAGCATTGAAAAAATTGACCATAGCGTAGAAGAGTTGCAGGTTTCAGATTTTTCGCCAATAGAAATGCTTCTTCTTTAAGAGATATTGCTTGTTTCTTCACGCGCCATTGTGTAAAATATTTGTATTCTTTTTCATACCTGTGACAGGATTTTTCGGGCAATACTTTCAGGAATTACATCTGCGTCTAGTCTATGTCTTGCATGTTGAGTGGCGAAACGGTCTTTTAAAAACACAAAATTACAAAAAACTACGCAAACTAAATCCCGCACAGAGACATAAATTGTTGTTATTGCTTTTTGGTAGCATCGCAACCGAGACTTGTCTATCAATACTATGTTGAAACAATTGTAAGTAAGGTTACTTAGCATTAAGCTTACTGGAATGATATGAGATTTAGTACGATGTAAGTCAAAATTATAATATAAATAATGGGATAAATTTTTGAATTATTCAGGATATTGAAGAATTACAAATCCAGATGAGATATAATAATTTTTGAAAAAAAAAATTTCTAATACTTTTGATACAGTTAAAAAAAATGTCTTTTTCAAGTTCTAATGCGGAAAGTAAATTACTTTCCACACTAGTGCGACAAAAACTAATTTTCCGCACGCTCATAGGAAAAGAACAGTAATGTTTTTCCAATATTAGTTTCTATGTAGTATAAAGAAATTACTCCTATTGCAAAATACAAGCTAAAATATCGAAAGCCTCAGATCAGATTACATCAGTAACAAAAGTTTTAATTAGATATGACAACCCCGATCGACTACTCTACGTATTAGACCAGCCCACTTTCGCATTAGACCATCCCACTTTCATTGACCCGGGATTCTTATAGTACAGTGCCCTACAGCAAAGATTGTTACAGGGTCACGTGACCGGTTATACGAGTAGGCCAGGCTTACCAACTCAGTAGCGCTTGGTGGAACTACAATAAATTTTAACATTAAAAAACTTATATTGCCAAAAAATATTTTAATGCAGAAGTTAATTGAATTAAAATTGTCGTTAGGTACTAAGCTTTTCTTGGCTTTGCTACTGTTTTAATCTATTATTTCGTAATTGTTGATCTGGTTCAAATCTTCTAATTATATTTTGCCTTACTTGAAGAAGCAGTGTTCTAAAAGTGCCGTAAGATTAGGAGAACAGTAATTCTTTAGATACATTTTTAAGTTCTATTTACTTTGTCTTGGAGATTGCAAAACTAGGAGTTTTAGTTGATGTAATTATGGTGCGGTAATGTGAAGTTTGGAATTGTCTTTTAATCACTACGTAAAAAGCTAAATTTTCTTTTCCAGGGGGCTTGTAATGTATAATTGAAGATACCTTATTGACTTATTTTGGGTCACATGATGTATTGGCCAATCCCCCTCAGTATAATATAACGTTTATTTCTCTCGGAGGTGATTTTTCTCATCATACAATAGTTTTTTTTCTATTAGAGAACTGATACAATTATAGAATAAAATGGCATAATGGACGAGTACGACTAATAATTGTCTTATTCGAATAAAAACATATCTATACGTACATCAAAATTTTAAATCTTGATCTATATAGTAATATTTTCGTGTTTAACTTTATTCCCAATCATTATCTAGATGCTATTAAATGCTAACCTAACTTAACTTAAATTATTTACTGGGTACCAGTCGAGAGGCGTCTCTCTCTCCCAAAAAAAAGCGTAGAGCGATTTCAAAAATCACTAGATTTCTGATATCTGGTTTAGGATGATTTCGGGTCATTTCTTTAATTTTCACTTAAGGTGGGCCAATTTTTAATCTAAGTGTTGTGGTAAAGGAATTTAAATGGTGCTTCTTTGAGTAATTAAACGTAAAAATGTGTTCGTAAGCATGTCCTAAATTGGTTAGAATTTAAGATTTAACCTTATAGTGTGCGTCCATTTTAATACTGGTAAACCTACAAAAAACGCTAACATAATAACAATTTTAATCATAGTAGCAAAATGTTAGAAGAAAGATTCATGATGTGCAGTGTTAAAATCCCCAAGTACGCATTTTCAGTCCAATCTATACAACTGATGACATCGTCATTTTGAATATGTGTTACTAAAAATATATGAATAATATCGATTTTTGTTATATTAAATGTTAAAATTCGCCAGCAATTTTGGTATTCCTACTCTGATTTTTTAAATATTTACTAAACATTTATGATATGCAATTTCAAATACCCTTATATGCCGACTTTCAGTCAAATCTACACAAAAGTTAAAATTCCGCTGTCCGGTTGGCACCGCTATCTTGAATTTTTAAATGTTGACAAAAGTGCATAATGTGCGATCATAAATACCTCCAAACGCTGAATTTTAGCAAAATTTGCAAAAGTGTAAAAGATAGTCGTCTTAGAGCCTCCATTTTTAATTTTCAAATAGTGACTAAAATTTAATAACTTTCACTTTTAAATACTTTTTAGTCAAATCTAGAGAAATGACAAAATTCGTTCGCTATATTGGCGCTGCCATTTTGAATTTTGTAGTGCATTTTTAAATAATCCTCACAAATGTTAAAATTCATCCGACATGTTGATATCGTCATGTTGACGCCGCTTTTTTAAATTTTTAAATGCTGACACTCTTAAATTTCATTTAATCTACACAAGTAACAAAATTCGACGGCCGTATTGGCGCCGCCATTCTGAATTTCTAAATGTTGACTAAAAAACTAGGATATTTTTTATATTTGAAAGAGTATGCATGTCAAATTTGAAATTAATCGGTAACGTGGTAGTGGTGAAAAATCCATTACAAGATTTGCACCAGATATACAATCAGACGAGTAGTGAAGCCAATAAAACCGTGTTAGCAACAATTGTTTTTAGTTTAAAAATCTAAAAGTATAATATATAAATAACTAATTTTCTCTTACACTTGCCTAACTTAATAGTTTGATATTAGATACTGAAGTGAGGAAAGGAATTCGTCTGTTATGTAATACGTAACGAGTTGTCAAACATTTATTTTATTTAAAATTTGTAGGTAATTAATTCAAGAAGTGAGAAACGATTCGGTTTTTTTCTAAAACGAGAAAATCTGTAAAAATCTGGAACGGTGATTTCTCACGATTAGCGATATTTCCTTACGCGGACAGTAAAACCTAGCGCCGCCACTGGCAGTCGTCAACAAATGGCCACGGCTTGGAGATGGGCCATCATCACCTCCTGTTTTATCGTAAACATTGGTCGATAGAAAGTGAAAAGTAGGAAAACCATTTTATTTCTTACTCTAAGCGCGTTTCGCTAACCAAGTGAGCATCATCAGCACATGATATAAACTCAGTTTATATCAAGAACAGTTTATATCATCTGCTGATGATGCTAACTAATGATGCTAAGTTGTGGTTAGAACTCTTGTATTTTGATCTATCTTCTACCACAGTGTTAGGACTTAATCATCAGAGGGAGCGACGCAGCCAAAATGGGAGATCCGAATTATACAAAGTTTTTTTGTTGGATGTCAAAGTAGGAGGATTTTTTAGAAATAAAATACATTTGCAGAGTGCCGCTTCACCTTACTGCAGCCTTATCTACAATGGACAAACATTCTTCTAAATATATACGCAGGGTATTCCACAATGTCATAAAGGAAGTAAATTTTAAGTTTATTTTATGACCGAAAGTCCTTATACCCATTTATTACAAGTGGTTTTCGAGATACAAGGTGTAAAATTTTTTACACAAAAGTTTTTAAAATTATTATTTCAAAACCGTTTTTGCCTATTTTGATGAAACTGTAATGATATCTGTAGGTACTAGTTAGGTTTACATCTTGTTTTATTGTTGATGTTAATTTATTCATTATTTTGACAATTTGTAAGTTTTTTTTCTCAACAACGGAGAGATACATGGCAAGGAATGAAAAAGTTGCACTATTTATTGGCAAACCTAAAAATAATTTAAAAAACTATAAGTATGTACATAAAAATTGCATTTATTTGTTTATTCGACGATAGGACATCATTTCGATCTCTAGTTTTTGACTTCCACTATCGAGTTACAACCAAGATTAAAAGTGTGCGCCAATGGTAAAATCTTATCATCCCATAAATAATATACAACGTTCTTTAGAATCTTGATGTATTTGATTATTTTGGTATTTTGGCTAAGAAACTATTTACGTATATATCACTTGCCCGGAGACTTTCTTATACATGACATGATATGGAAGTACAAAACATCAGGTAAAATACCTTACCTTCAATTTATGACACAAAAACCTTTCTTTGAGTTGTTAAATAGCACACATTTCTGTCACCAACTTATAACCAAAAAGGAAAGCAACTTACATCTAAGTAAGATGTAACCTGCAACTAACTTTAAAAAATATACATGATGTTTATTTCATCTAGACATCCCAGGTCTTATTTTTTAGAACATGTGTATAAGTATTATCAAAATAGAACTCTCATAATGAAGGGCAATGTTGTAATAGTGCGTGTATATTGGAGCAATTATAACATAAAATTGTGTTTCCGCGATATATTTATAGAACGGTTTAATTTAATGCTAGTAGATATGGAAGCTTCTAATGAAAATGTGTTGATGTTTTGAGCCATACGCCCTTAGGGAATAGGGGCGAACAAAAAGGATAGTATATTTTACCCCTTTTTCATATTTTTTTTTTCTACTGGTTAACCTCGGATTATAATTAAAAAAGGGGAAGAATGGGGGATAATAATAATCTTTGACGATACCTCAAAAAAATCTCCAGGTCCCGTAATGTCCTGATAATACCCAGCAATGCTCTATATGTTGCCTCTCAACGACCCTTACTAATGCCCTAAGGCTAAATGCCCCAGTGGATTACCTCTCGATCTCCAGGTTTTAAATTTCATATAATGCAACAAGACGAAAATTAAAATTAAAGTGCCCAATCACAATAAATCATTAAACATATTTCTTATTTTTTTTTCTAATGATACTCTTAAATATGAGTCTGACTTTCCAAAAAATAATTTACTGAGGCCGCTTTGGTAAATTAAGATCTAAACACTGAATGAGCTGGAAGAGATAGAGGCGGGCTTTGTGTAATGTAGACCGTAACCCGTATCTCTAATGAAGTTTTTTGTATTTTTACCTTCCGCGGCTAACGTGCGGACTGTGAGTCCGCTCGGCCGAAAATTGACCGGTATTTACCGAACTATTCCGAGTGAGCGGTCGTAGCTGAGCGATGAATAGCTGTTGCCTTTACAGGCCCGAAATTAGTGTTAAGCGGTGAACTGAGTGGGGTGGTACGTTTTTTGCGGGCTGTCAGTCCGCACGTTAGTGTTAATTTTGAACATTTTTAATAAATTTCTGTTTTTGGTAGATTAACAAATTTAAATATTTGCTTACAGTAATCAGAATGGATTACGAAAAGAAGCAAGAATATCTTCGTCAACTCCACGAGGAATTTAAGACATATGATCTGGCATGTGACGACGACGCGAGTTTGCAAGACGATAATGAAGAGATTCAAGATCACAACACCGATGACGAGCAAGATATTGATTACCCAGATGACACTTTGGATCTTCGAAATGAAATATTTGACAAATTGGAGCACGAAAAAGTTGCATGTTATATTGGAAAAGATGACAAGACCAAGTGGAGAAGGCATCCAGGAAATCGTCAGGTGAGGACAAGCGCCGTAAATATTATCAAGTTTCTCCCTGGAGTTAAGGGAAAAGATTTAACATATGCCTCAGAGATTTGGAATCTTTTTTTCACCAATGATATGTTGCAAGGCATTGTTGATAATACAAATATCTACATAGCAATGTGCAATCTTAATCCAGACAACCGATCAGCAAGGCCCACAGACATTATTGCCTCTGATTTATTTAGAACCAATGGAACCTCAATGTAAATATTTCGTTTGACAATGTCTCTTGAAAGGTTTAGATTTTTACTGCGTTATATCCGACAATAAAAATACTAGATCAGAGAGACAAAAATATGATAAACTAGCACCAATCCGGGAAACCTTTGATGCATTTAATTCAAATTTGACTAAATATTTTTGCATTTCCAAGCTTACAACAGTGGACGAAATGTTGGTGGCATTCCGTGGGAGATGTAACTTTTGAGTATATATGCCCAATAAACCAAACCAATATGGAATCAAAATATATAGTCTAGTGGACGCAGAAATATTTTATACTGCGATTATGGAAATTTATGTTGGGCAACAGCCGAATGTACCTTATAAGGTTCAAACTGATAATGTGTCTCTCCTCGCCCCATTTCAGGACGCAGTAGAAACATTACAATGGACAATTTCTTTACAAGTATGGCTGTTGCAAAGACACTTTTTACAAATGATAAACTCACAATCCTTGATGCCATTAGCAAAAATAAAAGGGAACTTTCACTAGAATTTACTCAATCTGCCAAACGACCAGATAAGATAAGCATGATTGCATTCCAAGACCAAGCAACAATTACATCTTATATACCCAGAAAAAATAAAAATGTTTTCTTATTATCAGCAATGTACCATAATGAAGATGAAATAGACGAAGCAACTGGAAAACCACAAATTATAATTGATTACAATAAATCAAAAGGAGAGGTTGATACAGTGGACAAGATGTGTGCAGCCTATGATTGTGCCAGAGCTACTCGTCGCTGGCCAATGGTTGTATTTTATATAAAACTAAATATAGCTGGGATAAAATCATTCATTATTTACAAGAGCAATTCAAAGTATTTAGATAATACTCCTCGAAGAATATTCCTGGAGAATCTCGGCATGCAGTTACTAGACGAACACTTATGATGAAGAGCTGCTAATATTCAGGTACCACGTTCCATCAGACTTCGCCTTAGAGAAATTTTACGTTACCTCAACAAGAAGAGTTACTCGAATCACAAACTGAAACCAACAGAAGACGCTGCTTTTATTGTGATAGATAAAAAAATACACCTATGAGGTTTAGCTGTGTATCCTGTAAAAAAACCTATTTGTTTGGAACATGCCAAGTTCATGTGTAATGACTGTTTGACTGGTGAAAGTGACGAAGATTGATTGATTTTAGTTAAAAATCCTTTTTTAAAATTTAGGTTAGGTTAGGTTAGTTTTGGTTATTTCTATTTTTGTTTTTCAAAATACTATCATTCATATGTTTTCGGTTACGTATTTATTGTAATTTAAAAACTGTAATTACAGTTTTAAGCTCTGTTTCAGATTAAATATTTTTTTGGAATTTTTCGTTTTGATTGATTCACCTAAAAAATGAAAGGAATGCGGACTGTGAGTCCGACGCTAGAACCGTGGTTTCTTTAACTTTTATAATATGGCCAGTGGTATGCTGGTGTTCAGCTACAGCAGATTGAACAAGTTGTCTCTTTATAATATATCGTTCATGTTCCTTAGATCCACTGGATACTAAGTGTCTTGTTTCTCCCACATACACTTCTCCTCAGGAGCAACAAATTTTCTGTAGCCCTTCTATTCTCTGAGAAGGAATGGCTATTGCATTGAAGATAGTACGCGTTCAAGTAAACGAAGGGAGAATGTTAAGGAGCCACCGTGAGGTAGTGTAGTTCTTTCGTACATACCTGGCTACAAAATAAATAGGGCGATTACTTCGGCGGTCCATACGTACAATCTTCAAAGAAGATTGGACAATGCTTCCAATCTCCGAAAAATGTGGTACCTTTTCAAATAGAATGAGTATATAAAATTCCTTGCTCTCAGCAAGAAGTGATTCAGCAAAATCAAAGCTCTATTAAAGTAATGAACCATAAACGAAAATACATAAATAGTAAAGACTGACAAAAACTATACACAATCGAAGAGAAAAACGTATAGGAAAAGGCCAATATATTAATAACAATTGTAAAGGGTACCATAGAGAAATCTAGTAAATTAATAAAATGAGCTCAACTTAAAAAGAAGTGTGTCTTACAACTAAATAAATATTAAATCTCTCTCTTACTCTACTTACGACCGCTTTCTAACAGCTGAGAAGAGAGAATTACGGAAAAGATGATAATAGGTTTATCACAACTACATGGACATAGCAGAGCTTCTAAAACATATTGTAAATTGTATTTTTAAGTCAGAAGTATTTCCAGAAATTTTAAAATCAACAGTAATTAATCCAATTTGTAAAGGCGGAAACCATGAAGAAACAGGGAATTATCGTCTAATTTGTTCAACTAGTACAATTAGCAAGATTATAGAAAAATGCATTAAATGAAGATTAAGCTCTTTTATAGAAAAGGGTGCCGATTTTTATAGATTTAGGAAAAATTCGAACACGGAAATGGAAGTAAACGCTGACAATTTATTATAAATAGCTTTATTTCGGACGATAAAACAGAAGGAGGTTTTTTAGACATTAGAAAGCCTTCTATACCGCATAACATAAACTAAAACTAGATAAATTATACTGCTTTGGCTTACGTGGAATATATCACGACATACTAGAACCTTATCAAACTAGCAGAAAAGTCAAGGTAAAGGTGCACAAGGCAGTCTTGGGACCTGTTGTTTTTACTATGTATGTTAACTGGCCAATTAAAGCGTCTGCGTCTAATCGTACTATCTGTATTGCTCACGATACTGCATTAGTATTCCCGGCTAAATCGTGGGCAGAAATATTAAGAAAAGTCTCAAAGGCAAAGCTATGGCTAGATTAAAATATGTTAATGCTGGTTAATTATTATACATCACATTTTCAATGAAAAATCATAAATTTACATGGCTATAACTTGTAAACAAAATTGCTTGTTTACAAACGGTTTTCTGGATTTTGTAAGCTTATATTTTGTTAACATTTGTGTAGTATCTGTGTTTTAAGAGTTGCTTTGGTCTGGTATATACGAGGAATGAGAAAAAAGTAGTTTTTTTTTATATGAATTTTGTCAAGAGCGAAAATTTACAAACCTGAAATTATTTTGATTTTATATATAATATGTACGAAATAACTCAAGAAAAAACTAATTTCTCAAAATTTCTTTGTTTGCAAACGCCTTTTTACATTGCAGTCTTATGTTTTATTACATTTTTGTGGGATCTAAGTTTTATATGGTATATACGGGATATAGAACAAAAACTGCTATCAACTTAATACATAGACTATATGAAATGTAACTAAGTGCCGAAATTTCTAATATCTATTTATTGTTTGATTCATAATAATAGAATAACCGCTTAGGAGTAAGGTAAATTTAGTAGTAATAAATATGGGTGAATCACTCCCTAAATCGTACAAAAATAAATACATTTATACGTAATGCTGCTTTTCCTCCCAATGAAAAAAAAATTAAAAATTATTGGAATTTGTCAAAGTAGATAAAAGTGACATCCTGTACAATTGGTACTTACCAGGATGCTATATAGTAAAAACTGTAATTGAAAGAAATTTGTAAAAGAGAAGGTTAGAAAATCCAAATACATGTCTATTAATATTTAAGGAAATCAGAAATTTTGTTTTGTAATTATATGGTAGAGAAACTAAACACGTAAAATTGAATACCGTTTAAATAATATATTTGTACGGCTTAGGGTGTGATACATCCATATTTAATGCTACTATTATTAAGATACAAACTGAAATAAATGTAATTGTGCCGCCAAAGTTATTTGCAAAAGGCACTACAATATCTAAGATACAATTATCCCTATACACATTTGTATCGTTCGTTCTCTGCGTTATAAAGAAGTTTGTTTTTTCATCAGCAATTATTCCACCCCAAACAGGTATTCCCTCACCTCCAAAAGGTTCTAAAGTAGTCATATATATTTTCTTCCAGAAAACGTTCGTTTTGCCGCCTCCAGACTGAAAGTCTGCCATCCGACCAATACAAAGTAATTTTGTATCGTCCGTGAATAAACAATTGAACCAATTGTGAAACGTCCAGTCTTAACTCTCTTGTGCTCACATACAAAGGGTACCCCTGTATCGTGGCAAAAGTCGGACGCATTTTGCACGTTTACGTTTACTGAAAGAAAAAATGAATATGTACTAAGACTGCAACGCTAAATGTGCTCAGACATTTAATTGTTTTTATATTCAATTTTGTGCAATTGCTATATTTATTAATAAATTAATCTAGTATTTCCTGTTGCATTATTTCTTTGAACTAAACGTGTAATGGTACTTGGATGCGCATCATATAGAGAAGCCACTTCTCGTTCTGAATACCCTTGTATTAAGAGTCGGACACAAGTTTCTCTTTTTCTATTAGAAAGTCTCGAAATTTTTTATTTAGACCCAAAGCTACGCTGTCAATGTGTAGTAATTTAGTATTGATAGCCATGGCTACAAGTAATGATAAAAAGCACGCTTGTTTTTTCATAGCCTTCTGTTATTTTCTTAATTCTCTGAAATTACACTTTTATCCTCACTAGTTTTTCCATACCGGTTGTATAAAAAAAAATATAAATAACATAAACTTTCTACAGGTTGTTGCAAACTCGATACTAATGCTCCTTGAGATCTCGCAGAAAAGTAAGAGGTAAAGAAATTTTAATAGCGACAAAGTTACGCATTGTCCAACTTACTTTTTTAAGACTGTTGAAAGCAAAAAAAAAACAGTATTTACTTTTATCAAAGACAAAAATTATTCACTACATACATATAAAATCAAAATAATTTTAGATTTGCAAATTCTCGCTCTTGACAAAGTTCGTAAAAAAACTACTTTCGTCTTATCCCTCGCATATATCAGACCAAACCGAGTCTTAAAACACACATACCACAAATAATATTAACAAAACATAAGCCTTCAAATGTAAAAAACCGTTTGCAAACAGACCAGTTTGTTTACAAGTTATAGCCACTTAAATGTAGGTTAAATTTTAAAAAATTGCAATTGCACTTCAATTGCATAATAGTGTAGTGCAAAAATTAATTTCAAAACTTATGCTATTTAAAAAGAAACGGCGTCTTTATGGAAGAACTATATGTTAAGAATATTTTGCGATTTATGCAATAAAACGGAAAATACCTAGAATATACGTTATAATATACATTAAATATAAGAATGATAGCTAAAAATTACACAGAGGTTTCCAATAACTTTTTTTTGCAAGACATAACTTCAGGACCTAAATTGTTTTACCTCTTTAATGTCCAGATAATTCGGTAAGGAAAAATTTTAATATGATAGAGACACATTTGTACTGGTTTTAATAATCATCCAGTAGTAAATAGTTTAGTGCTTGCTATAAATGATTATAGCCATACCCGCATATGATTTTCATTTCATCTTGCTCATATTAATTCAATATTTAGTATACATATTTATTAATGGGGTAGGTAATGAAACTTATTTATAACGGTAAATGGTTATGATTAGTGAAGTAAATAATTTAGTACTTTATAGAAGAACATATACTGAATGATAACGTCCTAATTAAAGTGCACACATAAAGTCTAGGCAAATTATGTGCACAGGATTGTTGTGAGCATCAATATGTAGTTTTTTTCTCTAACAGGCACGAAAAATTTCATTTCATATTTCATATGTATAAACTCCACTCAGGTAAAAAGTCCAGCATCTTGAGTATAAATACTATTATACATAATATCCTTAATTGAATGTATACTAATTCACCAAAAGGTAATTTACTGTTTGATTTTCCTTCTGTGAATATGCGGCAAAACTAGTCAAATCGCCTGTATCTTAATAGCAATCAGTACGGCAGCAATGCGATTCTATTACTCTAAATTCCTGAATTGAGTCGAATAAGGACCACATCAAAGCTCAAAGCAAGTCAATAATTTTCCGACTGGTTTATTGCTTACCGTAAAACAGGCGGATCGGACTACAAGCGTCATTATAGTAGCAATTTTTCTATTTTTCTTCTATCATCTCATACTTCGCTGCGTTTTCTCGTGTTGAAAATATTAATAAAGTAAATAGAGTAAAAGAAGTACATTTTTATTTGTCGTATTCAAAAACAGCGAATTTATCTTAGACAAATCTCGCTCTCGTGAGAAATATTTTTAGTTCATACACAGGGTAGCAACATCAAAATACTAAATAAATATTTATTATATACATTTTAAATGAAGTTTCGATTATTTTGATTTTGTGTGGTCTCAAAATTGGCTACAGATAATGTTTCGCCTTTCAACAAGTTTAAGAGTAGTATTTGTTTATGATCTCTTGCTCAGTAATAAGTGTACAAACTACTTAATAATTTTCTAAAATGCAAGAATTTCATCAGAAATTTTAGGAAATGATAGAAAATGCTTGCAATTTTAGAAAAAAATAGGACATTTTCATTCAACTTTCAGAAATGTCCGGAAAGTTTTAGAAGATTAGAAAGGGATGAATCTTTTAACGAGTACAATTTTTAATCAATTATCAATTTTTAATCGCGTCTAATCATTTTGACGAATATTTGCAGCATGCACATAATTTATAAATTTAGTAGCTGGTTCGAAAAGTTTTGGTAGCTAAACGCAATACAGTTTTACTATTCTATTGATATAAATGTAGGAGGGTTTTAAGAACCTATAGAATTAAATATTAACTGAAAATTACCGCGGTTTATAAAATTAATATTTATTTTTGTATAAACAATTAATCGTTATTTTGCATACAAAGCAGCTTTACGTAATTTTTTTTACTTCAAAATAAAAACTTCTCTCTTTTATACTAATATGCTTTAATAATGATAGTATTAATAATAATAATAATAATAATAATAATAATAATACAGAAATTAAAAAATGTTCTAATTCGGAATTTTATTGACTTTTAAAAGTCTGATAGAAAAAAAACCACACGATTTTAGTTTTGATACTGGAGCACCAGTAGATATTCGGAATACAGGACGAGAAAAAGCAAAAAGTCACTATGAGAACAAATATTTAAAACTTATTCCTTTATAGTTTTGTAAAATAAAGTTTCATTTCAGGGTTTAGGAGAGAACTGAACTTACACATACATAGAATGAACGCTTTCACTTTTTTGGTCCATTAAAAAATTATAGTTCATGGGATTAAACCATGTCAAATTGGAATTACTATCCGACGTTTCCCCTTCGTTTGCACGGTGGTCTCACAAACGTACCATCTTCAAGACACATATGAAGATTATTCAATTCTTTCGACCCCCGAAAGATGTTGTACCTTTTCAAACAGAAGGGATATATAAAATTCATTGTTTCTGTGGAGAAAGTTACGTGGGAGAAACAGGATGCTCAATAGCTTCTAGATTTAGGGAACATTAACGATACATTAAAAAGGGACAAATTGTCCAATCTGCTGTATGTGAATATCCGTAAGTGGAAGAAACAGAACGCTCAATAGCAATCTGCTGTATGTGCACGTCAGTAAAATGGACATATTATAATTGTAAAAGAAACCAAGTGTCGGTTTCAGGATTCTAGAAATGAAAACCTAGAGGATCTAATAAAATGTTTAAACATATAAAAACTTCAATTCGAAAATATTTTAATATTACGGTCTACATTTCACGTGGAAACCGATCTCAAAACGGGGACACAGTTCAGAGAGCCATGGGAAGCCCGACTGGATATATCCGAAAAGTAATGATCCCTAAAGACGACTTGTGGGATTGAAGGTGAAACGTCCGCTAGTCACGACACGAAATCATGATTTCTTAGACCTAATTTTATTTATGTGTGAGCTCTCAAAATATAAATCTAGTTTTATAATAAACTTCCGACTGATCTAGATCAGATCAAAAGGATCACAAAAAGCTGTGAGAGTGTAGAAGGACCTTTAAATCAACTTGGGGGATAAAACTCCGTATCAAGCATTGGCTTTACATGGCAGTGATAAAGGCAGTGACCATTTATGGCTCCTTGTGTGGTGGCGTTCAGTATGCAGGATGACCCCCAGGACAAAACATTACAAGATCCAAAGACTTGCCTGTCGGGGTATAATCGGAGCTTTAAGAACCACATCATCTCTATCCATGGAGTTCATTCTGGGACTAAGTTTTGTGCACCTACATCTAGGGAGATACGGTCAGAGAGCTCCCATTATTTTAATCGACTGGGGCCCTTACAGAGTCTGGGATTTTGGACATACGTCAGTCAGTACTGAGAAAATCAGATTCGACATTATTCTGTTCCTGACAAGGAGCAATGAGAGGACCCCACCCATCTTCCTAGAACCAAAGGGTTTTATTTCATATTCAGACGGCTTCCTAATGGAAGGGGAATCTGGGGCGGAAGTGTACGGAGAACAACCTAGGGCGAAAATCAGTATTACGTTTTGCAGTTGTATATCAGGTTAGGATTAAAACAATCCTGGACTGCGTACAGTACGATTTTTCTAGAGATTATTATGGTCAACAAATATGCCGAGCCGGGTTAATTCATTGCTTAGCCTAGGACGCAACAGAGCTCAAAAGACTCTGTAAGTCCAATAGTGTTAGTCTGATCTGGTGGCCTAGCCATCAGAAAAATGGCGATAATGAAGGAGCGGAGTGGCTTGGATGGTAGTAACGCTGCTTTTACTGTGCCAGAGTCTACATTCTTAACTGTTCTGTCAAAACCAGGAAATACTCTGTCGAAGAATTCCGCGAATAGCGTCATGAACAAGCAGAAATCAGACAATCTAGACTCTCCATGTCAGGCCCTTTTAGGCACTCTAAGACTTCCAGGCTTGTCGAACTAAACATAGGGCAACTTAATATTATTTGCCGAGATACTGGCTGGTAATATATCACCTGCATAAGCTAGAACTTGTCAACGATCCATATTGCAGGTTTGTGCAGAGGTAGATAAAACTACCGAGCACTTAATCTGTCAATGTAACGCTTTAGTTAACACCAAACTTCTTTACTTGGGGGACACCTATATGGAGCTCAAGCCTATGAGATGTGCTCGGCCTGAAAAAGCCGGCCTGAAAAAACCCTCTATTTTATGAAAAGAAGCGGGTTTTAGGTTGGAGGCGTTCCCTAGGGGGATAGCATAATAGGCACAACAAGCCTAAGTGCTGCTCTTGCCGAGCTCCCCCGTTAATGGCCAATGTCCCGCCATATGCCTGGCCAGCAAAACATCTTGAATAAATATGACATTATATGAGATAAACTAATAGTATGGTTGCATGTTTGATGTTGAATATGTTAAGTTTAGGGCCAAATGTGACAAATAACCTACTTATCTGAGTCTATTACAAACCAATATATTATTTGCAAAACCAACGCGTATTTCCTTTCCCTTGAGCAACTGATTTATTGCTCAAATATATTTTCAATCTTAACGCTTGAATATAGGCGCCATAATCACTCACTGATTCCTGTTTAAAATACTTAAAAGTACAAAGACATTTATATCAAAAGGAAACACAATGGCGAATAAACATATATAGCGGTGTTTTGCGAAAAGAACAACAATCGTTAAAGCAAACTGCTAAAGGATAAAATGAGTGCTAAAACAGAAATAATGTTGTTGTGAGATACCGCTGTCAGTTAGCTAAAACATACCGCCTTTTATTTAAATTGCATGAGCATAGTCAAAAACTCTTAATTCAATTAGTGCTTTCGTTAGTTATAATTCCTGCCTCGGGGGAAATATCTTTGTGTGTGAGTTCAAAGAGAAAGCTTTGTTAATTTTTTTCGTTGCCAGAAAAACTGATGAATCGTTTTCGAGTTTGCTATTGCTGGTTTTTGATGTCACAAAACATCGTTTTTGAAATAAAATCTTTTTCATTAAGGGAATATTAGAAAGGTTTGAAACAACGGCAATAATTATTATATTACAGTCCCAAATTAATATTAACGAAAACATAGCACGGTTTCTTGTGTTTAGACCATATCAATGTGTAATTACATTTTCAAATATCGCTTTCCATTGTACAGTTCCTCAAGGATATTTAGGTCCGAAAATCAGGGATCTACATGAATTTAGGAAATGCAAACAAATTTCTATACCTAACGGTGCATATATCTAACCAGCGTTACTCAGTAAGAATGAGCGTTGTTTGACTAGGCCTTTGCACACCGTATATTAACCTCAGACACGACTTTTGTATTTTCTGAATCCGGTAACGATCTATAGTATCCCAGCAGGCCGTATATATGCAACCACAATGATTAAAATGGGACAATACAAGAGCATCACACAGTATTTTTTTTAGTTTCACAAGAAAGATAGTGTGTATGTGCATAGATTAGTTTTAGATTTCGGTACGCTATTCTAAATTTAGCTGTAACATGCTTCCTAAATCGCAACTTAGTACCTAACAGTATTCCCAAGCTCTTGCCAGTATCTGAATAAGCAAGCAAGGTATTGTGCAATTTTATTTTAAGGGTTGTTTTAAAAATGGTTGTTCGAGAGTCATTTCCAAAAATGAGAGCAGATTACTTGTTTGGGTTAAGTTGAAGGAGATGGTTGGATGATAATTCGGATCAGTATTAATTATTTCTTCGGCTTGAGCTAGATTCTGTTGGGAGAATGAAAGGTAAATTTGGGTGTCGTCAGCGTAAAAATGTAAGCTGCAATGCCTAGGAGAGCTAAAAAAGTTGAAGAAATCCACAGTGTACAGCAGAGGACCCAATATACTACCCTGTGGGACACCTGTGCGGATGTTTAATAAAGCAAAATACTCAATAGCCTAAAATAATCAATACAGTAATTTTTGTTATCATTATATGCTTTAACAATATCATCAGTTACGTCGGCCAGAGCAGATTCACAGCTAGTGCTAATGCAGTTAGTGACATTTGTAAACTTTGCTTTCATGAGGTTGTTTTGATTTGTTAAGTCCATCATATTTGGATCTTTTACAATTTATTCGACTCCTCTAGAAATCAGGAAAAAATTAGGACTATATCCCGCAAATAAATATTCTGAATTTGATCAAATTTGGATAGGCGGTTTTGGCTAAATAATAGATAAGAATATTAGGAGAATAAGGCGTTGCGAGACGTGCGGTATACCTGCATGAGGCTTGTAAAGTGAGTTCGATCGCGAGTTACATGCCACTCTGCTACCCGCTGTAGCTTGTATTCTGTGAATTTTTGAGAAATCTCCCTTTCTGTACCCAGATCTAGAAAAAAATCTTTGTGTGGAATATGTTTTGTTCGAAACCATGGCAATTACCAAATTCTCAAAAAATTGTGCTTCCAAAAATTTAAATCAGATTAAATTGCTAAAGAATAATATTTACAGCTAAACTGAGCAAAATATATTTATTATTTTTATTTCCTTTCAGTGTTAGATATATATTATTTTGCATTCACAACACTTGGCAGTCTTAACAATATAAGCGTGGTATGAGATAGATGTGAGTATGAAATCTACTACCTAGAAACCCATAATCGATCGTCGCGAATTTATAAAAGGGCCCGATACTGTCTATGCGAAGTATAATCGGTAGGTATTTGATACTAGCTACCAAACCCTTTTTCTATCTCTCTCTCTCTCTCTCTCTCTCTCTCTCTCTATATATATATATATATATATATATATATATATATATATATAAATGTTTTTTCTCTCGGTTCCTTCTTTTGTTTGTGTTTCATGTACATTTATGTTTCCACAATGGAGCAAAATCTGTCAATCTATGTTCAAAACGTTAGAGGATTACGGACTAAGACAACTGATTTCAAGTTAAGTGCATGTACCTCTGAATATGATTTAATGTTTATCACGGAAACTTGGTTGAATTCGTCAGTGTTTTCTTGTGAAATTTTTGATGAAAAATTTCGTGTGTTTCGGCGAGATCGTGAAACTAGTGCTAGTGTAAAACATGATGGTGGCGGAGTTCTAATTGCAGTGAGCAGGGAATACGAAGCTGTTAGTCATCCTGAATGGCAGAGCGACGCAGAGGACATCTGGGTAACGCTTTACACTCAGAACAAAGGTAAAATCAACCTATGTTGTGTATACCTGCCGCCCGGTGATGATAATGCGTTGTCATGTTTTTCCAATAACCTATACCGTCTTTTTAACTTGATATCGAGCGACACGGTATTAATTTGCGGAGACTTTAATATGCCGGACGTACTCTGGATGTCAAAAGTTGATTGCACTTATCTGACATATGAAAATATTCCTAGAAAATTTAATGACTTATGGGATATAATTAGTTTTTATGGCCTTAGGCAATACAACTCAGTATTCAATAGCAATACTAAAATCTTGGATTTAATATTTTGTAATAAATCTTTAATTAGCAACTTAAGGGCAGCAGACCCTCTAATATATGAAGACATTTACCACAAAAGTATAGAATTTAACTTGATTTGCCGTTCTCCGGTGAACTTAATATATAATATCGATTTCATTCGTAGTTTCAGACGAGGTAATTATGATGCGATCAACTTAAAAATCCAGAGTATAAATTGGGCAAATTTGTTTCGGAAGTGTAGCAATGTGGATCAGTTTGTTGAAGCATTTTATGATCAGCTCTACGAAGTCGCTGACTTATATATACCGAAAAGAAAAGTAAATAATAAATTTCCGACGTATTTTACTAATAATACAATTAAATGGATCAAACTTAAAAATAAACAACATAAAATATGGAAACAAACTAAACACATAAGAGATTATCAATTGTTTTGTAACCTCAGGCGTCTTTCTAAAAATCTCATCCGGAGGGATCATGCTACTTATTTGAATTCCATTCAGGACGATATACCAGGCAACTCAAAAAAATTTTGGCACTTTGTATCGATAAAAAACCGTAATAGAACGATACCTAATATAATGCATCTTGATAGAGAATTAGCCGAAGGGCCGGCCATTAGTGAATTGTTTGCAACATTTTTTAGAAGTGTCTTTCAGCCTTACCACCAAAAATCTTTTCATTTTGTCCCCTACAACAATAATCAAATAAGTAGTAAGATACATATAACTGAACAAAACATCCTGCAAGTTTTGTTAGAACTGGACGAAAATAAAGGTAGCGGTCCCGATGGATTACCATCTTACTTTGTAAAAAAATGCGCAGTTAGTCTGTGTGTGCCTTTGACTATGATTTTCAACAAATCTTTTAGCGACTGTACTTTCCCGCTGAAATGGAAAAACGCATATGTCGTTCCGATATTTAAGAGCGGCGACCTGAATTGTATCTCAAACTATAGACCTATATGTAAATTAAACATTTTTAGCAAGGTTTTCGAAAGTATTGTACAAAAGCATTTGATAAATAATCTAAAAATGAGCATATTGTCGGAGCAACATGGCTTTTTTCCTAAACGATCCGTAGATACCAATCTAACACAGTTTACTAACTTCATTTTGAACTCTATGGACTCACAAGTGCAGGTGGATTCAGTGTACACCGACTTTAGTAAGGCTTTTGACAAAATAAATCTTAACACCTTAATATCTAAGCTCTCTGGGGTCGGTGTACATGGAGATCTGCTTCGTTGGTTGACGTCATATGTGTGTAATAGAAGCCAACTGGTTGTAGTCAATGGGCATAAATCTAAATCTTATGTTGTAACCTCGGGAGTGCCCCAAGGGTCTCACTTGGGCCCCGTTCTTTTTTTAATATATTTAAATGATATAAATGAATGCTTCAGGTATTGTAACTTCTCTTTATATGCAGATGATCTAAAAATTTATTTAGGCATAAAAAGTATAAGCGATTGTCTTCTGCTTCAGAGTGACCTTAACTCGTTTTATCAATATTGTCAAAATAACCAGTTGGCTCTTAATATCGATAAATGTTGTTATATCTCCTTCACTCGTAACTTTCAAAAATTTATTTTTCTTTATAACTTCGATAATGTGCCCTTAAGACAAGTGGACTCTATCAAGGACCTTGGTGTGATCCTGGATAAAAAAATGACTTTTTCGCTTCATGTTGACTATGTAGTTAAGAAATCGAACAGAATGCTTGGATTTATCTTGAGACAATGTAGACAATTTAACTCAATTATAGCTATGAAGACTCTGTATTATTCATATATTTATAGTAGACTAAACTACGCTAGTGTAGCCTGGAATCCACAGTACGGAATCTATAAAAACCGATTAGAAATAGTTCAAAATAACTTTTTAAGATATTTATATTGTAAGGAAACAGGGACGTACAGCAGCACCATTAGCACATCCGTTCTTCGAAGCCGATTTAAATTTTTTTCACTAGAGGCTTGTAGAGAGCACACCGATGTAATTTTCCTTTTCAAAATCGTCAATAATCTTGTAGATTCTCCAAATATTCTGTCGAGTATTCACTTTAATATTCAACAACGTGCGTTAAGAGATAATTATTTATTTTTTGAACCTTTTTGTCGAACAAACCTCGGAAGAAATGCCCCATTAAATAGAATGCTTACACTATATAATTCGAGATATGCTAATGTTGACTTATTTAATAACTCTTTAAACAGTTTTCGCAAATTGATCAAACGTCTTTACCAAATTGAATAATTTTTTTTACTTTGGAATGATTATGAATAATTATGTACCACTTTTTTGTATTTTTTTATATTTTCATTATTTGTAGTACCTCATGAGACTTGTTCTACCTTTATATGTATCCGTAGATATCATTTTGGACCTCGGTCTGTTGATATCTTATATGAAATAAATAAATAAATAAATATATATATATATATATATATATATATATATATATATATATATATATATATATATATATATATGTCTATACTACTCAATACTAAGTCGTCCTTAGTATTGAGGATCATAGTCTTGCTACAAGGCGACGTAATTTGTATACTGTTCTCAGGCACAACACAGCGACCTTTCAGCGATCCTTCTCCTATTGTGCTGCTAGACTATATAATACGTTGCCTGAACATGTTAAGGCTTGCTCATCAATTTTTGCTATGAAAAAATAATTCCGTCAGTATTTATTTAGGACCAGAGATTAAAGTGTGTTTTTTTCTTTTTATTTCGGAATAATATTAGCTCTCAATCGTTTCAAATACTATTTGAATACAATGTCTTTTATGTATTACTGCCTAACTTACCAATTGTATATGTTTCTATCATTATTGGTTTCGTGTTATCAATACGCAAGTATTATTTATTTATTTAAAACTATGTTAGTAAAAACGTTGTTACCTTAGCTTTTTTTATGGTGGTTAGGTGAGCAGCTATGCTGGATCTGGCCACCGTTCTAAATATGTATTTAACTTTGTATTTATCTCTAATAAAAGCCATTTGAATTTGAATATTTTACACATTCGGCAAGACACGACACAACTACAAGTCTACAAACCCAACTTGAGAAAAGCGATGATGTACAGAGTATATCTAAGGAACACATTTTTTTGGACCCATTTCTGTCTTCATCAACAAAACAGCGGCAACCGACAGTGTCACAATTTTATATGTACTTATAAATTCAGAAATCGTAAAATGTATGCTTTTAAATAATTTCACATGATCCGTATTTCAAAGCATAATTTTAAAAGTCACGTATATTTATTCACGTATAAAATTCTATGTCTATTTTAATACATTAGGTATGCTTTGCTACTTAAAAACATGCGCTTTTAGATAACATGACATGGCATGCACATAACTGTACTGTAAAAATACGTTATGCATCTGGAAAAGGAGACAATATGAACAGTTGTGATTGGGCTTTTCGACTTGAAATGTATGCGAAGGGGAACATGAAATCTATTTCCATTCTCCCTTAAGCGCACTTCAGTTGGAATAAAACTATATCTGAGTGGAAATGTAAAATTTTAGCAGGAAATAAAACTTGAAATGTATGCATAGTGTATAAAATAATCCATTAACTTATAGCACTAATGGAACATTTCCGAAATGGACTAAAATTTTTATACATGTCGTGACAATCGCGGAAACGAAAGACGTGTTTTTTTTAGTATATTAGAGTATAGAAATATAACTTATGAATATGGAGACAGACAAAGAACCAGTGACTTTAAAATTGTTTTGTTGGCATCCAATGGTAATAAGAAAAAATGTTAATACAGTAGAAGAAATAATTAAATGACGTTTATTTTTCTAAATCAGGTTTTCAAAATAATTAATTCCTTCTTCAGGGCTACAAATTAAAATTTTAAGACAATTTTGAATGAACTTTCAGAAGTATTATTATATTAAATCAGGCAGATCTTGTTTACTTGACAAGAAATAAAAAATTGCTTGTGTCTGATCAAATAATGTCAAAATTGTAGTAGGCAAAATTTAATTTTATATTTTATACACTTCTGAAAATTTATTCAAAATTGTCTTTACATTTTAATTAGTAGCCCTGAAGAAGAAATAAATTATTTCGAAAGCTTGGCTTATTAGAAAATAAATTTAATATATACTCTTTGGTCGAATTCCCGTTATGTCTTTATACTGTTGATAGTATATGGATAAACATATATATATATATATATATATATATATATAAATATATATTTGTATATATATGTATATATATATATATATATATATATATATATATATATATATATATATATATATATATATATATATATATATATATATATATATATATATATATATATATATATATATATATATATATATATATATATATATATATATATATATATATATATATATATATATATATATATATATATATATATATATATATATATATATATATATATATATATATATATATATATATATATATATATATATATATATATATATATATATATATATATATATATATATATATATATATATATATATATATATATATATATATATATATATATATATATATATATATATATATATATATATATATATATATATATATATATATATATATATATATATATATATATATATATATATATATATATATATATATATATATATATATATATATATATATATATATATATATATATATATATATATATATATATATATATATATATATATATATATATATATATATATATATATATATATATATATATATATATATATATATATATATATATATATATATATATATATATATATATATATATATATATATATATATATATATATATATATATATATATATATATATATATATATATATATATATATATATATATATATATATATATATATATATATATATATATATATATATATATATATATATATATATATATATATATATATATATATATATATATATATATATATATATATATATATATATATCAAACGATTCCTGTCCTTCATCACTGTGGATTCGAACCCTCCAAACTGACAAGTTTTTTTATCGCCCATAAGTACATACTTTGCAAATTTTACAGTACATACTATTTTACACTATTACACTATTCCTATGTATGTATATATATATATATATATATATATATATATATATATATATATATATATATATATATATATATATATATATATATATATATATATATATATATATATATATATATATATATATATATATATATATATATATATATATATATATATATATATATATATATATATATATATATATATTTATATATATATATTTATCCGTATACTATCAACAGTATAAAGACATAACGGGAATTCGACCAAAGAGTATATATTAAATTTATTTTCTAATAAGCCAAGCTTTCGAAATAATTTATCTCTTCTTCACGGCTACTAATTAAAATGTAAAGACAATTTTGAATAAATTTTCAGAAGTGTATAAAATATAAAATTAAATTTTGCCTACTACAATTTTGACATTATTTGACCAGACATAAGCAATTTTTTATTTCTTGTCAAGTAAACAAGATCTGCCTGATTTAATATAATAATACTTCTGAAAGTTCATTCAAAATTGTCTTAAAATTTAAATTTGTAGACCTGAAGAAGGAATTAATTATTTTGAAAACCTGACTTAGAAAAATAAACGTCATTTAATTATTTCTTCTACTGTATTAACATTTTTTCTTATTACCATTGGATGCCAACAAAACAATTTTAAAGTCACTGGTTCTTTGTCTGTCTCCATATTCATAAGTTATATTTCTATACTCTAATATACTAAATAAAACACGTCTTTCGTTTCCGCGATTGTCACGACATGCATAAAAATTTTAGTCCATTTCGGAAATGTTCCATTAGTGCTATAAGTTAATGGATTATTTTATACACTATGCATACATTTCAAGTTTTATTTCCTGCTAAAATTTTACATTTCCACTCAGATATAGTTTTATTCCAACTGAAGTGCGCTTAAGAGAGAATGGAAATAGATTTCATGTTCCCCTTCGCATACATTTCAAGTCGAAAAGCCCAATCACAACTGTTCATATTGTCTCCTTTTCCAGATGCATAACGTATTTTTACAGTACAGTTATGTGCATGCCATGTCATGTTATCTAAAAGCGCATGTTTTTAAGTAGCAAAGCATACCTAATGTATTAAAATAGACATAGAATTTTATACGTGAATAAATATACGTGACTTTTAAAATTATGCTTTGAAATACGGATCATGTGAAATTATTTAAAAGCATACATTTTACGATTTCTGAATTTATAAGTACATATAAAATTGTGACACTGTCGGTTGCCGCTGTTTTGTTGATGAAGACAGAAATGGGTCCAAAAAAATGTGTTCCTTAGATATACTATATACATCATCGCTTTTCTCAAGTTGGGTTTGTAGACCAAAATATAATAATATTGTCGTGTCTTGCCGAATGTGTAAAATATTCAAATTCAAATGGCTTTTATTAGAGATAAATACAAAGTTAAATACATATTTAGAATGGTGGCCAGATCCAGCATAGCTGCTCACCTAACCACCATAAAAAAAGCTAAGGTAACAACGTTTTTACTAACATAGTTTTAAATAAATAAATAATACTTGCGTATTGATAATACGAAACCAATAATAATAGAAACATATACAAATGGTAAGTTAGGCAGTAATACATAAAAGACATTGTATTCAAATAGTATTTGAAACGATTGAGAGCTAATATTATTCCGAAATAAAAAGAAAAAAACAAACTTTAATCTCTGGTCCTAAATAAATACTGACGGAATTGTTTTTTCATAGCAAAAATTGATAAGCAAGCCTTAACATGTTCAGGCAACGTATTATATAGTCTAGCAGCACAATAGGAGAAGGACCGCTGAAAGGTCGCTGTGTTGTGCCTGAGAACAGTATACAAATTACGGCGCCTTGTAGCAAGACTATGATCCTCAATACTAAGGACGACTTTCCGTATTTAACCATTTTGATTGGCTATAAAATTGTGAGACATATTCGAACTTTCTCAATCCATAACAAAACCTTATATAGGAATTCTGGAGTATTTGTAGACTATTTTTACTCATTTGAGTGAGGGCTGGCCAGTAAAGAATGTCAGCATACCCAAGATCCGATAGGACCAAACTATTACACAGCTTCAATCTGACGTCGGCCCTAAGAAAATCTTTAAATAAATACAGTGTTTTTAGTTTATAGTATGAAACCTGCAACAAATGAGATACGTGAGTGTCAAAGTGCATATCATCCATTTATATGTACTCCGAGGTTCTTGCAGATTCGGGAGAAATTTAAAATATTATTATCTAACTCCAAGACAAACTGTGCATTGTGTTCTTATTATTAGGAGATAGTTTATGAGCCTCTGACATTCTTGCTTTACTTGCAAGATCCTTGTTAATAAAAGTGGCAACATCTAGACGACTGTTATAGGATAATGAATGGTAAAGCTGCATGTCATCAGCATATTGATGAGATTGACTATAAGAAAGAAAGTTAGAAAAATCTGCTATATAAATAGAGAACAATAAAGAACCCAGAACACTGTAGTACCCATTTTTTGACTGATAAAATGGGCGATACGTCCTTGCCCAATCTAACTCTTTGCTGTCTATCGCTCAAATAACTGCGCATAAATTCAACGGCCGTGCCTCCTAGACCAAAGAACCTTAACTTTTTGATAAGAGTAGCATGACATAAGGTGTCAAATGCCTTGCTGAAGTCTAATGGGATTAAGCAGAAGTTTCTCTCACAATCCTGGCCCTCAGCAAGTCATCCGAAACCTTTAGAAGGGATGTTGTAGTGCTGTGACCCAGACGGAATCCAGACTGAGTATCTGGTAAAATTTTATTAATAAGAAGGAAATTATTTAATTGCTTAGTAACTATTTTTTGCGATAGTCGGAAATTAAGGCTGGTTTAGTAATTTTTGGAACGGGACCTACATTAGCTTTTTTCCAAAGAGTGGGAAATATCCCAGTATTTAAGCATCTGTTGATCAGACAGGTTACATGTGGTGTCAGATACGGAATAATGAGGGATATAAGTTTTATGTCATAGCCATCCACACCCCTAGCACGGGATGTAGTGAGAGTTACGCTTTTCTCAATTTTCTCCTGGCTGACTTCAGCGAATTTAAATTGGGGGTCAATGTTGGACTGGATTCTATTTTCATATAAATTAGGAATACCAGAATTGCATTTAGGCTTAGAATTTATATTTAAATAGTTGATAGTGCTCCAAAAATCAGAAGGATTCGATTTTAATTTATGGTTTAAGAATGCTTTCTTTTCATTGCGAACAGCCATAGTGACAAATTGCGTAGTTCCCTATATTCGTCTCTAGCAGCATCCGTTTTTAGTTTTTTATATTTAGAAAGAGCTTTTCCTAAGTTTGAGCAATAATTTTAAAATGTCAGACAACCAGGGTGTAGGTGCATTTCTGAATCTAGACGTTTTTAGGGGAACATGTTTATCAAATAAGGAGTTGAGATTACTATTAAAAAAAATATAATATATTATCAACATGGTCAAACTCAAAAATAGAATCTCCACTCCTACAAGGTCGCCCATAAAATCATTATAATCAAAAGAGCTATAGTCACGATACGTTCGAAACTTAATATCCACCGTAGGTTCTTTAAGTAAATATGTAAAAACAACATCCATAAAAAAATTTAAAATTTCAAATTTGTTTTAAGGACGCTTTTTTATCCAGATTAACTTTTTATAAAGAAAAAAATGGCTTATATATGCAAAAAAAGGGAAATTAATTTTCCCTGTTTTACAGTTTTCAATTCCCTCGTAAAAGTAATTGAAAGAATTTTCCTCCGAGATTTGTTCAGATCTATACGTTTCAGAGTACCTAGATGCCGAAAAATATGTTTTCTCATTCTGTCTGTCGGTCTGTCTGTTCGCGGCATATACCTAAACAACTGCTTATCCGATAGACTTCAAATTTTGGTCAAAAATTAGGGGTGATATGGGGATAACTTGATAACATTTTGGTAAAAATTCAATATGGTAAAACAATATGGCGGCCTAGTGGAATATTAAAAAAAAATACAAAAACTTCTGATCACATTTATCTCAAATTTATTTTTCATAAAAAGTTTTGTTTTACTCCAAAGCTAAGATTGGGGTTAACAAATCGGGTGTGTAAAAAATTTTAAATGTTACATAGTGTTAATTAAAACTAGCATATTGCAGATTAAACTTAATTTTGGCATAACTATGTGAATTCGATCACAATACGATAATATTGTACCATGGAGTAAAAAAATCGTAAATGTCAGGTCACCCCATATGACCCTTTATTTTTGACTAAAATTTGAAAGCAATCTGAGAAGTATGCCGCGAACTGACAGACAGACAAACCGACAGACGCGCCGAGAGACGCTAAAATATGAAGATATGTAACGATGTGTGCGATTACAAACATTTTCTTTGACCGCCTTTTTGTTTGGCCATCTTCAATTAGCACACCAGTTTTACTAACTCATCGCTATACCAACATTAATTATGGCACACAATTTGCAATCAGTCTGTTAAGCAGTATTTCAGGCTGAATTTTTAAATATTTTATTAAGCCGTCATTTTGTTCCGCGATCTTGGATTCGTACTAATATTTCAATAGTTGATTCCTACATAATACTTAATTTTTGTGCAAAATTTGAGATAAATGGTATAAGTAGTTTTTTTGTAACAATTTTCACTAGAACGCCATATTGTTTTGCCATGTCCCCATATCACCCTTAATTTTTTACCAAAATTTGAAGTCAATCGGGTAAGCAGGTTTTGCTATGCCGGAAACAGACAGACAGGCACACCGACGGAACTGAGAAAACATGTTTTTCGGGCTCTAGGTAACCTGAAACGTAAAGATCTGAAAAAACCTCGGAGGGTGATTTCTTTCACGATTATAAGACTTTTGTTTTACGAGGGAATTACAAACTGTGAAACAAGGTAAATTAATTTCCTTTATTTGCATATATAAGTAATTTTTTCTTTATAAAAAAATAATCTGGATAAAAAAGCGTCTTAAAAACAAATTTGAAATTTTAGATTTTTTAAAGATGTTTAACGCAAAAAAAATAAACTATACATATTTTACAAAAACGGCAAATCACGACAATATTATTATAGTTTTGCCTATAAACCACAACTTGAGAAAACTATTGATGTACATAGTTTATGTGAGGAAGTGCTATGTTTGCCAAAACATATTTTTTTGGATTTTCTTAATTATATATATATATATATATATATATATATATATATATATATATATATATATATATTATATATATATATATATATATATATATATATATATATATATATATATATATATATATATATATATATATATATATATATATATATATATATATATATATATATATATATATATATATATATATATATATATATATATATATATATATATATATTTATATATATATATATATATATATATATATATATATATATATATATATATATTATATATATATATATATATATATATATATATATATATATATATATATATATATATATATATATATATATATATATATATATATATATATATATATATAACTTCTCCTTAGAATCCTACTAATACTTTTATAGTTTCTACCTATGCCTTACTTGATTTTAGGGTACAATTTAAAATAAATTCAATAAGTAGTTTTTACATTGACTCTTTTGTAACGTCACATTGAATTCGTACTAGTTTATCCCTATATCACATTTAATAATTAATTGAATACAAATTTGTTTACGTTAATTTTTTAAGAAATATATTCGACAGCCAATTTCTTTCGCCATCTTGAACATAACTATACCAGTTTATCTCTATATCACATTTAATGTTTGCACAAAATTTGAAATTAATCTTTTGAAATTAATCTAATAAGTTGTTTTTCTATGCCGATTTTTTAAATAATTTACTAGGTCGCCATTTTGTTTTACTATGTTATATTCATACCAAAATGTTACGAGCTGATTCCTATGTAACACTTGAATTTTGTGCAAAATTTGAGGATTTATTGGATAATTAGTTTTTTTAGTAATAATTTTTTTGACGTTTCACTAGGGCACCATCCTGTTCCGGCATATTGGATTTTTACAAAAATCCCTTTATGACCCTTAATTTTTGACTAAAATTTGAAGTCAGTCTGAAGAGTCGTTTTTGAGTTATGCTGCGAACTGACAGACAGACAGACGAACCGACAGATAGACATGCAGAATTAATAAAACATATTTTTTTGGTATAAAGGGACGCTAAAATCTGAAAATATGTAAAACCTGAGAATTAATAAAAAAAAATTTGCCGCCATTTTATTCCGCCATCTTAAATACTACCACACTTTTATCAGTTCATCTCTATACTACAATTAGTTATGGCACACAATTTGAAATCAGTCCTTTAAATAGGTAGTGTTCTCAGGCTGAATTTTTAAATATTTTATTAAGCCGCCATCTTGGATTCGTACCAAAATTTTACCAGTTCATTTAGTAGTTTTTTAATGTTTTTAAAATATTTCACTTGGCCGCCATTTTGTTTTGCTATACTGGATTTTTTCCAGCTCATCCCCATATGATCCTTAATTTTTTACCAAAATTTGAAGTAAGTAGTTGTTTGCCGCGAACAGACAGGCAAACATAGCGACGAAATTGAAAAAACATGTTTTTTGGCATCTAGGTACCCTGAAACGCAAAGATTTGAAAAAATCTCGAATAGGGTGATTTTTTTTTCACGATTACAATACATGCATTGAAAAACTGTGTTATACGTGTGTAATAACAGTGGCTAAGACGGTAGTTCTGAGTAAAGCGTAAATAGTAAATTTTCCGAATTTTTAATTAATTTTTATAGAGAAATCAACACCCTAGTAATGTATCTGCTTATAAAAAATTTCATTACCGATTTGCAATCCGTGTGTGACTAAAAGGAGTTTTCTGTTTTCCACTCTCTATTTTTAGACCATTTGTAAAATCTGACACCCGATCATCACCGTGAAATCCCTGCTTATGCAAATTTCAAAACATTCATGGAAAAAGTAAACAATTTTTGAGTATTTGGTATTGATTCAATTTTAACGTGAACAGTTCAAAAACATAGCTTTGATGTCGTTAATTATTGGTGGTGGATGCAGTTTCCAAAACGACAAATGTTTAAACTAGTTTCGTAATTTGACAAAGCATGTAATATGTTATAATAATCTAAATCCTATGTATTTATTGGTTGTTTATTAAAACGTGCAGACGCGACATTAATTTTTCGAAGATTTTAATTTATGAAATTTCCCCCCCCCCCTTGGAATATATAAATTCGCCTTTTCCTGTTGCCAAATACCATTTTTAACTGTGCTGTTGTTGCGCGGTAAAGTTTATGGAACCTATTTTTCTTGCAAAGACCAAGTGACTGATAAAAAATATTGAACTTACAAAATAGTGTCACGTGGAATCGCAATTATGAATAAATATTACTTCAACCAACAAGAACTGGAATTTTCAAGAGTCATAATTAAAGCTATATATTCTATTCAAGGCACCGTTTTTTCAATATCCAGTTGATCACAAAACGTCCATTTTTTGCATTGACCAATAAGCGGATATCAAAAATGAATTAAGGAATTAAGTTGTGCACCCCTGTGTGGAATATAATATACTCACAAATAATACTGGGACTCTCTGACGACTAGCAAGTATCAACACGTAAAATTTAAACAACTGACTGTCGCTTAGCCTTTTAGAGGGAGGTCTAAATTCAACCCCCTGTACGATGCAGAGACCGGTATGCTCTGAAGTAATATGGGGTGCGTTTAAGGCTATTTCTTTATTGACCAGACAAAAGCCAGTGCGATATAGAGCAAACTACGTAGCGGCAGTGGTGGCTTGCGGGTGAAAGTAAGTGAAGTGCAAATGAAGCAAGAAAATATCGCAATAATTTTTTTTATATGTGGAATAGAAGGGTAGAATATTTTTTTACGACTTACCTTAATTTTGTATACTAAATCAATTCTCCTATCCTTCATAGCAGCAAATTTATTTATAACATCTTCATAAAATGGATGAGTTGCCCCAATCTCCTTCAGATATTCCTTTTGAATTGAAATATTGCCTAGAGAAGTAAGTCTGTTTTGAGATATTGTATTTCTTAAATAAGTTTTTACACGTTTGAGGCAAGAACACTTCTTTCCACTGAAGCAGTTGTCGACGGTATTGTCAAAATAAGGGAAAACACTTTATATGCTTTGCTTAAAATATCTTTACTTTCATTATTTTTTTTCACTTGCTCTTGCAGCGATATATTCCAATTACTGTCATTAGCAATAATAAGACCAAGCTCATTTTTAAGTCGTTGACTTTTTGAAAATATTTCCCCATATAACTGTAACAAATTTTCAAGCGGGCCAGTCGGAAAATTTAAACTATATTCGGAAAATTTAGCAGAATCCACCAAACATAAAAATGTTTGGTAGAAAAAGTTTTTCAGAGTATTGAAAGCTTAGTGTCATTTCCATTAAGATATGGTCTAATATTTCATAAAAAAGGGTTCTATATTTAGCCCTAACTTTCTCAGGTGAAAGCTTAGCAACCTCACGTTTGTAATGATTTACTTCTGTAATAGAATTTGCTTTATCAAACATGGTATTAAAAAAAAAAGTTCATTTCTTTTTTTACAGAGTGCCTCACGACAGCGTTTTATATTGGATATGCAAAAATGAATGTCAAACGATTTTTTTTGAAGAACGCAACTTGAACAATCACATTTACTAACTTCGAATTTAAACACCAACGAGTTTCTGTAATTGTTGGTATACGCCTCGTAGATGCAGATGTAAGAGCATACGTTCGTTTGGCTAAGTGATTAAAAAATGAGGGAATACCACTAAGGCTTGCAAAAAATTCGACATTTAGAAATATTTTTAAACTTTGCTCCATTAGGACAAATACAGCCTGCGACGCTTTTTCTTTTTTTTTTAAGGCCATTTACATGGCCATATATACATCGTAACATTGCCTTATTAATTTATGTTTATAGTCAAATTGGTCCAAAATTTGATCCAATAGAGAATATAAATTTTCCGACGTTCTGTTGGAGCTGACATTTTAAAATCGTAAGAATCTCTCGACTACTGAACCTTCTGAATACACGCATGTTAAAATTATGGAGCACTGGGAGGTTTGCGTAATATCAGTGGTGTCATCCACTTGCACAGAAAAAAACTGTGTGTTCATTATTTCATTTTTCACATGATCATTTAAATAATCAGAAATGAATTCAGTTAAATTCAATTAATAATTCAATTTTTAATCTTTTTGTGATAATCTTTTAGTTCTTGGGAACTTCTCGATATTAATAAACCTAAAAGCTCTTTAAAATTCCCCCTATTTATTGACTCGCTGCTCTCATCATGACCGCGAAAGACTAACCCTTGTTTTGCAAGGTACAAAACTGCGTCACTTACCAAGCACATAAATAGTCTATTTAATCGGACGTTTTCGTTAAAATGTATTTTATATAGTTTAGCATTTTCTTTTAAAGTGTCAGCTATAGTGCTTTCATTTTTTATAAATGATTTTAGCATTAATTCGCATTTTAAATGCTCCGCCGAGTCTTCATGTTTATGTAAAGACCTTTATATATTTAACATACCTGCAAATCCTTCCTTATTCCACACTGAATATTTATTGAAAACTAGTAAACAAGGCCAGCAAAACAATTTTTGTAATATTTGACTACTACATAACCGTTTGTACGCCGAAAACCAGAATGAAGATTAAAACTCTGATCTTGTTCCTTCCATCGATTAAATGGAGTTTCCAATAAAATGCAAACCACATCCGTGATCGGATTCAACAATAATGTAAATTAATAAACCCGGCACCAAATAAAGTTGTAACAACACCATAAATAAATATAAACACAAAATAGTCAAGTAAACTGCAAAAACAAAAGTAAACAACCACCCCAAACTGAACGACACGTGGGTGTAGTGTACTGCGTTAGCAATTCACCGAGGGCGTTGTATGGCGCTGATTAACATTAATCTTCCATGCGGTCGACGTCATCACGTAGGCGTTGTCTTGGCAACGTAGAAAGAAAATCGTAAACTAACCATAGCACCTCCTGCAAAGTCGAAGCGGTTTGCGCCACTGTTATAGTTGTTATAATAAAGTTCGATTGAAAGTTTTAAAAAGACATGCCGCCAACGGTCAAGTAAAATATTTATTCGAGATGTACAGTTTATTTTTTGCCAATTAGCTGAATAAAAGAATGTAAAAACTTAAATTTTAAGAGATATATAATAAATATAGTTAGATGTTGGATGTGAAGTAGCACTTCACCTGAATATCCGCCACTGCGTAGCGGCAAGCGAGGCAAGTTGATAAGAATCGCGTTTGTTCTAGGTTTAAGTCGGTTTTAATATACAGGGTGTCCCCCGATTGTTTAGAAGATAAGAAAAACTTTTTTATATACGGCTTTACGATAGAAGCTAACTCTTTGTAAAAATGTTTGCTTTTCATAAAAATCTCAAAAATCAATTTATATTTCAATTTTTTTAATATACAGGGTGTTCAAAATTTCAAAGTTTTTGAGAAGTCAAAAGGAGAGTACTTTTATTTCTAAACGTACGTAAAAAAGTAATTAGGACATATTGTTTAGGATTTATTTATATATCTAAATATGAGATTATAGCTCACTATTCAAATTTTTACTTTTTTAAAAGCTCTTTTATTTTATAACCCTACACTAAATGTGACAAATTAAGACTTTTTATAGCTCACAGGTATCTAATAAATGAAGCTTCAAAATGATTTTTCGTATTTAATGTACAGAGTGTTCAAAATTACAAATAAAGTAAAGAACAACAAACTTTTTTAAAGTTACCCAAAAAAATAATTACTGAAAGTTAGTAAAATAATTAATTTTTATATCTAAATATTCAATCACAGCTCACTATTCAACATTTAATTGTTTCAAAAACTTTTTGGTTTTATGAACTAAATTCGGAAAATGAGAATGAAACTCCCAATAAATAGAGTTTTAAAAATAAATATGTTTAAAGACATACAGAAAGCTAATAAGAAAAGTTGCTTAGAATAATGTTTTATATATGAATATGAAAGCATAACTTACTATTAAAAATTTTATTTTTTCTAAAATTCTTTGATTTGATGATTCTACATTTTAAAAAGGGACTTTTTCGTAGCTCATAAATCTAATAAATGAATCTTTGACTACAATTCTTACTGAGCGAATAGGTTGTTCATAACTTCAAATAATTTTAGATTTTTTTAACAACGAGCTACGATTTTGTATTAAGATATAAAAATAAATCCTAAACAACTTTTCTAAATTACTCTCTCTAAACTAAACTGTTGACTTAAAAAAACACATAAAGAGTTTTTTTCGTGAAACCATATTTTGAATTATTTTTATTAGGCTTGGTTTGGTTAAAGACAATTTAAATCATGAGTTAATTAAATTATATCGATTGAGAACAAAAACAAACGCGATTCGCATCAACTTGCCTCGCTTGCCTGGGCGTAGTTTGCTCTGTGTCGCACTGAAATTTGTCTGGCCAATATAGAAATAGCTATAGAGAAAATTTGGAGCATTTCAGAGCATACGTCTTCTGTACTGTACACCATACAAGGTTTAGCTTTTAGCAACCAGAAGGCGGTATGTTCTGAACTGCTCTGGCCTTTATTTATATTGGCCAGCCAAATGCCAGATGACGACTTTCGTGGTCTGCTCACAGATAAAAAAGTCATAGTTAACCAACCCTAACCCAAACAACTTGAACGTACAAGTCAAACGAATAAAATCGATTGAAGACAAGAAAAAACAGGAATTTCTTTAAGTTGTTTGGCTTGCGGTGGCATAATTACCTCTGTATGGCACTGGCATTTGTCGGGACAATATAGAAGACATAATCATAAACAAAGTCTGGATCATCTCAGAGCATATTGCGCTTTGTACTATACAGAGGTTTGGCTTTACGCAAGCCGATGCGCTATTTTTGGATTCCACAAAAAATTTTAACATTAAAAGATGTATCACAACTTACCAACTACCTTTACCATTTCTCGACCAAATGAAGATTTAAAATCTGAGATCCTATATTACTATATGGTTTGATGGTATCATGGGCTAATATTAGAGATATTTTATCACCTAATCCCATATAATTACTACTTCCGGTTTAACTGGAAGTGTTTCAAATCTGATTTTGCCCTGGGGTTTTCATAAAAGGCAGCTGCATTTGCAGAAATATTTTTTTAAAATATGATTTTGGGTGTTAGTCAGCCTTTGTTTTTTTTTGGGTTATATGTAAAGTTTTATTAATTTTTTTGCCTGTGTTTTACCAGCGAGTTGCACTGATGAGAACATATTAGTGGAAAGCATTTTGCGGTGTTACTTTGCTATTTGAGAGCTGATACTATATACGTTATACAGACACATTTCTTTATTTCATGCAATCATTTTAATACAGCGAAATAACAGGGTACATGCTGGATTTAAATTCAATTAACATTTTATTTCTCTAATAGTGTCTAAAATATCAACAATTAATTATCCACCTGGATTTTAAAATTATAATGGTTAAGCAATAACCGATGTCAAGTTAACAATTGCTATATATCTAGGTTGTTTTGACTTTCTGTTTAGAATTGATTTGTATTATTAATCGAAGCTTTCGATAATAGTGCAGTAAAAATATTTTAAGACAGAGTAAACTAAAGATAGAAAACAGTAATTCTAATGCAGAAAATGGCCAAGGCTTCAGTTTAAAAAATGTTCAGACTTAAATTTATATTTTATTTTTTAGTTATCTTTTGAACTGCATGTTGTAGTGTCGCTTCCCTATTAGTTTCAGTTGTATGAGCTACTGACATGCACAATTTATGAATTCAAAATGAAACGAAAAATACCAGCTTTTGTCTATTTGGTTAAATTTTTGTCCGATATAAGATAAACGCCGCGTTGCTTTAAACAAAGACCAGTTCTAATGGTGAGTCGTAAGAATTTCGGCTCTTTTGTTCTTACGAATAATTAATAGGAATTAGAATCGCTGCCAACTTCAGCTATAGTAGGTTGACAAAAGGTCCAATTTTAAAGTTTTTAATTATTTTCTTTGAACTTACAATACGAGAAACGCCGGGATGCAAGATCGGTAAGGAAAAGTTACTTAAACAATTGCTTTTCGCTAAGAAAGGGCTCATTGACTTCTACTTGTTCGCCAAAATTAAACTTAAAAATGTTGAATCTGTTTAATAATCGATATCATCAATAAAATTATATATATATATATATATATATATATATATATATATATATATATATATATATATATATATATATATATATATATATATATATATATATATATATATATATATATATATATATATATATATATATATATATATATATATATATATATATATATATATATATATATATATATATATATATATATATATATATATTTCCTACTATTTTTTGTAGATAATTTTTATAGATGGATCAAACTTAAACAACTTGGTTATTTTGGTTGAAATTTCTTTTATATAAGGTGAAGAAAAACCTTAGACGATTTTAAGAGTTAAATGCACTGATATCAGATGTTATTCCGTCATTTCTCTCTTATTTTTTTAATAATTTTTCAATGAACGAATTCTTTAAGAGAATGTCATACAACTTTTTTGTAATAAACTGTGGTGAGAGATTCTTTCAATACGTGTTTTTGGAGCTAATACTAGGTTAATTTCGGGTGATTGGAATGAAAATCTAAATATCTGCTAGAACTAGTTGGTTTTATACACCAGTCAAATATAATATAGTTTTTTTCACTTCTAATCAGTTTAGTGTCTAAAAAAGGAACAGTGATGATAGTTTCCTTTTCGACTGTAAATTGGATACATTGGTTATAGCTATTATTGCTATTAAATACCTGTGGAACCTCCTTTACCCCCACTACGGACACAGAAGTGATTAAATCGTCTACGTATTTTTTATAAACAGTAATTGGAAAGATAATTTAGGGATTCAGTCATCCAAGAGATCATCCATTATATATTGAGAAATAATTGGAGAATTGCTTATAACATCTTTGGTTAAACTTGCAATAAGTAGGGTCAAAAATACATTTTAAAATTTCTAAAAAGTTGTTTAAGCTAAGATCTGTATAATGGTTAAGTGAATCCCAATTGTTTAAAATACTATTTTTTGATAACGTATAGGGGATATTGCTAAGAAGAGAAATAACATCTAGGCCTATTAAAACATAATTATGTGGGATTTGTTTTTCATTTATAAAATCAAAAAATTGAAAAGAATCTGTGACATATTATTCATTGTTTTTGTTTTATGTATTGGCTAATATATCAGTAAGCCAATTTACTGTTAGAAGCATTGAGAGAAGAAATTATCGGTCTCAAAAATAATTTTGGTTTATGAATTTCCGGTAATACAAAGCTAAAAAAAATATTTAATGTTTTCAGGGATTTCTATTCCTGAAATATTTTAACCCAATTCGATTCGAGGTAATTTCGAATTGATTTAAATTTAGGTTACCTGTCAACAACAATGAAATATCAATACAAAAACCTATAAGCTGATCTAAAAAATATAATAAAATATTGTCCTTATAACAAACAAATATTATAAGGTCTAAATTTGCCAATATACGTACGAAGGTTCTTGAGAAAACTAATCAAAATTATCTTAATGTTATATTTTATTTTTTTTAAAAACCATGAAGAGTTGATTGTCACTAGAGCAGATAGAGGGATTGTGACTGTAATTATGTCTAAACAAACATACATAAATGAATCTGAAGGATAATCAATCCTACTACATCAACTCTTTAACAAAAAGCCAACAAACTTAAAGATCAGGGAAAATTAAGCGAAGAAAATGCAAAAAACCTCACAATCTACGATAGAACTTCTCCAGTTTTATGGATTACCTAAAATGTATAAACCAGAATTATCTTTGAGACCGATAATTTTTTCTCCCAATGCCCCTAACAGCAAATTGGCTAAGTTCCTTACAGCACATTGTGTATAACAAAAACAATGAACATTATATCACCGTTCCTTTTCAATCTTCTGTTTTTATAAATGGAAAACAAATTCCACTCAATTATGTTTTAATTGGCCTAGTTTTCGGATTTTAGGAACATCCCCTACACGTCAGCAAAAAATAGTATTACAAAAAATTGGGATTCAATTAACCAATATACAAATCTTAGCCTAAATAACTTTTTAGAAATATTAAAATTAATTTTTGACAGTACTTATTGCAAGTTTAACCAAAAACATTATAAGCAAATTCTAGGAACCCGTATGGAAGCCACACTTTCTTCTGTCATTTCTCCATATGTAATGGACGAAGTCTTGGATGACTGCATCCCTAAATTATCCTTTCAATTAACATTTATAAAACATAAGTGGACGATTTAATTACTTCTATGCCCGTAGAGAGGGTAAAGGAGGTTCCACAGGTGTTTAATAGCTATAACGAATAAATCCAATTTACAGTCGAAAAGGAAAACAACAACAGTATTCCTTTTTTAGACACTGAACTGATTAAAAATGAAAAAAAAACCATATTATACTTGAATGGTATATAAAACCAACCAGTTCTGCAGTTAGTTAAATTCTCATTACAATCACTATAAAAAGATCAAAATCACCAGTGTATTATCTCTAAAAACACGGATTGAAAGATTCTCTCACCCCAGTTTATTATATAACAACCTAAAATTTTTTTATTACATTCTCTTAAAGAATCCATTCCCTGAAAAATTAATAAAAAAAATATATAATGAAGCTCTATGCAGTGTATTTAACTCTCAAGATCATCTAAGGGACTATTTTTCTTTAGCTTATATAAAAAGAAATTTCGACCAAAATAACCAAGTTGTTTAAGTTTGATCCATCTATAAAAATTGCCTTTAAGCAGCACAACAAAATAGTGGGTAACATTTTTAGTAAGTTTAAAGACAGGGATGAAGTACAAAAAACATTAAATATTGTATATAGTATTCCCTGTTAAGGTGTATACATAGGGCAAACAAAACAGAGTCTTAAAGGAAAAATACTTGTGATCTTTCAGAACACACCAACCACTTATTTAATTATAATGAAACACAAATATTATGTAAATTGTATGTAATTATAACAAGAGATGGTTTCTAGAGATGGTAGAAATATAATTTAAACCTATTTCTTTGAATAAAAAACCGACATAGACGATCTTGGTTTTATTTATGCAATTCTCAATTTTAATAATAATAACAATAGTAATAGTAATTTAGATAGCTTAAATGTATCCTTATAGGCGTCGTTTTGTATGTTAATAAATCCATATGCCAGTCTACAGGCAGTCTCCACAGTCCAATATTTTTCGTTGGCAAAAAACTTAGCTTGAATGAACTTTAGTAATTTTAGATCGCATATATCTTAATTAGTTTTGTAATATTAATTTTTCTATTACTCATATATTATTAATAACAGCATAGCAATATAGAATCATCGATATATTAAAGCGTCAATTAGGCTGAAAAACAGACTATAACATTCCTGACATAGGTAAAAAAGAAACTAAATAAAAATCTATTTTCCTCGGTTCCTTTCTAGGGATAGCGTGTACAGTGCAATTTTTTATACATGAAACGATAAAAATGGCAGTGATGCCTGTTAAACAAACAGAATGGACATAGTCATAGCGAATATAAAAGGAACATAATATGTATACATTTTACCGGGTGTAATCGAGATTGCCATTTTGTTATTTTTTATTGGTAGGTGCCTTGGGTTATAAAATCTCGATAGCTCGGTGTAAGAGAGCTAGCCTTTCACTCGGAAGGCGCGGGTTCGAGATTTGGCGTAGCCGGCATTTTTTCACATAATAAAGAGTGCTCGATATGCCTGATCCGGTACCTTCCAGAGGTGCCTTTTATCTCAGGAATAATAAAATAATGACTCTGTAGACTTGGAGTCGACTGCGAACAGTAACAAGGCATCTTACTTGACACATACACTACACGACACAACTGCGTAGAAAGGTAACGGGAAACCACTACGTACACATTCGCTAGTACAATAGTCTGTAGTGGATTCAAGAAACTAGATATATCTTAATATAAGATAGGTTTCAAGGCACTCACCGACCATCACCAACGCCCCAATAAGGGTACGGCACTTGAAGAAGAAGTCTTGGGTTATTAGAATGACAATTTCTAATGTACTTGACAGATTTATGCGACTTTCGGTTTGACCGAAAGTTACTCCAATTTCCTTTTTTCAAATGAACACCCTGTATGTTTTTACATTTTCGGAACCTACGTTTTACAACATAGTATCGTATAAAAAAATCAGCTCAATCCGCCATTTTGAAATTTTCACAGCTATTTTTGCTTTACAATCCAGTGTGCCGTGAAGCGCCTTAAATTACTCAACATGCTTAAATAAGCTATAAAAAATAAAAGCGAAATTTTTTTTATCGTCAATCTGTGATAAAAGGTGGCTCAAAGTTGACAGAATCATATTTTCCTACTAGAGCTAAATGCACCTCTTCAATAAGAATCTTAACGAATATGCACTATAAAAACATTAAGTCAAATCAGTAGTGGAAATAAAAACCTTTAATTAAAAAAAAATAAATAATAAATACTTACTTAACACGAAACAAAAACCAAAACATATTTTTCTAAAATCTAGCCGTTAGAAAAACGTTTTCCTCTATAATATTTTGAAGCTGTTCAACAGTTAAACTAACAAATCCTTCTTGAATAAGTTCTTGCAATATTTTCAAAGTTTCTTGAGGTGTATTATAAAAAAAAATTTTCATTGTACCCTTTTAAAAAAAGTCGAGTAGTGTAAAACTAGCTGTCAAAATTTCAAAATAGCGGATTGAGTTGATTTTTTAATACAATACTATGTAGAAAAACGTCTAGATTCCGAAAATGTAAAAATACACAGGGTGGTCCATTAAAAAAGAAGGAAATTGGAGTCACTTCCGGCCAAACCGGAAATCGCACAATTCTGTCAAGTATATCAAAAATTATTGTCATTCTAATAACCTAAAATACCTACCAAATTTCGTTCCGACCGACTAAAAAATAACAAAATGGCAGCCGGAAAGCAATCTCGACTACACTCAGTATATAAAGTTATAATTTATATGGCTTTTTTTGGTTGTTGATGTTTGCTTTTTTGTAATACTGAAACAATTTTAAATGCCAAATAAACACATTTCACTCGTGCATCTAGACTGAAAACTGAAAAGAGCTATAAATCAAGCGCGAGTGTCTGGAAAATACTATGCGGGTCGGTTTCGAACTATGAGCACCAAACGGAAACTTATCCATGTTATAGGTATTTTCGATTTGAGATTAATTACACAGTAATCTACAAGGAAAAATGCAAAAAAAAAACCACTTTTATTTTGTGTGCTTCATTACATTGTTTGGCGCATTTTATTAAAGAAATTTTATAGTATAGTGTGAAGTAGGATCATTCTTTTGATATGTGTATAATGTATAAGCGTTATCTTAAATAAATATTCATTTTCATTTGTATGAACCGTGTTTACTTACCATCGAGGAGAGAAAGAAATATTGTAATCTTGAAAAAATCGGTAAATTTCCTTTACCAGAAACTTCCCTCATTATGAATCTTCCCTTTTATTATGAATAGTGAAGTGTGATCCATGTTTAATATATAGAATTTAGTAACACATACAAATATACCATGTTTTAAAATATTTTTATTGTCCCATCATATTGGATTCCTGCCAATATTTTACCAGTTTCTACCTATGCCACACTTGATTTTTGCACATAATTTACAATAAATTCTATAAGCAGTTTTTACATTGACACACACTGCCATTTTGTTACGTCATGTTGAATTCGTACCAGTTTATCCCTATATCACATTTAATTTTTCTGCAAAATTTAAAGTAAATTAAATAAGATTTTTTTTCGCTGATTTTTTAAAAAATTATTTGGCCGCATTTTGTTCCGCTAACTTGAATTCGTATCACAACTTTACGAGTTTATATCAGTATCAAACTTAATGCTTGCACAAAATTTGAAATTAATTTAATGAGTAGTTTTTTTTTCAGGCCCATTTTTTTCAATATTTTATTAGGCCGCCATTTTCTTTTTATATTCATACCAAAATGTTACCAGTTCATTCCTATGTAACACTTGATTTTTCTGCAAAATTTGAGGAAATTGGAAAATTCGTTTTTTTAGTAATTTGTTTAACGTTTCACTAGGCCACCATCTTGTTCCGGCATATTGGATTTTTACCAAAATATTACCAGATCATCCCCATATGACCGTTAATTTTTTACTTAAATTAAAAGTCATTCTGATGATTAGTTTTTAAGCTACTCTGCAAACTGACAGACAGAGAGACGGATCGACTGAATTGATAAAAATATTTTTTGCTATCTAGGGACGCTAAAACCTAAAAATATGTAAAACCTAAGAGGGTGATTTATTTTTTCACGATTATTAAATATTATGTTTGACCACCACTCTTCCGCCATCTTGAATTAGTTGATCTCTATACCACAATCTGTTATAGCACACAATTTGAAATCAGACAATTAAGTAGTTTTTCAGGCTGAATTTTTAAATATTTTATTAAACCGCCATTTTGTTCCATCATCTTGGATTCGTACGTAGAATTGAGGGAACATGTTTCTAGGGACCCCGAAATGTAAAGATCCGTAAAAAGCTCGGAGGGTGATGTTTTCACGATTGCAATACTTCCCTTTTATAAGGGAAGCAAAAATCACCCTCCGAGGTTTATGCAGATTTTCCGTTCTCCAATTTCCATCGGTTTACAGAGGAATGGTAACATTTTGGTAACAAATGGGGGTGTAATAAACTGTTTAAAAGAGTAACATATTGGTAACAAATGGAGGTCTAAAAAACTGTTTAAAACGATTAAATATTTAAACAAAGGAATTCAAATTTTATACCAAAATCAAATGTGGTGTACAATGAGACCAGTAAAATTTTGCGAAGTTATTAATCAAAAAACTACTTATCAGGCTGACTGACTTAGAATCTTGCACAAAAATTAAGTGTGAACCGATAACATATTATTGAATTATATCCATTAATCTTAAACTCGTAATTGCTGAAATTAGTACAAGAAAACGTTGGATAGTGCAAGAACTTCGAGTTTTCTTACGGCTTGTCAGTAATATATTAAGCTATTTAAACAAAAATAGACCAATTTACCGGAAAACAAGGGCCCACATATGCAGATGGCCACGTTCATGTTTAACGACCCTTGGGGTGACTTTCCAAGATCGATCTGGCGGCCTTAGGCGAAACTAAATTGTCAAGATAGAGAATATATATTAACGCAGTTTTTTATCCTATTTGGTATTGGTCCTTGGAGAACGCTACACTGCTTTTCCATTATGCCCTTTGTATCTATAGCCTTTTTCCAAACGGTTAATACGTCTGTTTGTGATGAAAACCCTTCACATAAACTTTCACGGTGAAATGCCACAAGGAAAACGAGGGTTTAGGGTTTTTTCAAGATTCGTTTTTACCAGTTTGAGCTTTAGAAAATCGAAGTATTGTAGCTAATAAGCTTATATACTTTACGGCAATATTCATTTAAACGTTTCTTATTGCACTAACTAACTAATATCTTTAAAGGATGAGCAGAACCAGCAAAAGGCTCTATTATGTATTTGATATCCGTTATCAATGCTTGTACTCCCATGGTAGAAACTGAATTTATAAATTATATTTTTTCTGACTTTGTTCATTCAGGTATGTTATTGGCTGGGGTAACTTCAATCTCGGCGTTCTTGACCTATATTTGTGTCAGTAGCGTGGTCCTTTTATGAAAAGAAAAGTTAATTCCAAATACAAAACAAAATATTATTTAGAGCAGCGGTTCTCAAAGTTTTTACTTCGCGCCCCCCTTTTAACGTTAAATATTCCTGCGTCCCCTGCATAATATTAGGTAAATTGGAATTAGACTATGAAAACAACAGACCCAACTATTTACATTTCACATGGGATCATAGATTGAAGAATTTTTTCCCTCTCCTATACTACATCGATAGGTGTAGGTTGTTGACACGTTTTAAAAATTGTCAAATATTCTAAGCCAAATTTTATCGAATTATTCCAATATGTATATATATTTCCATAACACAGTTATATGTATATCAAAAAACGACACACAATAATTAACATTAAACTATAAAACATTGTTTTATTGTCTAAGTTGTAAACTAAAGTCTTTAAAAGATTCCAAAAATTTAATAATAAAAATATTACCAAATAGAACTGGTAACGACGCTACGCCAAATTTACGTGCTTTACGAGTAGTTTTACAACTATTTATTTATATCAATCATCATAGCACTCTTGTTTTATAGTCTAATTACAAAACAGACGCTGCATTGTTGTCATTTTTGTTACCGCGTTCGACCGTTGTTGTTTACATATATCTTTTAGTTTTTAAATGATTTTGAAAGTTCTGTGTGTTGTAATACTTAAATAAATGAAAAACTGTGGTGAGGAAGTATGTTGTTGGTGGAAATACAGACTATTTAAGTCCGGAAGTGTCATATCACAAGTAAGTCTTGACGTAATTAAGGTTAGATATCAGTGGTGTCCGAACTGTAAGGCCTTAGCATTTACCTATATTAATTTGATATTTAAGCCCTTCGAGTATGTTAATTGGCATGGAAAACAAGAGGAAATGGGCATTAATTGAACAAAAACAAATATTTTGCCAATTTAGGGTTGGGTTTTACATAAGGTAAACATTAAAATACATTCTAGCTCTCGAAATGCTTAAATGCGTTATTTACAATAGAAATATACTATTTTGGATGTGAATAAGTTCTATATATCTATTGCTAAATGCTTGTATTTAAAACCAAACGTATTTTTAAAATGCCTCTTGGTTATAAAACATTTTGTTTATATCATTGTGATTTTAATCTTCAGATATCGACGAGGAAATAGCTTACGTTTTTTCTCCACATACCAAATTCCACATTACTTAGTTCCTCGGGTTTTATCTCATATATAATTAAAATATAATACAATTCCTACATACCCTCTTAAGTATATAAAAGCTTGGAAAGAAATATTTTATGAGGCGTTTAAATTTCGTTATACATATATAAAATAATATTAATATTCTAAAATTTAATGTATTTCTGATATATTTTTTATTTTTTAATTACTTATATATGGCCAATCCAAATTGTGTATATGTATAAGTAAATCAGGTGTTTGGCAATAACCGAGGCGAGATCACAAACAAATTTGGTAAATTTCCTTTTACCCGGAACTTTCCTCGTAACGGATTCCAGCACACACACAAATACTATAGTTTATATATCCATATACTTATTTTATAATAAATTAACACATTAAATAAATGTCAATATGTGTCAATTTTTTTATTACGAGGAAGGTTTTGTTAAAAGGACTTTTTTGAACCCAAGTCTTATTTTATACTTTTCTAACATACATAATTACATATATATATATATATATATATATATATATATATATATATATATATATATACATACATACGCACATACATACATACTTACGAACATACAAATATACGTACTATTTTTAAATTTTTGTTTTATTTATTTATCGGTATTATTTTATAACTACTTATCTATAAAAAATCAATTTTGATATTTATTATTTTCCTCCATAAAAAAAACATTTTTTTTATAGGAAATAAATTTTTTTTATATTTATTTTTATTTAAAAATGTCACAGGTTCATCCCTTTTTTACACTTGATTTTTGTGTATGATGCCAACTTAATTGTATAAATAGGATTTTGATACTCATATTTTAAATATTTAAGCCTTTATGCTCCTCACCAAACTTTTACCAGTTTTTTTCTAAGTCATCTAAGCAAAATTTGAGGTAAATTGGATTAATAGCTTTTTAGTAATATTTTTCTTAATATTTTTATTAGGACACCCCCCTTGTTCCGTCATGTAGGATTTTCACAAAAATATTACCATGTCATCTCCATATGGAACTTAATTTTTTACTTACATTTGAGGTCAATCGGATAAGTATTTTTTTTAGCTATGCCGCAAACAGACAGACAGACCGACGGATCTGAGAATTTGAACATCACTGAAACGTGAAGATCTGCAAAAATCTCGGAGGGTGATTTCTATACTATTACAATACTTTCCTCTTGCAAGGAAAGTGAAAAGCAATCGCAAAATATTTATATCACCTGATTTTGAACCCCCCAGGCCAAATTTCTGACTACGTGTCTGACAGATACTTAAAATTGGCAAAAACATATTAAATTGCTTGCTATAGACATATATTAAATTAAAGACAAACGAGCCGCCGCTGGTTCAGTCTAAAGTGAGAGCCAACAGGGTTGCCATTTTTGGGACCGGAGGAAGATATATGTTTTCTCTCGCACCCATAGCACGCGGAAAACAATAACAGATCCAACCTTCGAAACTATTTATGAATGAAATGTTGAGTCTATCCTCTGTTTTATAGTCTAAGGAATAACCCAATACTTAAGCAGATTACACGAATATCCGTCTAATGTAATGTATAATTACCAGATTTCAGTCATTTTTCACAAGACTGCACGAACGATTAAGTACAAATCATTATGAAAGTACCAAATTTTCTTACTCGATCCCTGCTCATGCAACACTGTACTGATTTTTATCCGACTTCAAAAAAATAGGGGGTTGTCAATTCGACTTGTATGTATTTTTGTATGTTTGTTCGAGCATATTGTCTAAACGGCTTGGCCGATTTTGATGAGTCAAACGCCAAATTGTAGAGCACGTTTCTCTCCTGATCTCATATATCTTGGTTTGAAATCCGTTTACCCATTTTTTTGAAATAACAATATTTAAGAAACACAGGTATAAGGGTGATATAGGCAGCGAGTTTTATAATAAAATTTACATTTTTTTAAATAACGTTTTCAAAATATATCATTGAAGTGTGTAATAGACATACAATTCCATTTGCTAAAAGGTATCTCTTTTGCTATCCCCTTACGTAATGTAATTAATTTGAACGTTTTGAGTTTAAATTTTCAAATTAATAAATTAGTATGTGGTGAGTACGAGTTAAATTAGGTTTAGGTACGTATATATTATTATCATTACCATAATAGGTAATGAAAACTACAATATCTCGAAAGTGTTAAATATGTTTAACTCAAAAAACGTAGCTGTCAAAAAAGTTACTTTTATTTATTTTTCTTAAATATTTACTATAAAATCTAATTTTAATAGTGTCGTTTACTCTATTTTTATATTATCACTTTTTGTATTATGTTATATACAATTGGATAGACATATACTACAAATTATAATATTCTTAAGAATCTAACTGTAAAAAATTACTAAAAACTGAGAAAAAAAATAAACCGACTTCAATATAATTTTATAGTTTACATTTAGTTTACCTAGGTGTATCTTTTATAACACGGCCGTCAATAAAATCTTCTTGCACTGACCTAGCCACAGTTGCAAGGCCACCAAAATATTTCTGCGCATGTTTCGAAATGCAAGTTCGTTATTGATCTGTTTGGACATTTATAAATGTCCCATAGAAATTCGATATTACCATTTGACTTTGGGCTCAGCCATTGGATATAAATAGCAGTGTGTGCTTGCGCAGTTCTACAAAGGGCCCTGAGAGCAAGTGATTCGGGCATCAGTTTTAAAAGATTTGAGGCTAGCTATATATTTGGTTTATATGTAATATAATATAAAATACATCAACTATATTTTGTAATGGCTGGGTGAGGCTGCTTTGGGCGTTGACTTCAAAATATCTATATTTAAGGAATAAATAAAATATTATTTCTTACTTTTTAACGATTTTTTTTAAGTCGGATTTATTTATTTTTAATATTTTATGTACACAGCAGCTACTGATACGTCTTGAAATATTTTGGGTTGAAAACGCGCGATTATTAAAGCAGCGGCAGCCCGTCAGTGTATCAGTTACAAAGAGAGTGAAGTGGGCTTCAAACCCTAAAAAAATATTGTATATTTAAATACCCGTATCTAGTATACGTTAGTTGTTTAAAGTGATCACCTTAGCTCTGGATTTGGAGAGAAAAAAGTTGACTGTATTTTTAATGCGATCAAATACTGAATTTAAAAAACAGAGGTTTCTAATTTATATTGCCGTATCAGAGATTACATTTTAGTGAATTTAAGAAAGAAAGGATTTACTTCGTAAATACGGTACAGTATATATGGATAGATTTTCAATTCAAAGTGAACGTAAGTTTAATGACGAAGAAGCTTCTACTTTATCCCAAATTTTCCAGTAGTCTAGTTGATTCTGTTATAAAACCTAATATAGATATGGCCAGGCGTTCTTAAAATTCGGTATTACGAGTACTTAAATAAGTGGTGAAGAAAAACCTCAATGTGTTGTCAGCCTCACAATTATGGCTGCAGATGGCATGAAACTCAAGAAGGCCCTTGAATTTTTTTTTAATTTGTAGACATCCTAACTGTTTTTTCAAATGGCAATCAAGGCCTTTTGGGGGCTCTATGAGAAGGTCTTCTAAAACTGAATCTGATACTAGCAACAAACTAGGGGTCTGTTCATTTTTGTTACAGTTAAGTTTTTAATGAAACTTAACTGTCAAAATAGATCCTTATGGTGTAATGCGGAACGACCTTGGTTACCGTCAATTGTTAGATCCCATCATTCTATCCAGTGACATGGGAAAATTTCATTGAATTATCTTGAGAGGATTGATTAAACGATAGTGGTATTTATTATTGTCACATACGTTAAGAAGCAACTTCCTAATATCACAAATTCTGACGTTTCACAATGCAGGTAAAAAGTTACCCAAATTCTTGAAATTCTAGGACAGTGTTTTCCAATTTGGTTGTTTATTTGAGAAATACCTACACACAAAGTAATACATTCAGTTAAGCTCTTAGTTTGATCATTGAATTATAAGCAAGTGTTAGTGTTTTCAAATTTTGACATTTTTGAATTATTGTGCTCTCTGAAAGGCAGCGTATTAAAATTTTAATATTATTGGGTTGTGGAGACAAAGAACGAAGCCAGGATCAAAATTGTGAGTTGTTTAATGAAAAGTATCCCGAGAATACAATTACGTGGACAAGTGTGAGTAAGATATTTCACAAATTTGAAGCGCATGGGTCAGTTAGGGACTTACCTAAAATGGGCCAACCACCCGCTTTAACTGAAGACAAAAAATTTGACTCCTATCAGTACGATAAGGTCCACGTTCCTCAACTAATAGTTTAACGCTAAATAACGATGTTAGTAGAGCTTCTGTACAGGGGTTATTAAAGATCCAAAAGTATCGCTCATATAAAATTAATGTTGTACAGGAACATTTTGAAGATGACTACGATAGGAGACTACAATTCTATGAAGAGATGATGGAAAGATATCATAAAAATAACATATTTTTTCAAAATATTATCTTCTCCGATGAGGCTATATTTTAGCTAAATGGTTATGATCAATAGACATAATTATCGATTGTGTTCTAATCAAAATCCACAGTCGATACCTGAGAGACATACACAACATCCCCAAAAAGTCAATGTGTGGACTGGCATAATAAATAATCGAATTTTAGGAAAATATTTCTTTGAACATAATCTTACTGCTGAGGGGTACTTAGATTTGCTCTCATTCGATTTACTACTTGCATTAGCAGTAATGGCTGCTAACGAGGGTGATCCAGATATTCCCCCTTGAAAGAATATGGTTTCAACAAGATGGCGTACCACCGCAGTTTAGAATAAATGTTCGAAAGTGCTTGTACGAAATTTTAGCAAATCGTTGGCTAGGTCAACGGGGTCCCATTAAATAGCCACCAAGGTCTCCGGACCTTACACCATTGGATTTCAAGGAGAGAGTGTTTAAAAATAGACCAAACAGCGGTAAGGATCTTTAAGATAGAATTAAATAGAGAATAAGAATGGATGATACTAATTTACCAGCCGAAAGTATTCGAAATACGGTTAATAATATTTACCACAGACTCGGTGCTTCTCAATTAGAAGATGGAGATCAATTTCAGCATTCGTTAGATTAGACGAATCAGGTGCTAAGTATCTCTCTCGAATATTAGTCTTAATTAAAAAATTTACTGGACTCGTTTTACTGTAACTACTGTAAATGATCAGACCCCTAATTTGTTGTCAGTATCGGATTCAGTTTTAGGAGACCTTCTCATAGGGCCCCCACATGACCTAAGTTGCCATTTGAAATAAAAAGTTAAAAAACTATTTAAACCACCTCACGCGTTCCAGGGTTTTTGTAAAAAATTACTCATACAGAAGATAAAATGCGTTTTTTTTGAACCCTATATAACAATTTGCAAGGACTTGTGCAGAATGGATCTCCAGGAGTAGTCTGGACATATTGTATGTTTCATCAAAAAGATTTAGCATCAAAACCGTTCTATGTTATCTATTATTTAGATAGTAGTTATTGATGTAGTTAGTTATAAAAAAATTAGACCTCTAAAATCGAGCATTTTCGCTCTTTTTGTGAAGGTGGTCACGCGGTACGATGTTCAAGCGCGTCTTAGAATTAAGGAATTAAATAGCGATATTTTTGAACGAGGATGAGGAGGTCATATACATGCGAAAGATTTCTGCAACAAGTTATTTCTAACGAAGCTCTTTTACTTCGTAAACATATTAGAAAAGCGTAATTTACTTAATCCTCAACATCATGGAAATAATACAACTATATTTGATTTGATTGAAAAGGTAAATGCTTTTTGTAAGAAAATACAATTATGGAATATAAAAATTAAAAGAAAATGCATTTCAAATGTTTGCAACAATGTATGCAGAGATACCCTTCGGAAGAGAATCATAAGAAGCTCCTACTAAAGAATGTCGAGCATTTACATTTTTCTATTCTAAATTCCATATGGACGTCTTTCAAGAAGGTCTATGTCACGTCAATAAGCTTTTTTAGTTGGGTATGGTTTCCACCAAAAAGCTTAGTACTATCCATATACAGAAAGTTCGGGAATTGATTCTATAGGCTTTGATGTTGAAGCCATGTCCTGTATTATTGAGCAACGTGGCTAGGGGGCTCATCGCTAAGCAGAATCAAAGTGGACTTAACGAGTCTCCTTGGTAAATTCCCCTATTGATGTGTATCTCATCGGTAGTAAAAGATTGATCGCCATTATAGATCCTCAGGTTCGTTCTCCACTGGTGCTTGATAGTTTCCAGGAAATTAATGATCGTAGGGTAAATTTTGTATATTCCTAGTACGTCTATGAGCCAGGAATGTGGTACACCGTCAAACGTCTTTTTATAGTCTATAAAAGCAATGTGTATGTTGCGTTGTTTTTTCTATGCCTGCTTCAGTACCACAGAGTCGATGATAAGTTGTTCTTTGCATCCTTGATGGTCTCGAACGCATCCCTTCTATTCCTCGGCTAATAGGTTATGATTGTCAATATGGTGATAGATACGATTTGCAATGCATCCTGTTAGGATTTTGTACCTGGTGGGCAAACATGTGATGGTCCTGTACTGGGACGAGTTTTCTATCATATTGCTTTTCGATAGCATAGTTGCAGTGCCCAGCATGAGAAATGTCGGAGTTGTCTCCGGATGATGGATTATTTTGGTAAAATGACCAGCCATAGCCTCATAAAGGACCTCAAATTTCTTATACCAGAAATTGTGAATATAGTCCACTCCTGGCGACTCCCAGTTGCTCGTTCGTGTTGAAGAGCCAGTTTTGTCGTTTTTTGTTTAAGCATTTGTTGTATCTCTGCAAACGTTTCGCTTTAGCTTTTAGTTTTTGCTTTAGTGTATCCTGACACTCATCTAGTTTTTGTTGATGGTTGAGATCGGTGGGTTTTGTACCTATCTTCTTAAATATCTTCTTAATGCGCGTTTTCGGTCTGCTGGAGGGGTGATAATTCTTTCGAAATTCTGTGAGTTTTCCTAGTTCATGTCTCAAATCATCAATTGTCTTCTCAAGTCTTTTCTGCCATATGAGTTTTTGTTGGTGCGTAATGCCTGTTTTCTTCTGAGAATGCACTTGTTGTTTATGGCATCCAAGGAGGGCGACGGCAGTGCAAAGTAGTTATTATTATTATCAATATTTTTTTTCAGGTTTTTTAGAACCGTTTTTTAGGAAAAAACGCCCTTGGCAGGCAAAATTGCTGCTGTTATCTACGATCTGACAATGTGTGTCGCATCCAGTACCAATGACTTCTGCATTGTGCGATATGTGTCCCATGGTATTCCAATTTCTTTGAGCGAAGTATGCAGAGTTTTAAGTATTAGTCCTATAGATGATAAAATAACTGGGACGGTCCTGACTTCTAGGAGGCCCCATATTTGTTTGACCTCTCTTTGTAGTTCTGTGTATTTGTTCATTTTCATTATTATTATTATTACTATTCTGATTTTAATATTTTATCATTATTCATCTTAATTATTTATCCAAAAAAGGTTAAAGGAATAGCTGTCAGTTGTAATCCGACTGCAACATGGCCGATAATTGTAGAAAGTTTAAGATACTGTAGTTGACAGCCGTAATAAAGATTTTTGATGAAAAAAAAATCTATTTTATACCGTGTTTTGTTAGATTGTGGCTCTGAAAGCAATTTTAAAATACAGTCGATTTGTAAAAGGCTTAATACAAAGCCACATAAAATAAATCACGTTGTGAAGGGTGTAGGATTAGCCTTAGCAAATAAATAACCAAGTTAGTATTTCTATTGGGTCTTGTTATAATGATTTTAATAGAAGGATTAATTGCTTGGTGTTGCCACAAATAACGGGTAAATTGGCTTTTGTGTATTTTAATAACAAGACTTTAAATATCCCCAATGACTTTCAACTGTAGGTCCAATTATAATGAACCAGTCGAAATTTATTTATTACCAGGCTTTAGTGTATTTTTATATTCATTTTATATGAGCAAAAAATATATGAGAACCTGTCTTGCAAAATAAAAAGTTTGGGCATCATTTTTCTTAAATATTTGAGAAGAATGTCTTCAAGAAAAGTTTGCTAAATATTGCAAGTTATCTAGAAGTAAGGAATTGTGTCGGGAAACTTCGTAAAAGCCACAGAAAGTGATGAATTGGGTAGCTTTAGAGTACAAATACCTCAGGTCTGCTAATGACTGAGCTAATTGGAGATACCATTGCTCTAAAAAGGTTTCAGTTTAAACTATTACTAAATTGCCAGACAAAATGAGTCACATTTGCAGACTAAAAATGAGACTCGGAAAAGTTATATTTTTTTAATTATATTTATTAAGTGCTAATCATTTGGCTTTGCTCCACCCTACTCCATCTTCGTCAAAATTATATTAGCGGCATCAAATCTGACTCTAAATTCACTTTTGCGTATGTTTTTCTGCAAAAAACAACTGAGCTAGTAATTAATCTGCAGTTAAAGATATTTGAAAAACAAATGAAGATAGAAAAAATCGGGGAATTTTCCTTGTATTGATCCTTGAATCATTGTGGCATGAATAGAAAATTCCAAAAGAAATTATCTCAGATTTTCGGAAGGGGCACACTCCGTATAATATGGTTATCATGGAAACTAAAGAGAGTGGTTTAAAGAAAAGTAACTAGAAGGATTACGCAATAGCATGCTTAAAATATTATGTCGATATCTTTTTGCATTTTAACATTATGTATCTTTAAATTTTAACAAAATATTTGCTGCACTCGAGTTAAAATCAAACAGTTAATTCACTTTTAACAAAATAATATGTAGATTGGCTGATTAGTGCACAAAACGAATTTGCCATATCTCATTTACATACATGTTTTCTCAATTCCGTCGGTCTGTCTGTTAGCATAGCTAAAGACTACTTTTCCGATTGACTTTAAATTTTGGTTAAAAATTAAGGGTTATATGGGGATAAAATAGTTACATCTGGGTGATAATCCAATATGGAGGAAAAACTACTTATCCAATGTATCTGAAATTTTGCACAAAAATCAAGTATTGCTTATTAGATTGTTTTCAAATTGTGTGCTACCATTAAATATGATATAAACACGAACTGGTAAAATGGTGGTACAAATTTAGGATGACGGAACAAAATGGCGGCCAGATAAAATGTTTGTAAACGTGAAAAAAATCGTCCTTCCAGATTTTACATATCTTTTTTAGCGGCCCTACATCCTATATGCCAAAAAAAAATGTTTTCTCCGTTCCGTCGGTTTGTCTGTTTATCTGTCAGTTAGTAACATATCTAAAAAACTACTAACACGATTGACCTCAAATTTTGGCCAAAAATTACGAATCAACTTAAAGTTCCTTCACCTGCGAAACTCAAAGACCTCCGACCAATTCTTCCATATATGTCGAAGGTTTTGAAAAAAATATTTGGATTTCGAGCACACCATTGGTGTTCAACTGAGCAGGCTAATGTAACTGATCACATTTTTCAATCCACTGATCATAGTAAAATTACTTTATTAGTACTGCTATATTTTTATAGAGCCTTCGACAACATAAATCACGAACTACTTTTAGCTATTTTACGCTCCACCTCCTGACATTTCAGTTATATTTTTCAATAAGAAATCAGTACAGAATTACAACACAGTATCCACCTTCAAAACAATTAAAAACGGAGTGCCTCAATATTATGTGAACGACACGCAGGTATATTTGTGGAGCTCGCGCGCAAATCCCGCTAAATCCAATTTTAAACATTTTTTATTTTTGTGTATATTCCTATAATTTTTAATGATCTCTAAAAGATAGCATTTACTTACGGAGCAAACTGCGTTAAATCCGCCGTCAAAAATGCAACTTTGTAAACGTTTAGTTCAGGATTAATTTTAGATTAGTATGTGTAGAAATAGATGATACTAATATCACAGCGAGTGCAGAAAAGTGTGGGGTCAAAAAAAGACAAAGAAATAGAACTAAACGAGAGGAAGCTAAATTAAAGCGGTAACTTATATTATTAAATTATTGTCGAGAAGAATCCTAAGAACTTTGTTTATGTTTCTTAGAAATAATACTGCTTGCAAGTCAATCAAGGTATTTAAAAAACCCTGTTCGCACAAGGGCCCTTTATATTGTTGTTCAGAAATAAGTCTTGGAGATGTTCAATAAATAAGTTCTTTCAAAGCCACTAACGAGAAGATCCAACAAGATATTCAATTATCCTATTTTTTATCTGCCACTGCTGTCGAACATAAACGACCCACCAAAAATCTATCTAGAAAGCGAGAATTTACTGTAGGATATTTTCTTCCAAAACGACTTTCTAAAAGAAAGATTCAAGTGTGTGAAGCCATGTTCTTAAGCGAGCCAGTAGGGATCGAGTTAGGCGGGTAGCAAAATTTGTTTCCGTGAAATATACCGATAAAAAGGAAAATATCAGAAATTTTTTGAATGTGTTGCCTGCCAAGGAAAGTCATTATAATAGAAGGAGATCTAAACGAGTTTATCTCGATTGTAGCTTAACCATGAGAAAGTTATTTAACCTTTATATAAACCATTGTACACCATAATTCAAGTCTACAAAATTCGATATCAGAAATATTTTCATCAATGAATGTAATATAGGCTTCAGTATTGCTGCTAAAGACTGTTGTGCCCAGTGCATTTTACGAATCAATGAGAAACACACCTGAAAACTCATACACTTTCTGCTTTGACCTGAAGCAAGTACAGCTTTTGCCCACAATCCCCATTAATGATTCATTTTATTCACACCAAGTTAGCTTGTATAGTTTTTGTTGCGTTGGCATAAAAGCTAAAAATCCTACCTTTTATGTATGGACCGAAGACCATGCTGGGCGAGATGCTAAAGGAATTGGATGTGCCTTGTACCATCACTTGAACAGCCTTATATTCACGGAAATTTATACGCTGAGATTATTTTGCGATGGTTGCGGCGGACAAATCAGAAACTCGCACATCATTCACACTATGTATTACTGGTTGAAATTTAAATCTCCACGAGCTATCAGAGAGATTATAATAACGTACCCGGTCCGCGGTCACTCATTTTTACCGGCCGATAGAGTTTTCGGTAGCTTAGAAAAAAACCTTAGAAAGCATTCAGTTCTCCAATCAAAAAACAATTATATGACGATTTTCAAAAATCATGGAGTTGTCAGGTCACTCAATAGTGACGAAGAAAATGGCTGGAAAATCTACAACATCAAAGCTCTTGAAGAAAAAATTAAAAAGGTCAATGCGGATATGAAAGTCATCAGCTTGAAAAACGTTTCTGTGTGTGGGTTTCAGCACTTCAGGTTCAGGACTGGTTCGGAACAATACACAGCTATTGGCAAAGCAATTTGGAGAAGGTTGGCAAAATGACGAGGACTTGGCGTGGTACAAAGATTTGCTGTCTATTTAACCAATCAACAATATGAAAGATGAGACAAATTCTGATGAGCCATGCGATTGCCTCACAGAAGAGAATGCTGTCTATATTTAATCAAAATCTGTTTTATGGTTTTATTTTGAAACAAAGTTCGTTTTACGTATTTTTTTACGTTTATTAAAGGTTTATTTTACGTCTGTATAACGTTTGTTTTACGTTGATATACAGTTCATATCAATATCTTATATTTTTTTAATAATAATAAATTAAAGAAACACTTGTTCATAGAAATTTGTGATAATTATTTCCATATTTGAAACAAATCACGGTAAATCCAAAAAAAAACAAAAAAAAAATTAAGGATTGACCTTTTTCAGCAAAAATTATCAAAAATAGCTCTAACGTTCAGCAGAATACGTACGGAAAAGAAGTTAATTGATTTTGGGGATTTAGCGGAGTTTGCGCGCGAGCTCCACATTTATACTTCGGCAGAGCCGATGCCATTGACAGTTGCATTACTATTAAGTAAAGACTTGAATTCTTTTAATAAGTTATCTTTATATCATTTACTTGTGTTTAGTCTTAAGAAATTTTTTCTTGTGATTTTCGGAAGTACAGCCGAGGTGGGTAAAATAAAACATTCAATAAGGGATCAAGTAACGGAAGTTCAAACTCGATTTGAAGTTCGAATAAAAATCGAATATCACAACCGCTATTTGTTATCTTCTAATATTAAAACTCTATTTTGGGACTCTCTAATACTTTCTCTATTTAATCATGGTGATACTATGTAGGTAAATTGTTTTGGATGAACGAAGAATTCAACACACATTTGTATATATATATATATATATATATATATATATATATATATATATATAATGAAAATAATGAAACTAAAACAGAAATAAGGCATTTATTATTATTATTATTATATCACTGTTTCTCCCAGTTTTATCTGGTTATATTTTTGACAGAATACTTGGGTAACATACAACTGAAAATTTATATCTCGAAAACAAAAACATAATTGGGGGATTTTACAAGGTCTTTAAACCAGACTAATATTGTTAAGTTCACAAGAGAAGCTTGCAAAGAAATATACCCCACATTTATAAACGTAATTGCCTTTACACAGTCTTTGTTAATTTTTTGTTTCTTAAATTGCCCGATTTATACACGTCGAAAATGCTGTGGGTCGAGGAATTTTAATTCTAAAAATGAGTTTTAACTTGAAAATCCAGAAAAATCTTTTCTTTTTTAAATACAAGTTTTTGAGGAAAGTTTTTATCGGGCCTTTGGGATCTATTATCCAATAATGTCTTAAAAATTTAATTCTGTACCAAACTTTAGAAAAAATATAAGCATTTTTAACTATCTATGAATAAATGAAGTCTATGTATTACCCTAGTATATATATTTAAAACTCTAAGCCAGATTTTTCAGCAAGTTCGTGAGAGAGTTGGACTGCATCAATTTACATGATTTTTTTTTAAATGATCGTCTGTCTACCGAGACCTTTCAACACTATTTGTTGTATTGCTTTATTGCGTATTTTTCTATAAAATCAATATGTTTTTCTTTAATAGCATATCTGAACGATGTGGTGAATACGAACCATATTCTTATAATTCCACTGGGAACTCATCGCGTCACCTAACGGAGAAGTCTGCCGGGCCAGCTAGTAAAAATAATAATAATAGCTAAGCTAATGTTTTGTTTTTCAGTTTTTTTTGGACCGTAACGAAGGTTTTGGAAAAAATAAAAAATGTGCATTTTTAACTATTTATGAATAAATTGGGTCTATGTATTACCCTAGTAACAATAATAATAATAACAATAGTTAAGCTAATATTTTGTAGAAGAAAAGACGTCACATATTTATTTAATAGTTCGGTCTGTTTTGAATTTCATCAGAAATTTTATGGCAACTGAAGACATGCCCCGCAGCGCATAATTTTTTATTTCCACTTACCTACGAAAAACTATTAGTAGCAAATGCTCATTTTGTGTCAAGGTTTTAAAAGTTTTTATATTTACATCACTTAGTGTATTAGCATTTAACTAGCACATTCATTTGAAAAGACACTTAATTTTGACGAATCCACAATAATAAAATTATAGAAATATACGTTTGTTGAACAAATAAATTTTACAGACCGAATGCTGCTATGTGAATTGCTATCGATGTGGGTTTTTTATTTAGATTTTATAAAGGTATAATGTATCTGCTAAATAGAATTGGATTTTAAAGTGTTGTTATTTTAAGATGTTGTAGTATATTTTACTAAGCTGTTTTATGTCGGTTTCTGAATTTATGGTATCTGGATGATTTTTAATTTCAATCATTTCCAGAAACCCAGAACAGAAAAAATAAAATGTTATGTAAGAGCAGTCTTATTTTTTTTCACATTTTCGGTTGTTAATTCGGTTTTTTAGATATTGTCTGGTTTCACCGAAATACACACTGTTGCAGTCCTGACAAGGAATTCCATAACCTACGTGTGTTTTTTATTTTTGTGAATTTTTTATTTTAATTGACTGATATTGTTTTTTAATAGCTGATACCCCTTATGTGCTACGGAAATATTATGTGGTTTAATTACATTTTTTAGTTTTTCTGATAAACCTTGAATATATGGCAAAGAAAGATAATTTTTTTTTGATTTTTTGAAGGATGTGTTTTTGTAGTTTCGCTGTAAAATATATGAATGCGTCTTTTGAAAAAAGTAATAATTAGACGATCGGGATATTTGTTTAGTTTGAGTGCATCTTAAGTTTTTTTTATATCATTGGTTCTATATTCTGTATCGGATAACTTTATTACGCGATCTTTTTTATAAATTGGATGCTCGGAAATAAAATTTAGGCGTCAAGAAGACCATGTTTCTTTTGAGTACAATAGTTGAGCACTACTACTAGAAATTGATGAACCCATTGCACATCCTTTTATTTGTGTTGTGTGCATAACATATGTTGAATTTAAATTAAGTTCAACAGCTTCTAAGAAATCATTTAAAGGTATATCAGTGTATATTTTAAGTTTATTCAGACTTATTGTGTCATGTATACAATCACCTTTAGAAAATCTATCAAAATTCCTAAAAAAAATTTTAAATCAAAATAATTATTATAGCAAATATTCTGTAGATTTTGAGCATAAAATAAAAGATGTTATCTTGCCAAATGATTACATACTAATATCTCTAGATGTAGTCTCTTTATACACCTACATACCTATACATTTGGCAAAGGAGGTAATTAAAAATAAATTGATTAAACTTAAAATATACACTCATATATCTTTAAATGATTTCTTAAAAGCTGTAAAGCTTACTTAAAATTCAGCATATCTTATGTATAATAGCACATTTTTAAACAAACAGAAGGATGTGCAATAAGTGTTATTGCTTATCTTGTAATGGAAGATCTTGAAGAATCTATATTATTTACGTAACGTAACGTTACCAAATACGATTCTTCTACAGATACGTGGATAACTGTATAACAGCAATGCCAAAAAACAGTTACCTTAACATATTAGAAAAATGTATTGGTTATCACAAAAAAAGTTCAATTTACAATAGAAACTAAAAAGAATAACAAAATAAATTTTATTTGCCAACAACCAATTTCACAAAAAAATTAGTTATCATAGGACTTGCCGAACGCGCAATAAAGTTATCCGATACAGAATATAGAAACAACGCTAAAAAAAAGGAAAAGTTGTACTTAAACTAAACAACTATCCCGATCTTTTAACTAACACTATTTTCAAAACGCGCATTTCATGTAAATTACAACTAACTAGAAAAAAATCAAAACAAAAATTATCTTTCTTTGCCATATATTAAAGGTCTATGAGAAAAACTAAAAAATATATTCAAACTATATAATATTGTCGTAGTACATAAAAGACATCAGTTATTAAAAAGCAATTTCAGTCAATTAAAATAAAAAAAACTGAAAAATAAAAAAAACAGACGTAGTTTATGAAACTCCTCGTGAGGATTGCAACAGTGTGTATATCGGTGAAACCAGTCAATATCTAAAAAACCAAATTAACAACCACAAATATGACAGAAAAAAATAAGACCGCTCTTAATTGAATAGAAAAAATTATGTATATATATATATATATATATATATATATATATATATATATATATATATTCATATAATATATATAAGCCATTTGTCAATCCCAAAAGTTAAGAGAAAATAAATATTTCCTGTTATTATAGCTATATGTGTTCTTATAAAACTTACAAAATACCTAGTAAAGGATTACTACAGCAGAAAATGGCAACATGGGATTTGCAATCCTAGTCACACAACTAAATTAATGGGACGAGAACGTGTCGGAACACTTATCCACGTCAAATGTGTATCTAGCCACTATACGTCCTCGCAAAGATATTCTGAGCACCTAACTCGAAAATTAAGGTTAAAGGTGAAAATGAGCCAGAAGCTAGAAAAGACCTTTAATTTACATTATTTTTCTACGTAGAAAATTGTTAAAAATATTATTTTTTATAATAATACTAATAATAAAGAAATTTAAATATACATAAGATGTATTGAAAAATATATCCACAAACCATGGCGATAGTTATAAATCTAGCCTAAATCGGCTACTTCTACTCAACCAACAAACTCGCCATGTTTCACTATTAGTATTCTTTGTAGCTGATATTTTGCACTGATTTTTTTCCATAAAAAAATCTTTAATTTTAATTTAATTATCGATAGATATATAACCATAAGGAAATGAGCATGAGCAAGCAAACACTTAACTACTTTATTAAATGTTTTAAGTTGAGCTGGTGTCATTACTCTAACGTAGCCTACTGTGTTTGGATGTTGGAAATATTTTTTATTTATTGAAGTGCATCAATGGTGTTAATCTTACTTTAAAAAGAGCTGATTAATATCCTAACTTCAGCGCAGTTCATTTGAAGAGTTTATTGATTTTACAACGTTACTATATATTTAAATAACAGAATAAACTTTAACATTAATTAAAGAGTCTCTTTCGTGGCAAAAAATTATATTTTCACAAAACTTAACCACCAGGGTAACCAGAAGATAAAAAAATGTGGTTGGTTTTTAATAGAAAAAAAAATTTTGCAGAAAGAGAAATATAAATAGGAAACTTTAAACTCTCCTTCAAAGTTAATTTACTTATCAGGAAATAGTGTATGGAAGTACCTAAGATCTGCTACCATATAACATTGCTTCTAAGTTCCGACGCGCTTTTTCAAGTTGTGTAGTCGTGGGTTCTTACAATCAAACCTCTAAGTAACGCTTATTTTAAAGTCGTCGTCCAACTGTAAGAACAACCACCATCTTTACTATCAACTTAGCAAGCTACTGTTCCAGCCACCATCAGATTGACAATTAAATAATATTACCAGATAATTATTTAGAAAATGCGACTATTAGCATTGACTCCATTCAAATTTATAATTTAAAGATGAGTTTTTGGTGACCAATGGTCAATCTATATCAGTTCTTGAGACCATCGTGCTTGATTACCATGGGTATAAATTTCTTTAATATAAAAAATTCTGGTTTTCTGTCCCACATTACGCCAGCCAATAGGGTAGGTGCCACGTGCCATATATCTAGTTAGGTTCCTATATACTAGAACCCTGCCTTCGTATCAAATTAAGTGAATCTAGTTTTCATCTATGAAAACGCAATTTTTCCTTTGCTCTTTCGGGCCAATGTGATTTTGGACCAATTCCATTCGAGTGGCTGGATTCAAAGGGAGTACTCATGTACATTTTACCAAAAATTAAGATAAAAAAATGCTTTGACATAATTTATTTAAACAGAAAATTACCTTATATTTTGTTTGCTACTCACTATTCGCCGTTTCTTCGATTCGTTGATTCGTCCGCATCATGTGGAGGGTCCGATTCGTTCGAATCATCAAAGTTGGCTTTGATTTCGTTAAACCATGCGTCATCATCAAATCTTTTGTTTTTTTAAACGCATGAAATCCATTCGAACGCATTAAGTAAAAATTGAAGAATACTGTAGACGAAATATTCGCCAATTCGTTGATTCGCTAATTGAATGAATTGACGATTAGAATTATCTACATAGAATGCATTTGCCCTATAATAATTCAAAAATATTACCTTCATTTGACACAAAAGCAGTTAATAATACCAAGATAAAGTTTAAATGATAGAAGAAATTGCATTCTTCTTTTAAATGACGGAATGAGTGAGCAAGCTGATTACATTATATAAAATGTTAGCCGAAAATGATGGTATAATATTTTTGTATATACAGGTTGAGTATTATACCTTGGCCTACTATGAACTTCATTATTTTAAATGAGACAATAAATATATTTTTAAATTTTAAGATTCTACATGGAATTTAATTAAAATCATAAAATATGTCCTATACACAAAATTATTTGTTTTCGTGGTATTAATATCTGAATTTGACATTTTGAACATTTTAACCGGCTATAAAATCTGAGGCGTCTGACTTATAACAAAATTATTTGCAGCACTGCCCTATCTTACTTGTTAAATATCTATGAACTGACATCAACTTTCTGTTTAACCGGAAATTCAAAAACCTCAACTTTCAGATTAAACCGAAGTTGATATCAGTCTACAGATATTTGAAATTTAAGATAGAACCAAACCGTTTAGATTTTACAGTTGGTTAAGATGCTCAAAATGTCACTATCGCGAATACAAATGAATTTTGGTATGACACGTTACATGTAATTTAATTAGAATGCATGGTAAAATTTTAAAAAATCGGTAAATTTCCGTTACCCGGAATTTCCCTCGTTATGATATTTTCCATTTATTAGGAATAGTGAAGTGTGACCAAATTTAGTTAGTATACATGTGTTACATATACTGTCTTTTCAAACATTTTTATTGGGCGCTATTTTGTTCCATCATATTGTATTTCTACCTATGCCACATTTGATTTTTCGGTATAATTTAAAATAAATTAAATAGGTAGTTTTTACAGTGACACATACCACCATTTTATTACCTCATGTTGAATTCGTACCAGTTTATCCCATTTTAACATTTAATTTTTTTAAAAAATTTAAAGTCAATTGAACAAGATTTTTTTACGTTAATTTTTTAAAAAATCTATTTAGCAGCCATTTTGTCTCGCCACAAATTTACCAATGTATCTCTATATCGCAATTAATGCTTGCACAAAAATTGAAATTATTTTAGTATTTTCAGGCTGATTTTATGAATATTTTATTAGGCCGCTATTTTCTTTTGCTATCTTGGATTCATACCAAAATGTTACCAGTTCATTCCTATTAAACACTTCATTTTTGTGTAAAATTTGAGGTAAATTGGATAATTAATTTTTTAATAATAATTTGTTTCACGTTTCACTAGGCTGCCATCTTATTCCGGCATATTGGATTTTTACCAAAATATTACCAGGTCATACCCATATAACCGTTTAATTTTTGACTACAATTTGAAGGTAATCTGGTCAATAAATTTTAAGCTATGCCGCGAACTGACAGACAGACCGACAGCCGCATAGACGGAATTGAATTGCATATGACATATTTTTTTTGGCATCTAGGGACGTTAAAACGTGAAGATATGTGAAACCTGAGAAGGTGATTTTATTCACGATTACAAATATTTTATTTGGCCTCCATTCTGTTCCCCCATTTTGAATTAGTAATATAATTTTAATAACTGATCCCTATACCACATTTACTTATGTCACGCAATTTGAGATCAATTCATTAAATAGTTTTTTCAAGCTGACAGTTTAAATATTTCATTATATTTTGTTCCGCCATCTTGGATTTGTACCAAAATTTCACCAGTTGATTCAAACATAAGACTTGACGTCTGAGCAAAATTTGCGATAAACTGGATAAGCGGTTTCTTAATACTGTTTTTTTTTAACATTTCACTAGGCCGCCATTTTGTTTCGCCATATTGGATTTCTAACAAAATATTACCAAGCACATATGACCCTTAATTTTTTATCAAAATTTGAAGTCAATCGGGTAACTAGTTTTTAAGCTATGCCGCGAATTGGCAGACCAACGGAATTGAGAAAACATGTTTTTGGCATGTAGGGACCCTGAAACACAAAAGATCTGATCTTCAATTCAATTAACTGTCTTGCAGCAAAATTGAATATGGTACTGGGATTAACTGGTAGAAATTCAAAATGACGATAGAAAATGGCGGTCTTAAATCAGTGTAAATTCAATTTATTTGTAAATCATGCCCAAAAAATAAATGTGGCATAGGTACAAACTTTTAAAATACTGGTATGATTCCGATATGGTGGAACAAAATGGCGCGCAATAAAAATGTTTGAAAAGACAGTACACCAAATGACTATATGCGGAACTAAAATGAGTTACACTTTACTATTCCTAATAAAAGGAAGTTCATCCGGGTAAAGGAAATTTACCGATTTCCCAAAATTACCTTACAAAATGACATTGGATAACAGTGTATAAAGCATCTTCATTATAAGCATATTATTTAATACTGAAAAGTAAATACCTTAGCCTTTAATAATAATGGCGTCAAAATTGAAACGTTTAGTTTTTAACCGGAAAATATTGTTTTACTCACAACTAACGGTTTATTAGTCCCACGGAAGAATTACGTACTCGCTTAGCTTGTGTTGCAAATTTCATCCTCCTGAGTAAGGATTACCACTCGTCAAATAATATACTACACTTCTTCAATATAGAATAATTAGAAATCTGGTATAACTTTGAGTGTTAGTAATTGGGTTAATAATAATTTATCGATTAAAAAAAAATGTATTTTTATTATAAATTTCCCAAAATTACTTAATCGGCATTTCAGAGAAATTTTTATTAAAATTGGAAAAGTCAACTCGCCTTCGCTGAGATTTGAACTCAGGATCTCTCGCATTCTAAGCAAATGGTCTGACGACTGATCCACAAGTCCATGAGTTCAAAACCAACTATGATAATATAACTTATTCAATTTTATGTTCTCCTTTAGTGGCTACAAAACCAGAAAGGTGTTAAAGGGGAAGGGACTCATTAATTATTATTAGTCCTTAAGATCTACGCATCTATCATCCGAATGCGCCTGATAAAGTCGCTATATGTTGAGATAATAGGTTTTTTAAGACCAAATTGACAGCACATGAATGAGCATTTTTGTGATTTTTTAGTGATTCTAGGTTCGGTGTAACATTCTAGATTAAAAATCTTTCATAAATATAAAAATTATTTTTAAGTGAAAAATAGATGTCGCCTCGTTTTGTCACAAATACAAACATTCCCGCGTGCTTTCATCGCTTTATAATTAAAAAATCTGACATTTTACGTGGTTTTAGGGCATTGTTTGAAATAGGGGAATTTTCTTAGTCACTTTTTAGTAATAATAGCTAGAGCACTAACGGCTTCAATTAAAATTAACCGCATCAGTGTTTGTCGATTCGATTGAACCTGTTATATCGATGAAATGAGGCTTTGTTAATTACGCGTAATATTTATGTATGTGCTGTTTAAATAACATACTATTATAAAACCGACCTCGCAAATAACAATGCCCTTAGGGTAGGGATTGTAAACTGTTGTTCACAATAAGTTGATCGCTAGCTCTGTTGGGTAAATTTGAAGTCTAATATTTCGAAAACCGAAAAAAGTACAAACTATAATGTATGTATTAATAATACAGTATATTGTCTGTTATATGAGGCAGTAAAAATGAAATTCGAACTTTTTATCCCGTCAGAATTACCACTATCGTGACCAATTGACCAGCTACTTTGATGCATTTCATTATGTGTTATGAAGATTTTTTTACATTTTTTACTTTAATTTATCTTTTTTTTAACACCTTCCAAGGATTGGTGAAGTCTTTACTGACGTTTCCAGCCCTGTGTATATGAGTAGATTTTACTTTTCGTTGTTTAATTTCTCATTATATACAAGTCCAACGATGTTTTATGAAAAAATCGGTAAATTTCCTTTACCCGGAACTTCCCTCATTATGAATATTTCTTTTTATTAGGAATAGTGAAGTGTGAACCAATTTAGTTCAGTATATAGATATTTAGGAAAGCAAGAACACTGTCTTTTGAAACATTTTTATTGGACGCCATTTTGTTCCAGTGTACCAATTTCTACCTATGTTACACTTGATTTTGGGCATAATTTAAAATGAATTCAATAAGTAGTTTTTACATTGACACACACCGCAAATTTGTTACGTCATGTTGAATTCGCACCAGTTTATCCTTATATCGTGTTTAAATTTTCTCTGAAATTTACAGTCCATTGAACAAGACTATTTTAAGACGTTTTTTTTACGTTAATTGTTTTAACATGTTATTTGGCCGCCATTTTGTTCCGCTATCTTAAATTCGTAACACAACTTTACCGGCTTCTCTATATCACACTTAATGCTTGCACAAAATTTGAAGTTAATCTAATAAATACTCTTTTCAGACTGATTTTTTTTTAAATATTTTATTAGGCCGCCATTTTGTTTGGCTATCATATATTCATACCAAAATGTTACCAGTTCATTCATATGTAACACTTTTATTTGCAAAATTTGAGGTAAATTGGATAATTGGTTTTTTTAGTAATAAATGTTTAACGTTTCACTAGGCCGTCATCTTGTTCCTATTGGATTTTTACCAAAATATTACCAGATCATCCTCATATGGGCCTTAATTTTTGACAAAAATATGAAGTCAATCTCGTGAGTAGTTTTTATGCTGTTCCGCGAACTGGCAGACAGACAGACAGACAAACCACAGGTGGACCGACGGAATTTATAAAACATATTGTTTGACGTCTAGGGACGCTAAAACGCGAAGATATGTAAAACCTACTAGGCAGATTTTTCAGGTTTCAAAAATTTTATTTGGCCGCCATTTTGTTCCTCTATCTTGAATTAGTATCACAGTTTTATTACTTCATCTCTATACTACAATCAGTCATGGCACACAATTTAAAATCAGTTCATTAAGTAGTTTTTTCAGGCTGAATTTCTAAATATTTTATAAAGCTGCCATTTTGCTCCGCCATCTTGTATTCATACTAAAATTCTACCAGTTGATTCCTACAAAATACTTGTTTTTTTGTGCAAAATTTGAGATAAATTGGATACACCCTTTCTTAGTAATAATTTTTTTAACATTTCACTAGACCGCCATTTTGTTTTGCCAAATTGGATTTCTACCAAAATGTTACCGTGTCATCCCGTTATGACCCTTAATTTTTGACCAAAATTTGGGACCCTGAAACGTAAAAAATATCTCGGAGGGTGATTTTTTCACGATTACAATACTTCCATTTTATGAGGGAAGTAAAAATGATGATCGCGGTCCCTAAAGTAGAATATTTCGGAGTCAAAATACCTTTCCGTTCGGATATACCTGTGAGAGGTACTTGGCGCTATGGTCCTACTGAGGGCGAAGCTTCGGAATCCCCTTTGGTAGAATAATTACACCTACATGAATAGGTCGGACAGGTTCGAGGAAATCCAAAAGGATGCATAGAGGGTTAGGGTAAACTTTTGGGCAGACCCCAAGAAACAATTTGGAGTACAGTCTGGGCTTCAGCCTAAACTACTATCTACTAGTAGAACTTAGAATTGAAACTTTCAAGGCTTTGGTCAATTAAGGAACTGCACTGAAGATATTATGCGTTTAATTAAAAGAGATACACTAGTCAACACTTATAATGCATCACTGATTTTTAACACTAATTTCAAATGTATATGTTTTTGTTATTATTTAACCGATTTTAACAAGCTTTTTTTTCTGATAGGTCCTTCTACTTTCTGAAGGCAGAGTTGAAAACTTTGTTGTATTGTACCGGGAAAACAAAGAATTACGTGAGCATGTAAATAAACCAAAATTTAATAAGACTGCCAAAAAGATACGGTGTAAGCAGATTTTATTTTTTCATATGCTACGGATCCGTAAAGGTTTATTGTACCACATCATTAAGTTTGAAACTTTAATTTTTAATACAGGGTGAATAAAGGGATATACATTTTAACCATAACTTACAAATATGGTAAATTAAAATTAGGCATTGAACATTTTTTAATATCTAGCGATGTACTGCTAATTTTAATTTCCTCGAACAGAGTTGCCAAGTTTATTATTTACAAGATTATTTATTTTTATTATTTTTTTATTTTTATACCTTGGTATACACATTAATTCAAAAAGAAGTAAAACTAATTTTAGAGCTACTGTATACCATCGCAAGGTTTGACACTTGGAGTCTTAATACAGGGTAGATGAAATTCTATAAGGTCCAAATGGTTTCTTTTACATTTGCGGACACAGTTACACAGCGACAACAAGGCAACAAAAAATATTAAAAAAGGAATGCGAAAAAATAAAACGACAACGTAACACAAAAACTTAATAGTTTGTTGGCCCTCCACCAGCTCTAAGGCATTTCTCAATTATTCTTGGCATGCTTTCAATTAGGTTGTTTATATAATTGAGGGAATTGCATTGCATTGCTCCACAGCGGCTTCAATAAGGTTGGAAAAACCTGCAAAAAAATCATTTCTTTTCCTTACACGTCTCCCCAATATATCCCAAGCATTTTCGACTGCATTTAAGTCCGGCAACTGAGGAGCTCAGTCTAAACTTGATATTCCTTTAACTTCTTTATATCCGATCACTGCTCTTGTCCTATGTACGGTAGCATTATCATCCATGAATAAAAAGTTTGGACCTACAGCACCCCGCCACATGCGAAAAACCGGGTTCAGGATATGTTCTATGTAAATTTGACCAGTCGTCGTTGTGGGTATAGATATCAAGGGCGTTTTATCACTCCACATTATCCCACCCCAAAACATGGTTGTATCGCCTTGATATGCCAGCACTTCTCCTCAGTTGGTAGCCAAACGTGAACCCGTCGGTCATCGCACATTAAATCAATTTGTTTCATCGGGATACATTACATTTTTCAATTGATTGATGTTCCAATGGCGATGTTCGATACACCAATTTAACCTTGTCCGTTTCCGCAATTGTGTAAGTTTGTTTTTGGATTCCTCCTTCTCAGTATTCTAATAAAACGATCTTGATTTGCTGTGGTCTTGCGATTTCGATGCTTTCGAAGTCTATTTTCAATTGAACCAGTCTTAATATATCTGGAATAAATTCGAGAGACATAACTCTGGTAACCCCTGTTATTTCGGCTACATTCCTCTGACTTCTACCGCTCTCCACTAAACCTATGACACGGCCTCGGTTTAAAGCAGAAATTCTAAGCATTTTTAACTTTTTTTAGTTAAGTTGACAATGTCAAAAAATTTCTATACTTCACTGTTTAAAATCAAACCATTAAGTGCGGTAAGTTTAAAAGGAAATTAGTTATTTATATATTATTAAACTTTAGTTTTTAGTTATGTGTGCGTAATGTCACTGTCATTTTGTAATCGTGACATTTAGAAAAATTATTTGTTCAGTTGTTAAAAATGTCATCTTAAACCTGTAACTCTCAAATTAGATCTTGTTTAAATTTAAACCTCTTTAGTGAATACGGGGGTTAGAGTTTTAAAATAAAATCAATGCTTTTAACGAGCTTTTATTGGCTTCCTATTCATCTGATTGTATGTTTGTATGTCTGGTTCAAATCTTGTAATGGATTTTTTAACACTTCCATTACTGATTATTTTCAAATTTGACATGCATACACTTTCTGATATAAAAAATCCGAATTTTTTTAGTCAACGTTTAGAAATCCAAAATGGCGGCGCCAACACGGCCGACGAATTTTGTTACTTGTGTAGCTAAAACTGAAAATCGGTGCCTAGGAAACTTTAAGACTGTCAGCATTTAAAAATTCAAAATAGCGGTGTCAAAATGACAATGTCAACCGGTCGGACGGATGATTTTAAGATTTGTGGGGATTATTTAAGAATGCACAACAAAAATCAAAATGGTGGCGCCATTATAGCGAACGAATTTTGTCATTTGTACAGATTCGGCTGAAATATCAGAATCTAGAAGTATTTAAGAATAAAAGTTATGAAATTTTAGTCAATATTTGAGAATTAAAAATTGTCAATATTGAGAATTAAAAATCACCATAGCAGACTTATTTTAAAATTCTTGCAGATTTGATCAAAATTCGGCATTTAGGGGAATTTAAGACTGCACATCATGCATTTTTTTCAACATTTTAAAAATTCAAGATTGTAATGCCAACATGGCGGCGGAATTTTAACATTTGTACAGATTTGGCTGAAAGAAAGTAGGCATCTGGAGGTATTTGAGAATACATATCATACATTTTTAGTAAATATTTAAAAAATGAAAGTAGGAATGCCTAGATTGCGAGCCAACTAATATTTATACAGATTTGATTAAAAATCGATATTAAGTGAGTAATTCATACATTTTTAGTAATGAATATTCAAAACGGGGATGTCATCAACCAATCAATCCGATAAGTACTTTTTTCAGATATTTTTAAACATTTAATTAGATCACCGTTTTGTTCCCCATTTTGAATTTGTCTCAACATTTTTACCAGGTCATCCCTATATAATATTTGAATTTTGCGCAAAATTTGAACATAATCAATGCAGTAGTTTTCTGCATTGACTTTTATAACATTTTATTAGGCCGCCATTTTGGATTTGTAATAAAACTTATCAGTTGTTGGTCATGTCACACCTAATTTTTCTGCAAAATTTGGATAAAATGGATAAGCAGTTTTTTAGTAATAATTTTTTAATATTTCAATAGGCCGCCATTTTGTTCTGCCATATTAGATTTTTACCAAAATAATACTACGTCATCATCATATGACCTTTAATTTTTAACCAAAACTTGAAGTAAATAGGAGAAGCAGTTCTTGAGCTTTGTTGCGGACAGACATACAGACTAACCGGAACTGAGAAAACATATTTTTTTGCAACTAGAATACTTTCCCCTTGCGAGGAAAGTAAAGAAAACGAGCGCTATAAGATAAAAATAGAATAGCCAATTGTCATATTGTTATTCCATGTTAATAGCTAAATTTAAACAATAAAAGATTTTTTATTTTCAATATCCTAGATCTTAAATTCTAACCAGTTTAGCACATGTTTACGAATACATTTTTACTTTTAATTACCCAAAGAATCACCATTTGAATTTCTTTACCTTATACTTATATAAAAAATTGGCCCGACTCAAGTGAAAATTAAAAAAAGGTCCAGAATCATCCGAAACTTATTATTTCCCCAGATTTCACCTAAAATCTAGTGAATTTCGAAATCGCAGTACGTTTTTTTGAGCGTGAGACGCCCTTTGACTCTTTTAATATAGTATAGATATATTTTATCATTATTTTAATTCTCTGATAGGAACAACTATTGTAATCGTCCAAAAAATCACCTCAGTGCCTTTCTTGTATTCTTTTGCTTCTGAGGAGTCTTACATGAGCCCCGACGAAATAAACGTTCTATTATACTAAACCGGATTGGTCAATACGTCATGTGACCCAAATTAAGTAATTAAGATATCTTCCATTAGACATAACAAGTTCCAAACTTAAACAGCCATTTTTTTACAAACTCACATTGCCGCACCATAGTTAGGTCGACTAAAGCTCCTAGTTTGTCCAAGATAAAGTAAATAAAACTTATTTATTAAATATTTAAAAAAACAATGTTCTTTTAATGTCACCGCACCTTTAGAAAGCTGCTTTTTGAAGTAAGGCAACATATAATTAGAAGATTTGAACCGTATCAACAATTACACAAAAATACATTAAATGCAGTAGTGAAACTAAGAAAACCTTGGTACCTAATGAAAAATTTTAATTGAATTAATTTTTGGGTTAAAATATTTTTCAGTAAATTAATTTCTTTAATGTTAAAGTTTATTCTAGTTCTACGACCCGCTATTGGTTTTTAAATCACGCCGGTCACGTGACCTGTAACAATCTCTACTGTAGACTATTATACTTTTTTACTATAAGGATCCCTTGTCAATGAAAGTGGGAATGTCTAATACGATAATGGGATGGTCTAATACGTGGAGTTGTCAATCGGGGTTGCCATATCTAACTAAAACTTGTTATTGGTGTAATCTCATCTGAGGCTTTGGGTATTTTAGCTTATATTTCACTATTTTGGAATAAAAGTACTTTCTTGATACTGCTTAGAAACTGATGGTGGAAAAACATTACTATGTTTAAACATATTCACCGTAATATAAATTGCTATGAATATTGGAGTTCGTGGCTAGGCTTGACATCGTCGTACGATCGACCTTATACTGTGAGGTAATCTTGGCAGTGGATAAATATGTAAATAATAAACTCTATTTTTATTCTTACTCTAAGGTCTAATCCCAAGAACCATGATCCTTTACTAGTACAACGAAACTAAGCGAAGACGATGTTTAAGCAGGATGGCCGAATGTTATGCATATTTTTAAGTAATACTTTTGATATTAATCATACGGTGGAACAAAATAGCGCCCAATAAAAATATTTGAAAGGAAAGTATATGTGATACAAAATGACTATGTGCGAAACTAAACTGGCCACACTTCACTATTCCCAATAAAAGGAAATATTCATAACGAGGGTTGTTCCGAGTAAAGGAAATTTACCATTTTTTTTAATATTACAAAAGTTTCGAGTTTATAAGTTAAATAGTGCTCAAATCTTAAATGAAGTATTCTATGATTTTCAAATGCGACCATAAACCTAAAAAGAGCCAACTGTCAAGTCGTAATTTTAAAGGACTAAAATTAATTTGGGTGTCTGGATATATGTAGCCATTGTAAATTCCTTCCTTTTTAGTCACTTTGCCTTTCCGACCATTTAAATATATTACCGTCGATTTTTCACCGGTTTCAATTCGAACCCGCTTCTTGTTCTGAGAGCACGCCAAACTTTGAAAACAATTACATGGTGTTTAAAGCAAAGTTATGCGTTTTTATGGTAAAGTCGTCATTCATTTAATACGCTTTATCCTAGGCTTCGGTTAAAAGGGATTTATAAAAATACGCTGTGATTTATTTATCTTTTAATGGCCAGCTTGAGAAGTAATCTGCGACTTCGTGTGATTTTGTCTGATATGTTTGCTGTATATCAGTGCCGTATTTAAGGGGGGTTGGGGGTTAAACCTTTTCACAAGAGCCATTTGTTTTTAACTAAAATAACAGTATAAAGGAAGGACCTTTTTTCGGGATTCACGGGCAAAACCACCCAAGAGGTTACTTATAGGTAAAATTAAATATGACCTTTTTTTTTGGGTCACTGAAATGTGGTTTCTATACGATGGGGCACGTCCATAACCAAGCACATGGGGTACGTTGGATAGGACGAGGTGGCCCAGAAGCTTGGCCTCCACGGTCTCCGGATACAAATCCTCTAGATTACTTTTTATGGAAATATTTGAAAAACGAGGTATACCGTACCGAAGTACAAAATATTGAAGAATCAATCTCGCTTTCTCTACGACTTATTTTTTCCTAGAAATCGACTTCTTATGTCATAGTGCATATGCGGTTAAAAATCTGTTAAAGTAAATGTAAAAAGTTTTTTTGTATTTTAAATAAATTGAGTTATTTTTTTTCGGTATTTTTACTTTCAAAGACGAATATCTCGCAAACGGCTTGAGATATCGATATTGACCAAAAATCCATTTTGTATGGAGAAACTATGACTCTTTTTGAGTGTAAACTCAAGACAGGGTAAAAAAATATACAAAATGTATTTCACCATTAAGGATTTAGCAAGCGTCCTCTATGATATAGATTCAAACTAATACCAAATTCGGATTTCTCACCTTCAAAAACGCTAGTACACTAATTTTGTATTTGATATCTTTATTCGTTTTAAAATTATTGTAATTTTTTCGAAAATTAAGTTTCATTTTCAACACTCTTTTTAACGACTAACATTTGCCGTAACATTTATTGAAGAATCTTCTTATTTTAGTCTCTAGTATCACCTGTTTCTCTATGGCGGCTAAGTTATGAAACACCCTGTATATATATACCCTGACGGCAAACTAATTGGAAACGCTACCTTACGAAAATCTTAACCGTTGGTTTAAGATATTTCGAATATTATAATCATTTTTGCTATTATTAGGGTGTACATCTATTATTATCGCATTAAACAACCTGATTAAGTTTAAAAAATAATGTATTCATTACAAAATTCGAAGAACACTACATTTTTAAGAGGCAAATTAGTATTTCATTTTCTAACAAGAAGGCCCATTTTAAAATTGAAAATCAAAATTTTCTAAGAAGAAGGCTTAATTTAAAATTGACAATCGTTATCATAGAGCTTTAGTGGGTTGTTGACTTCCGTTCCTGTCAATAATTTAATGTTAATCTTCATTCGAATTTCTGCAAATATGGGTTCGCGAAAAAAAATTGTAACAAAAATGAACGACAAGTCATTATTAATCTTCATAGGAAAGGCTATTCGTATCAAAATATTGCACAAATGGTTAATCGTTCCAAAAAGGCGGTGTTTAACGCTGTTCATTATGTTAAGATTCATGGAAAAACGAGTATGAAAACAAATTGTCGAATTGTTCGCAGTTCTAAGGCAGACCCTCACAAATCAGCAGTTGATATTTGGAAGGAAATTTTTGTTGAAAATCCAAGGGAATTTAGTGTTCGAAGGGTTCGTAATCGTTTGAACAAGGCACAACTTTTTGGCAGGGTACCAAGGAAGATGCCTCACCTTTCCGAAGGGAATCGAAGGAGCAGTTTGGAGTTTGCTAGAAATCACCTTCCTTGGAACGTCCAACAATGGAAGCAGATACTATGGTCAGATAAATCCAAGGTAAATAAATTCGTTTCTGATGGAAAACGTTTTTTTTGGCGTCCACCAAATAAAGAATTTGACCCGCGCTACACCACGAAAACACTGAAATTTGGTGGTGGTTGTATCACGGTATAGGGCTGCTTCTCTTGGAATGGTGTCGGCCCACTTTATAGAATAACTGGTACTATAGATCAGTATGAAAACATTAACATACTGGAAAACGTGCTGCAATTATATGCAGAAGAAAATGTATCAGTACTTTGGAAATTCTAACCCAATAACGATCCAAAACATTCTGCTAGGAGGGTGACTGTCTGGCTTTAGGATAATCATGTAGATGTTGTACAATAGCCATCTTATAGTCCAGAACCCTATAGAAAATTTTTGGATGACAGTTAAATATAAATTAGTTTCAAGAACTTTCCAAAACTTCGACGAAGTATTCGAGGGTCGAGAGAAGCTTGGACCAGTATTCCCCTAGAGACTTGTAGACATCTACAATTCATGAGGTGTTTAAAAGTAATTGAAGCAAATGGATATCCAACTAAATACTAGGTACTTGATTCAGACAAAAATTTATAAGTTGCTAGAAAATGTTGATTCAGAAATACGTTTCCAACTAGTTCGCCGCTTAAAAAGTAGTGTTCTTCGAATTTTGTAATAAATAAATTATTTTTTAAACTTAACAAGGTCATTTAATGCGATATTAATAGATATACACCTTAAGAATAGCAACAATGATTATAATATTCGAAATATATTAAACCAATTTCTTACTAGCAACGGTTTAGATTTTCGTAAGGTATCGTTTCCAATTAGTTTGCCGTTACTGAGTGTGTATATATATATATATATATATATATATATATATATATATATATATATATATATATATATATATATATATATATATATATACAGGGTGGTCCAAAAGCAGTGGTACATATCTACCTAAATTGTCCTATTCCGAAAGTAGATGTTTAAAAAGATACAGGGTGTTAAAATATCAATTTTTATTTCGATTTTAATTAATATTTATATAAATGTTTGTCATATACTCAGGAAATTTGGTATACCCGCTTTTTTCAGGGCGACAAAAAATCATCTGATAATGGTTTTGTAGCAGCCGATAGGGGGCGTTACCTGCAATACTAGTTGAACCTTAAAAATACTTTAACATTTTTCTGGGCAGTTGCATAAAATTCCCGACTGCAAAATATGATTACCTTTTTTAGATAAAAATTGTAGAGTAGTTTGAAGTCACTAAAGTTAACCGTTTTGTAGATATTTACTATTTTACTATTGCCTGCAGTTTTAATTAAAGGACAACGAACACTATTTATTAAAATGCGGGGGGTGATGAACTTTTTTTCGAATAACGGGGAGCCTAAACGTACGTTTCAAAATTCCAGAATTTATATAATCTATAATTTATATTATTTTCTAGAACCGCTATGGTGTAAATTATGATTGACATATACGGAATTTAGATTTGTCAGACGTTTATTTTCTTTTTAGCTACTTTTAAATAATCTGGTCTAGATCGAATTTGGCAAATACAATTAGTCTTTAGAATGAACTTATGCACCAGTATTACTTGATTTCTAAGTTATTACCGAATCGAAAATTATGTAGAAAACAAACTTTTTTGTTAGCTTAGTAGGTTGGTTATTATAATAAGTTTTATTGTTATTTACGCACATTTTTCTATATCGGGTTTTTTTTATAACAATGTTAGTTTTACACTTTTATAGAAATAAAGTTAAAAGGAAGAAAATCGCCATAGTTATTTATATACACCCTGTATATAATAAAGGAAAAATTTGTGTTGGAATTCTAATTTAAAACATGAGATTTGTGTAAAATAAAATAAATTATGGATTATATAAGTGTAAATTTAAATACGTATTACAAAAAATAAATATGATTAATACCAGGTATAGGTAGGTATATACAAGTGGCATTTTTTGATATTCTTTAAAAATCTTTATTATGCAGAAAACACCCACCTTATATAACGAAAAAGTTTTTTAACTAGGTAAAAAATCTCATTATCATATACTACCAATTATACTTAGGTAATCTAGAAATAAAATTTAAGAGTAATCCCCAGTCATTCTGGTCCTATATAAATTCTAGAAAATCTTGCGGTACTTTGCCTTCTACGATGTCTTATCTAAATTCCGAACTGACCATTTGCCAATATATTAAAGGATTCTTTTATAACATCTACTGATTATGCGTACACGTATGATTCAAACATTAGTAACGTTATAATTTCATTGCCTAACATAACATCTGAAGCCACTGAAACTGCATTTAAAAAACTAAAAGTTAAATTTACGGCTGGGCCTGATCTTATCACTTCATTTATTGTGCAAGATTGCGCAAGGGCTTTTGTCAAACCTTTAGCAGTTATTTTTAATTTATGTGTACAAAACTGTACTGCACTTTTCCAGATATATGGAAAGGGTCAAAAATCTGCCCAATCTTTAAAAAGGATGATAGCAGTAAAATAAAAAACTATCGTTGCTGTTGCTATAATATGCAATTTTAGCAAAGTGTTTGAATTTGTCGTTCACAACCAGCTATCTTTTTACGTAACTCCTCTTCTAATTGATCAACAGTATGGTTGTGTATCTGGTAAGTCGACCGTAACAAATCTATGGACTATTGCACAATATACTCTCTGAGAGCCTGGATTGTAAAGCACAGGTTGACGTTATTTATACGGTTTTTTCTAAAGCGTCAGATCGTCTTGATCACGGTATTCTTCTAACTAAACTATCCAGTGTTGGCTTTTCGGGAGACTTGGTTAAATTTTTGTAAAGGTACCTTTTAAGCCGCTCTCAATTTGTACAGTATCGAGGTCATATTTCAGACACATTTATTGCTACGTCGGGTGTTTCCCAGGGGTCTGTCCTGGGTCCCTTGTCTTTTAACATCATCTAAATGACATCGTTATCGGTACATATAATAATTGTTTACTTTATGCTGACTACTTAAAAATACTACGCGTAATTGACTGTCTAGATGATTGCCGAAACTTGAGCCTTGATCTTGTAACACTTAGTCAATGGTGTAAAAAAAATAAACTGCCCCTTAACATCAATAAATGTAATGTTTAATCATTCAGTAGAAGTAGAATTTCTATGCAGTGTTGCTCTGAAATGAGATGAACATTTAAGAGACTTAAAAGTCATATTTGATAGCAGGTTTTCATTTATTCATCACACTAAAGATACTGTTGCCAAGTCTTATCAGAATTTGGGATTTCTTATACGATCTAATGGGGAGTTTAAGTCACCTGGAAACTTATGCTCGCTTTTTTATTCTCTAATTCGTAGTAGGTTAGAGTATGCCTCCTCTATTTGGCACCCTAATAATGAAGTGCATATTGACAAACTGGGGAGGGTACAGTATACATTTTTAAGATTCCAGAGTTTTAAAATTATTGGTCTTACACACCTTGTGATATTTCCCGACAAAGTCTACTTTTAAGATTTAAATGGGACACCCTTAAGAAAAGAAGACAATATTTTCTGCTCACATTTCTGTACAAGGACAGTGCACCTCAGGTTACACACTATATATATAAAATGTTACATTTGTTTTCAACCCGTAAAATAAATAATTTTGTTCAATCCCTCTTACCTTAAATTTTTTTTTTAAATAAATAATATTTTAAGAATAAAAATTCCCTTATTCGAAATAGAATCCACATTGAAACATCAGCCTATATAATATTACTAAAAATAGCAGATAACCCACCCCACGTACCTAAAAAAAACTAAAAAGTGTTTTTAAATTCTAATTTACAACATAAGAGTTCTAGAAAATATTAAAAATTATGTAGGATGTATATGTGTTGTGACTTGTCCTTAGTAGTTTATCTCTCAGTTGCCAAAGTAGGCCTTGGTCAAAACAATGGAGATGAAATGCGCGACTTACTTCCTGTCAAAATCGCGTTTAATTGTCATACATTTTTCCTTAACAAATTTTGTGATGTGAAATATATTCAATTATGCCGAGACATAGTTTATTTTCTAATGGAGAAATGCGAGATATGGTCGGCATTTATGCACAAGATAACTTCAGGGGACGCAGCACTTGCCGCCGGTATTAAAAAACATATCCTAATATGAGGCAGCTCGATTTTAAGTTGCTTAAAAATCTTTATTGCCGCTTGGGTGAAACTGGCTCATTCTGATCAAAACGGGATATTTTGGGGCATACAAAAGTGATCACTCCAGAAGAAGACGATATCTTAGTTCGCGTTGCAGAGAATCCCCGAATAAGTTCAAGGCGAATGAAGGCAGAAACTGGTATCAGTAGATCATCGATACTTTGTGTATTTCATAAAGAAGGTCTGTATTTGTATCATTTTACACCTGTACAGAATTTACTATTAGCTGATATTCCACTTAGACTAGAGTTCTCGCATTTCTTTCGAGATCAACAACATGCAAATCTATTGTTTTTAAATAATGTTCTTTTTACTGGAATTCAAGATAAATGCCTGGTGTGTAATTATCGGGGATCATGTAGTGGGTCCATACAAATTACCGCCAAACCTTAATGGATATGCTAATCTAAATTTCTTACAAAATGGACTTGGTGGCCTTTTAGATGATATACCCTTAAATTTAAGACATAATATGTTTTTTATGCAGGACGAAGTACCGGCTTACTTTTCCGTGCAAGTGAGAAACTATCTCGCCAAATGGTTTCCTTAACGATGGATAGGATAAGGCTGCCCGCTTCCATGGCCTGCTCGAAGCCCGGATTTTAATCCAATGGACTTTTGTGTTTCATTCAATTTTCAACATTTGTAGAAATATTAATTAAAATCTAAATCAAAATTGTTAGCTTTACACTTTGTATCTTTTTAAATATCCGCTTCCGGAATAGGACAATTTAACAAAATCGTAATATTTTGTTGTCAGGAATTGCTTATTGTTCTACGTAGCATAACTTTTGGACCACCCTGTATATCTATAAATACATATATATATATATATATATATATATATATATATATATATATATATATCCATATATATATATATATATATATATATATATATATATATATATATATATATATATATATATATATATATATATATATATATATATATATATATATATATATATATATATATATATATATATATATATATATATATATATATATGGTGGACACCTACATGTTTGTTCTGATTTGATGGTTAAAATTTACTCTTAAATTAATTAGTACTTACCAGGTTCGCTACTCGCAAAAAATTGATGCTTACCTGAAAAAAAAAAAGGGAAATGAGGAAATATAACAATATCTTTAAAATAAAATTCACATAAGGAAGAAAAGCTATCACAGAGGGTGTTTACCATAAAAGTTTAAACCCCGTTTACTCAAGAATTAGGAAGTATGTCAAAATTTGAAACGTTGCTTCTTTTACTAAAAATAATACTAATACGTTTTTTTTATATTATATTTGAATTGTAGTAATGTCTATTACAGTTTTACATGCAAAACATCATACCGGATTTTAGCGTTTTCGCCATGCATCAAAACAGTTTTTATTTTTTTACGCGAAAACAGTGCGTCGTACGGAAAAAGATCAATAGACCAAATATGCTCCAAAGTAAATGGGTATTTCAAAAATAAATCATTCTGTTCATTAAATTTTAAGAAAAAGCAGTCGCGTACTAGTTTTTTTCGTCAAAAATATTCATTCCAAATCCCCTTTGAACGCTACTGACAAAAGTTAAAAAAAATATATTTTACATAAAAAAATGTGATTTGATATTAGAAGAGAGTATACCAGATTTCATAGAAATATCTAGAGTCGTATGAAAGTTACGATAAAGAAAAAACATTTTTTTTTACAATTTTAACACCCTGTATATCGGAAACGAGGTATTTTGGGACATATATATGTATATATATATATATATATATATATATATATATATATATATATACATTGACATAATTTTATTTGAAAAATTTCCTGTTAAAAAAAAGAATCAACTTTTAAATCACCCTGTATAAATCCATTTAAAACAAATGGCCAAAATTGATACATTTAACTTCATTCGACAACTGTAGCAGTGAAATTTAATCGACTGAGCTATACTTCGATTATTAAATCAAATCCAGCTAAGTGTAAAGACGCAGTGATTAACATTTTTTGTGTTGATGAACATATTTTAAGTGATTATCAGCTTCTTTGTTGATCTTTCAATACTATATGTATTATCCAAGAAAAAATGCATCATATTTATACTGTCGTTACTGAATATTCCATTAGAAACAATGAACTGTAAATCAATTGGCTAATACCGTTCTCGGAGCTATGTAATAATAGGATAATATGCTGCAAAAAACGTGGTATTAAAAAAAAAAAACATATATTTAAGCGAACGACGTGAGTGTGAACAAAAGGGTTTATAAATTCTTTTTTATAGGATTTCACAGCGTATTTCCCGGAAATTTTAAATAAAGTGTTCCAAATATTTGAGTTTCATAAAATCTCACGGAATTAAGCACGTAATGGAAACTTTTACAAAGGGATTTCCCATTGAATTCCATTTGTGCATAGTTCAATAGAGTTCGATATGAATGAATATTCTATACTTCGAGACTGAATGCTTAAAATTTAATCTAATAAAGGATTAAATGTGGCAGACAATCTATTAATATTGAATATTATTCAAAATTCATCTGCGATATGTTTTGGGAATCATGTAGTACCTTCTCATTTTTGTGATAGTGAAAACTGCCTTTAAAAATATTCATTGCGTCCAATAATGTGATTCCTGTAGACTAATTTTTTTACCGCAAATATTGACTTCGCCGTTTATTTTCATCTTAGAAACTGTATGCTTTATTTTTAAAATATATTGGGAGGAAATAAACTCCTGCTTCTTCTTTTTATTAACTCATATATGTCCTATATTTTAGCGACTCGATTTTTATCACTTCATTGTCTTGAGCTCTATTAGTTCATTATCAGGTTATATTATTTGCTATGACTATATTTGTTGACTATCGTTTTTATATAGTTTCGACGTTTCATTTTGCAGTTTTTATTATTAGCATTACTATTTTATATTTTAACCCTATTTGATTTTAAAATTTATGACCACTTTAATTTATACTAGACAAACTTAAGTTTACGAGTATTTATAATTATCATTGTATATTTTAATAGTTTGTAAAGATTTGTTGTTATTATTTCCCTATTTCAGGGTACAATCAGTGGGGCTTTACGCCAGTCACTACGGTGGGTAAGTTTAATTTTAATTTTCCAGCATATTTAGAGTTTTTCTGATAATCCTACATGTTTCAAGTATTACTGAAATTTGCATAATTGTTAATACTATCTTCTCACATATATTTATTTGTTCTAGTTAGCTGACTAATTTCTTTGTGACCAACCCAGTTGCTGAGATCACTAGAGTGATTACGTACACGGTATTTAGGGTAAGTATATTTTTGTATTCTTGAGCTAGGTAGATCATGATATTTATAAATTTTTTTCTCTTTCTTTTTGTTATAGGTTGTGGTCAGACGGATGGGAAATATGAAGATGAAGAAGGCCTGTTTTTCCTTCATATCTAAAATTGTGATAACAGGACGATTACTTGCAACTGTTATAATGGTCGTGCCCCGGTAAAGTCTAAAGTTATCATTATCAAGAACAAGACGCAGGTATGTATTTGAAATATGGCGTTTCATCTTCTTTCAGTTGACATATGCTAGTGAATTTTTAGTGAATGATATTAGCCGTTAGGTTATGTCTTTTCATATATTCTGTAATAATATGTTCTATTGTCTCTGGTTCCCATTGACACATTCTATTCTAAATAAATATGCAATATTTCGCAACCAATGTAAATGTTTTTATTTGAATTTCCATTTTAAAGTCCATTTTAATAGCGCTACCCGCAGTTGTATTGTAAAGATATAATTAAAAAATAATTGTCTTAAACTTAGTAATTCCGAGAATTATACAAACATTTCGGCACAAAAAAAGTATTTCCTTTATCATCTGCAACGCCAGAAAGAAGAAACGATTTTCAAAATTCATAGCTACAAAACTTACTTCCTAACAACCAAGCACTCGATAAATATTAAAAGGTATTTTCAAAAAAATTTACTACAAAATCTTAAACACCTCTGCTATTTCCACCTTATTTACAATTTTTAGTCTTTAAATCAAACATAGATTAGAATATACCTTATATTAATAAATGTGAAGTGGATCATTTATAAATATCTCTCATTTTCTATTTCGAGCTTTCGCGTCCGACGTTATGCGTGAAATTGAATCCATAATCTCTTGGTTATGCACAAGTTCATTTATCAAACAGGTTTACTAAACGCTTCTACCGCAGTTTACAATCAAAACTACAGAAACGTTTTTAAAATAATACGGAATAGGAAAAAATGCTTTGTTTACATTTCTTGAATTACTGTAAATTAATTGTCACTCCGGTGCTTTTTATGTAAGGGCTTCATTATTTTTATACGGGCTTTATTATATACAAACTATATCCCGCCTCATAAATATATTTTGTTCGATAATATTTGATTCCTACCAATATTTTACTAGTTTCTTTCTACTTATGCCACAGTTGACTTTTGAGCATATTTTAAAACATATTCAATAAATATTTTTACACTGACACGTACCGCCATTTTATATTATTATTATTATTATTATTTATTTATATTATGTTGAATTGGCACCAGTTTATCAAATTTCCAAAATTCTTTTTTCTGCAAAATTTAAAGTCATTTGAACCAGATTTTTTTACGTTGAATTTTTAAAAAAATTTATATGGCCGCCATTTCGTTCCGCCATCTTAAATTCGCCACAACTTTACCAGTTTATCTCTGTATCATACTTAAATATTGAATAAAAATTGAAACTAATTAATAAATAGTATTTGCCGGCTGATTTTTTAAATATTTTATTAGGCCACTATTTTGTTTTGCTATCTTGGATTCATATCAAAATGTTACCAGTTCGTTCCTATGTACGATTGATTTTTGTGTAAAATTTGAGGTAAATTGGGTAATTCGTTTTTTAGTTTTTATAACATTGTTCCGCCATATTGGATTTTTACCAAAATAGTACCAGGTCATCATCAAATGAGCCTTAATGTTTGACTAAATTTTGAAGTCAATCTGGTAAGCAGTTTTTAAGCTATGCCGAGAAATGATAGACAGACCGACCGAATTGATAAAACATATTTTTTGGCATCTAGGGACGCGAAAACATGAAGATATGTACAAGTTGAGGGGGCGATTTTTTTAACGATTTCAAACATTTTATTTGGCCGCCATTTAATTCCGCCATCTTGAATTAGTAACACAGTGTTACTAGTTGTTCCCTATACTACCATTAGTTATAGCACATACTTTGAAATCAATCCATTAAGTAGTTTTATCAAGCTGAATTTTTAAATATTCTATTATGCCGCCACTTTGGATTCGTACCAAAATTTTACCAGTTGATGCCAACATAGTAATTTGACGTTAGTGCAAAATTTGCGATAAATTGAATAAGTAATTTTTTAATACAATTTTTTTAACATTTCACTTGGCTGCCCTTTTGTTTTGCCGTATTGGACTTTTACCAAAATACCACCAGGGCATTTTCATATGACCCTTAATTTTTGATCAAAATTTGAAGACAATCGGGTAAGTAGACTTTAAGCTAAGCCGCGAACTGACACATAGACGGTCAGATGGACCTACAGAATTGATATAACATATGTTTGAGCATCTAGGGGAGCTAAAACGTGCAGATATGTAAAACATAAGAGGATGATTTTTTCACGATTACAAACATTTCATTTGTTCGACTTTCTTGAATTAGTACTACAATTTTACTAGTTTATCACTATACCACATTAGTTATGGCACACAATTTGAAATCAATCCATTAAGTAGTTTTTTCAGGCTGAATTTTTAAATATTTTAATAAGCTGGTATTTTGTTCCGCTATCTAGGATTCACACCGAAATGTTACCAGTTGATTCCAGCATAATACTTGATGTTTCTGCAATTTGTCAAAAATTTAATAAGTAGTTTCTAAATAATAGTTTTGTTAACATTTCCCTAGTCCGCCATTTTGTTCCTCCACATTGGTTTTTTACCAAAATGTTACCAGGTTATCCCTATATAATCATTAATTTTTGACTAAAATTTGAAGTCAATCGTAGTTCTTTAGCTATGCCGCGAACAGACAGACAGACCGACGGAATTAAATAAACATGTTTTTCCGCATCTAGGGACCCTGAAACGTGAAGATCTGAAAAAATCTCGGAGAGTGATTTTCTTCACGATTACAATACGTTCGTTTTACGAGGGAAGTAATGACAAAATGTCGCGGCTTCAAAAATAACCTTACTGGTTATTAGTGCCTAAGAGGGATGCAACGCTCCAATTACGAAGTGTAGAAAAAGGATATACTTGTTTTAAAGTAGGACACTTTTAGTTCACAATATCAGCTTCAGCTGTAGAAGCGGGAAAGGCAATTTGATTAAATTCTTACCTTCGAAAATTTTTATTTTGTCTAGAATATAGAATATATTTTAACAGCAAGGATTGTCTTGTAAAAACTTTATCGCAACAGCGTACGGTATGAATACCATGTTCATACGTGATATTGCCGAAAAATCCCGCATCTTGTTGCAGAAAAGCAGCTGTCTGATTTGAAAAGCATTTCCTGATCGAAATTATTGTTGGTTCACATTTACTACTTCTGGAGGGATGTATGTAAAAATAAGTAAATTTCATATCTAGATAAATTCGGTTAGAAATGATACGACTTCTTTTCTACAGACTCGTTATATGCTTAGAATTTGAATAAAAATTTCGATGTATCGTTTTCCGCTAGAGGAACAGAATCTATTCTAAATTACTAAGAAACTTTCTGGCTTTTTTTATATAATCTTATTTAGATTTAAATTTAAATTGGCCGACCCCAGAATTGAAAAAAAGTGTTCTATAGATTCGATAATCCGTAAAATTCCTTTACTCCGTATTTCCATAGTTATTAATATTTTCTTTTATTCGAAAAATGAAGTATGACCGTATTTGACCGCTCATAGTCATTAACACATTTATAAATTGTGCTGTCATATTTGTAGACAAAAAGAAAAATTATGGAGGGAATTTCCAGTTAAGTTCCTTTACAAATCGGTTTTACCCAATTGCACTAAAGGTCGCTCATAAGGAATCATTGCTTTTATCTATCTATGAAAGATTACACAAATTATACAGCGTGTTAGGGGTTTGACTACAAATATTTTAACACGTGATAGTATGGACTATTTTCAATAAAAAATGCTTAAATAATATAGGGTTAATTCCTTACGATTTTTGAGAAAAACGGCCTTAAAGTTGTATTTTGTTTGATTAATTTTTAAGCTGATCGTTAACACATTTATTAATTTTGGCGGATTTACAAAAAGTTCGCGATACGAAAACGAGGAATATTTAGCCCTAATGCAGGCAAACCTGGTTTGAGCTGAATTTTCCAGTTGGACCATTCATCGTACCCTTCGTGAAAAACCTTCTGTACCCTTATCATGTGCAGCGAGGACAGGCTTTGACTTTAGATGACTTACCCGGAAAAGAGAAGTTTGCTGGTTGTTTCTCCGACAAAAACAAGAATCCGAAAATTTTACTTTAAACTCAAGAAAATCCACACACATTTCAACAAGGCCGATTTCAATACCGGTTTTTAATAAATATTTGGGCTGGAATAATCCGCAATCGGTTAACAGGACCTTTTTTTTTGAGCTACCAAGGCGTTTAACAGGAGAGGCATACCTCCAATTTTTAACTAATGACTTGCCCACTCTTAGAAGATATTCCTTTAGCTCAGCAAGGCGGTGCCTAGTTTCTTCATAATGGAGCTCCTTCCCACATTCATAGGAATGTGTTACAACATATGGATAATACGTTTGAAAATAGGTGAATAGGTCGAAATGCCCCAGAACCTAGAAAATGGCCTCCGACGTCACCAAATTAGATAAAGACCTAATGTTCTTGGATCTGTTCAAGAAAATTGGTTTCGCTGTATTCGTGCGTTTTTAAAAAGTGGAGGTAGTCATTTTAAGCATTTATTTTAAGCTTTTAAAATACCTCTTTTAGTGTGTGAATTACCTACCTAATGCTATAAATTAATATGCTTGGAAAGTTTATATTCTTTATTAATTTTTAGAAACCCATAAACTTAATTAGGGTTAACACCAAAATAGTAACATGTTGAAACTTTAATCATAATATTAAAACAATATTTTTACTAAGTATGTATATGTTTCTCTTAAATGCTATTAATAGTGTGAATGCAGAATGAAATGTAGCTGTATTACTTCAAAGGATAAAACGCTCATGATATGTGTCCTGAGGATGCAACAGTAAAGTTGCAAAATGTCGACAATTAAAAAAGAAAGTTATTTGTTTCTTTACTGGATCCTAACCCTAAAAATAATACACAACTCTAATATAACAACTAGAGGATCGTTAACGAAAACCACAGAAACTCAATATTTGGGAAATATTTGCGGACCAACGGAGTAGGTAAAGACTGATAATATAGGGTGTATGCAGGATATAGAATCTATATATGTGTCCTGAGGATTCAACAACAAAGTTGCGCAACGTCGACTATTTAAAAATATACTTTTATTTTTTTACTGGATCCTGATCCCCACAAAATACACCATCCTAAACTAACAACAAGAAGATTGTTAACCATTTAGAAATCTAATATCTAGAAAATATATACGGACCTGCGGAGTAGGTAAAGACTGATAATATGCAGGATATAGGATCTATATATGTATTCTGAGGATGCAACAACTAAGTTGCGAAACGCCGACAATTTAAAAATGGACTTTTGTTTTTTACTGGAGCTTAACCCCTAATAATACATCACTCCACTAACTTTTTTAAATATTATTCCGCCATATTGGATTTTTACCAAAATATTACCAGGTCATCCCCATACGACCCTTAATTTTTGGTCAAAATTTGAAGTTAATCAATCGAGTAAGTAGTATTTAAGCTACGTCGCGAACTGGAGGGACAGGTGAGACAGACCGACGGAACTGATAAAATATGTTTTTTGGTACCTAGGGACGCTAAAACGTGAAGATCTGTAAAACCTGAGAGGGTAATTTTTTCACGATTACAAAAATTTTGTTTGGCCGCATTTATTCCATTATCTTGAATTAGTAACACAGTTACTAATTCAAGACAGTAAACCACCCTTAGTTACGGTACACAATTTGAAATCAATTAATTAAGTAGTTTTTTCGGGCTAAATTTTTAAATATTTTGTTCCTTTGTTGGATTCGTTCAGATTCGTACCAAAATGTTAGCAGTTGATTCCAACCTAATAATTGATGTTTTTTGCAAAATTTGAGATAAATTGGATGAATAGTTTTTTAATAACTTTTTTAACATTTCACAAGGCCGCCATTTTGTTTCCCCATATTGGATTATGGATTTTTACCAAAATATTCAGGTCATCCCCATATGACGCTGAAAAAAATCTCTAATTAAACCAATTGCGAAAGTAGCGGAACCTAAAGATTTCAATTGAGTATCCAAGATAACTGAAAAACACATCTCCAATCAACTCGCTTCCTTTGTGGAAACCCAGAATATCATTCCTGAATGCCAGTCAGGTTTTAGAAAAAGATTTACATTTATACAAGTTTAGTAAGTATACTTAATGACATTCGCCCACACGAACAAGGAAAAAACAGCACATCCATGATCCTTTTGGATTTTAGCAAAGCCTTTGATACGCTGAATCACAATATGCTCTTATCAAAATTGCAATATTTTGTACAAATTCAAAGAATCTTAGTTCTTAGTAGATTTTAAAACTGCCACACGAAGAGTCCCGCAAGGGTCGGTTTTGTCGCCGTTACTATTCTCAATTTATGTTTTGGATATGTGCAAGGAAGTCAAACATGCAAATCCTCAACAATATGCTGACGACTCCAACTATATATCCCAATTAATAGGTTCGATATCAGCACTAAACACACACAGATGTGGAATGCCCTGCCAGTTAATATAAGAAATATCTCGCTTAAAAATTTTAGTAAACATATAAAAATTACATTACTGCAAGAACAAGGTCTATTATAAATTTTAATAGTATAATTCTAATTTGTTGTTAAGTTAAATAATATAGATATATAAAAACATATTTTAGAAGTGCGTCTTTTCTTGTTTGTCTTCATGAACATTAATTACTATCTATATCTTTAAATTAATAATTAAGAAAATAGTTCTTTTTATGCACTGTCTCCAATTTCCTGGTCAATTTGAGCGCTTTGATTTGGATTGGCGTATGTTTTGAAATTATATGGGAAGTAACAGTTCAGGTCGGGATTGCCCTTGGACCAATCAAGGAATTGAGTAAGTGTCAGTTTTTTTATTATTTTATTTTACTGCTCCTAAGATTTTTCGATGGGCCCATCCGACAATAATTTGTTTATATTCGTATTTTGCTCCTGTCAACCTTACAGCTCGTTTCGATCTCTCTAGCTCCTTAAATTTGTCCTTGATAACTAAATATTTTATTATGTACAAATATTATTCCTGTGCACACTGGATCCACATACGCGAACTTAAATTTAGATTATTAACTTTTTTGAACATACCTACATATGTAACAATTTAAAATTATTTTTTTGTTGTTTTTATGCGTTGCGTTGGGCAGCTTTGCATATGCACCGGATCGGTGCATAATGTAAAACGGTTTTCTAATGGACAGCTTGTCCATTTTGTCAGAAAATTATAAAATATTATCTTCCCATCCATATCCAACATTGTTATTTTTTGGCAAATAAATTGTTTTTGAATTTCAATTTCAATTTGAATGTTACTATATTATATGAAAATTTTAAACAATTATGTCAAACCTTAAAAATGTTTCATTTAAACTTCTAAATTTACTATCCGTTCCGGTTTAATCGGAAGTTTAATTCAATTGATCCACGAATTTGTGTACAATAGATCGTTTAAAATAAATTTATTTAAACAGAAAATAAATGACAGGCTGGGATAATATCCCATCGTCTACTGCCATCTATTAACATATGTCAACAATAATTATTATTAAAAAAATAAAATTATAACAATAAAAAATTACAAATACAATATTTATTAATTGAAACACATTGCATTGAATATTTCAACTTGCGTACATTTTTAAATAAGGTTAAAACTGCGCTTCAACAGATAAATTAAAGCCAAGTTTACCGTGAAACTTCCAGAGTAATTATAATCCCTCTTAACATCTCGCCGTTTAAATAAAACTTTTAAAGATAAAATATTTGTAAATTTAAAGTAAGTTTTTCTAAGTAATATCCTCTCATAACAATTTTTTATTCAAGCTTAACGGTACTTTTGCAGTTAGTGAAGGCTAAAAATTCATATTTTACCTGCGCTGCGCGATAAAAAGAAAATTATACGGCATGTAAAAGAAAAGTACATCGCGTCTGATGTGGGAATTTCTTCGAACATTCGCAATAAAGGCATTTTTGCCGCGGAGAAAATTTCCAACTTCCTAATTCCATTAAAAATACTTTTTAAACTGTTTGAAAACACATTCTAACTAATCTTTTAATTGCCTGTTCGGAAAGGAGATTAGTGTTAGATAAAGCAACACTTTCAGCATGTTCAAGACCTTCAACAAATTGCCGCAAAATAGACAATTAATTTAGTGCTATACAATTAAGCTACTAGTATATATTATACTATTCTGCATCTGTAGAAATATAATAACAATAAATAATAACTATAAATGATAACACAGATATGGGAAAATTAAACCTATTTAAAGCAATGCTTTCTTATAAATTACATTTTTAGGGTATATTTATACACATCAGTGACGCAGCAGTGCATTATTATGCAAAAGCTTTGGTAAAGTCTAAACGAAAAAGAGCGCCTATTTTATTGTTATCAGTCCCACGTAAGAATATAGGATATGTAATATCAGCAAGAGCGGTGAAATCTGGACTACTTTTCGGGAAAAATATTGTTGATTTCCGCAAAAGATCTTATTTGGATTTCAAGCAGTTTCTCCAAGATATTCGAGGCAAAATACCGATAGACATTTAATGGTCGTACTCAGTGGGCTCTTTAATCTTAAGAAAGGAGCTCTCGATATATTTATTTTGAGATCTCTCCTTAAAGGGTAGTATTGTAATCTTTACAGGGTCCCAAAATGCCGACAAACATGTTTTCTCAATTCCGTCGGTCTGTCTGGCTGTTTACGGCATAGCTAAAAAACTATTTATCCGATTGGGGATGACCTGATAACATTTTGAAAAAAATCAACTTTGGCAAAACAAAATGGCGACCTAGTGAAATGTTAACAAAATGATTACTAAAAAACTACTTCTCCAATTTATCACTAATTTTTCGCATAAATTAAGTATTTTGAAGGAATCAACTCGTAAAATTTTGGTACGAATCCAAGATGGGGGATCGAAACGGCGGCTTAATAAATTATTAAAAAATTGAGTCTGAAAAAACTACTTAATGGACTGATTTGAAATTCTGTGCTATAACTAATTGTGGTATAGAGAAGAACTAGCTAGAAAATAGTTATTCAAGATGGTGGCCAATGAAAATGTTTGTAATCGTGAAAAAACCACCCTCTCAAGTTTTACATATCTTCACGTTTTTAGGTGCCAAAAAAATGTTTTATCAATTCCACTGGTCCGTCTGCCGACTTCAGCTGTCAGTCCGTGGCATACTTATCAGATTGACTTAAAATTTCGCATAAAAGATAAAGGTCATTTGGAGATAATATGGTAATATTTTGGTAAAAATCCAAAATAACAAGATGGCGGACTAGTGAAACGTAAAAAAAGATGATTAAAAAAACTAATTATCACATTTACCTCAAATTACGGACAAAAATCAAGTGTTATATAGCAATGAACTGGTAACATGTTGGTATTGGAATATAAGATAGCAAAACAAAATGGCGCCCTAATAAAATATTTAAAAAATGAGCCTTAAAGAGCTATTTATTAGAATAATTTTGAGTTTTGTTCAAGAATTAAATGTAATATACATATAAACTGGTAAATTTGTGGTACCAATTCAAGATGGCCGAACAAAATGACGGCAAAAACTTTTGTAAAAAATCTTATTCAATTGAATTTAAATTTGGCAGAAAAATTAAATGTGATATAGGGATAAACTGGTACGAATTCTAATGACGTAACAAAATGAAGGTATGTGTCAATGTAAAAGCTACTTACTAAATTTATTACTTCCTTCGTAAAAGGGAAGTATTGTAATCCAGGCTTTTTCAGATCTTCACGTTTCGGAGTCCCTAGATGCCGGAAAACATGTTCTCTCAATTCCGTCGGTCCGTCTGTCTGTCAGTCTGTCTGTTCGCGGCATCTACGATGGCGAGACAACATGGCGGCTTAACAAAATAATTAAAAATTCAACCTGCTTAATGTATTGATTTCATATTTTGTTTAAGAATTAATTGTGGTCCAGAGATAAACTGGTGCAAATATAATTGTGGTACGAATTTAAGATGGCGGAACAAGATGGCGTCAAAGGGAATATTGTAATGTAAAAAAATACAGGTTTAACAAATTTTTACGTTTTAGCGTCCCTAGATTCCAAAAAATATGATTTCTCAATTCCATTTGTCTGTCTGTCTGTCTGTCACTTCGCGGCTTAGTTAAAAACTACTTTACCGATTAACAAATTTGATCAAAAATTAAGGGTTATATAGGGATAACCTGGTATTATTTTTGCAAAACTAATATGACAGAACAAAAGGTGGCCTATGAAATTTTAAAAAATTATTACTAAAACCAATTATCCAATTTACTAAATTTTGCACACAAATCAAGAACCAACCTGTAATATTTTGATACGAATCTGCCAGCAAAACAAAAAACTACTTATCAGAATAATTTTAAATTTTAGCATCCATTACATGGATATAGAGATAAACTGGCAACATTGTGGCATTAATCAAAACTGAGAAACAAAAATGTGGTGGCTAAAATGTCTAAACAATCTGATTATTCAACTGACTTAATACCTTGCAGCAAAATTGAATGTGATACAGGGATGAACTGGTTCGAATGATGATACAAAATGGCAGTCTTAAAAAATCAATGTTAAAAAATCTATTTATTTTAAATCATGCCCAAAAAACAAGTGTGGCATAGTTAGAACCGGTAAAACGTCATAACGATTATAAGCGCGCAATAAAAATGTTTAAAAAGACAGTCACTACAATGACTATGCGAAAAATTTACCGATTTTTTCGTCTTATAACTATGGCAAAAGTCAGACAGCGTTCTGTTACGTCGAGTTTGGATCCGAATATTATGCAGCCTATCATTTTAGTGCGTTAGACTTGACCTGTATTGTATGTGTGATGAACAGGAACTGAATTTTTACTATTTATGCAGGTGCGAGACTAGGCTACATTGCAACAGCATATTTTGGTGCTGCAGTTCTGGTACAAAGACGCAGAAAATCTCCTTGGAGAGACATTCAGACCTATATGTTAAAGAGGTTATTAAGGAAGTGCTAGAGGTTCGGTAGGTGGTTGGGGTGACTTTCTTCCTGTAGAGCAAGAGCTAATTTTAGCCATATTCCACATTTCAGCCTTAGGGATTTATT
>JAUTXW010000400.1:1800000-1958435 GCA_030620095.1 Kuschelorhynchus macadamiae
AATACTCAGAGGCATTTTTTGTGTATTTTTACTTGCCCTAAGCGATAAAGCTAGTGTTTTTTTTTTTAATTAGTGGCGTACCATTTTTTTACTAAAAGTCGGGGATAATTACCCATACTTAACCAATAATTGAGGTGAAAACTGCTGAACATTGTAAAAATATAGCCTATAAATACCAAATCTTAATCAAAAAACTCTTACTATTTCGGAATTACTAAAGAAATGATAATTTTTTGTAAAATTTAACACCTTGTATCTCGAAAATCAAACATCTGGATACCCATATTTATACGAACTTTTCGTCTTATTTTCTTACAAAGAATCTCGCTTTAAATGTTGGCGCATGTTTTTTGAAACACCCTGTATATTATATTAAAATTTTTAAACTGTAAAAAAAAGCGAACATTAAAATTTTAAAAAATATATATGTAAACTAAGTTCTTATTCCTAAAAATATTATTTACATCCGATATTTAAAGGGCGCCAAAATATGTCTGGCACGCGAGTGCGGAGGCCCTGCTTATGTTAATTTACTTATTAGGCAACTTGACGAAAGGTTTTTGACTATGTAGAAGAATATTATCTTCAGCTAGAGCAAGAGAGTTGCTTGATATTAATTTGTATAATTTTCTTGTCCTGTAGATTTTAAAAATTACCTTTTTATAAATTCACATTCCATTTGCAAAATGTATGGGTATCAAGTCACATGAAATTTTTACCTCCCTGTAAACATAAAGCTAGAGAAATGTTTATGCTTGTGGGGCGTTACAATTTGTTGGTCTGCCACCACGGCACTAAAGTTATATTTAAACCGCTAGTACACAATATTAAAATTTCGCAATATTACCGTTATAAAGAGATGTTAAATACGACGTAGGTATATTGGTTTTCTCAGCATGGGCGGTGCGCTTGTTAACCTAAAACGTTTCCGAAACGGCTCATAAATTTCTTCGAGTCTCCCTAAGAAAATTCCATTTAACCCAACATCGTCTTTAAATTTGCACGAGGTACATCGCGGGCGTGGTTTCAATATTTAATGGAGTGCACAAGATAGTCCAACCTACACAGTAAACGATATAAATGGCATTTTATTATTGTGAAAGGGTACTTTTTAACGTGCTTAAGTGATTGGATTTCCACACGTAAGTAGTAATAATTAATTATTTTTAAATGTTAACTATTCTTAGCCATTAGGGGATTTTATGGGTGGTCACCATAAATTTATGTGAAGGAATATGGCTTGTTTGTTACAAAGCTCGTATATAATAATGAAGCCATTATAAAGAAAACGGAGCGCATTTGCATGCGCAAAAACAGAAATGATATTTACCTACTTTCGGAATTGACAATGATCTTTCTTCATTATTTTAAAAACAAGTCGATTTTTTAGTTTTGATTCAAAATTGCGGTAGAAGTGTTGAGTAAATCTGTTGATACATGAAATTGTGTTAGCAAGAGAATATAAGACCAATTTTACCCATTTAATGAGGCGAAAACTGAGATATTTATAAATCATCCATTCAGTTTTTTGACTTCCCTGGTAAAAGCGAAGTATTGTAATCGTGAAAAAATCACCCTCCGAGATTTTTTAAGATCTTTACGTTTTAGGGTCACTAGAAGACGAAAAATATGTTCTCTCGATTTCGTCGGTCTGTCGGTAGGTCCTTACGCGGCATAGCTAAAATAATACTTATTCAATTGACTTAAAATTTTGGTAAAAAATTAAGGGCCATATGGGGATGACCTGGTAACATTTTGGGAAAAATCCAATGTATGTCGTAATAATAAAAAATTATTACTATAAAAGTGCTCATCCAATTTAACTCAAATTTTGCTCAAAAATCATTATTTATTTATTTATTATTTATATATTGTATTACTTAGGAATTAACTGGTAAATTTTTGGTACGAAACCAAGAAGGTGAAACAAAATGGCGGCTTGATAAAATATTAAAAAATTGAGTCTAAAAAACTACTTAATGAACTGATTTCAAATTGTGTGCCATTATTTATAGTACAGAGATGAACTCAGTGGCGGCTCCTCCATTAGGCCATATGGTCAATGACCCCCCCAATAAATATTTCCAAGCCGAAAGTAATAAATAATTTACATTTTTTTAATTTCTTTTAAATTTGGAAATTCCTTCTATTATTCTAAGCTTGTAAACTCGTTGAATGTTAATGTTGATTCCGCGGCAGTCGCACAAAAGATTCCTCGTACAGCATTCTCCGAAGGTTTCGTTCCGTTGGGCCCTGAACCACGAGACTGGCGGCCCGCAATGTCCTCGTGGTTATAAACGAATGCGAGTTTTTTTCGAGTGTTCCCGATTGAATTTGCATAGGCGCGCATAGGTAATATACGGCTTACTTTGGTAAATTTGGTGTCAACAGCCGCGCCGAAGAAACTTAAACATTTTTGTCAGTTGATGCGTTTAATGCGAATCGTGTGATAGGTTGCGATTACGATTGCGTATTTTTATAGAATTTATTTTATTTTCAAGACTTGTTTGTTGATTTTGTGGTTTAAATTAATTGAAAAAATTAATGTTTTAAATAATGGTAGCCACAGTGGTTTAGAGTCTTAAGACTTCAAAAGCCGCCAGTGAGCTGAACTTTGTGAAATGTCTCGAATTTAAGGCCAGATGTCAACCTTTGCCGGAACTTAAAATTCGGCAGACAAGTAAAGACAAAAACAAAATAGTAAATTGTTATTTTAGTAAAAATAAGTACGATTTATGTGACAGGATATGTGATTGCGAAGGAATACGGGCATTTTATGTTTTCGTTTCTTTAATTTTTTTAGATGATTCTATCGTGTAAAATATAATAATTAGGAAAAGGTGTATGTACGTATGTATGTATGTATATATATATATATATATATATATATATATATATATATATATATATTGACCCGCCTGAGAAGTTAACCATGAACCGCCACTGGATGAACTACTAAAACTGTGGTATTAATTCAAGATGATGGAACAAAATGGCGGTAAAATAAAATTTTTGTAATCTGAAAGAGTCAACCTGTCAGGTTTTACATATCTTTGCGTTTTAGCGCTCTTAGATGCCAAAAAATATTTTATCAATTACTTCAGTCCGTCTGTCGGATTGTCTGTCCGTCTGTTGGTTTGCGGCATAGCTTAAAATGTACTAATCAGTTTGACTTCAAAATTTAGTCAAAAATCAAGAGTCGTATGGTAATCACGTGGTAAAATTTTGGTAAAAATCGAATATGCCGGCACAAGATAGCGGTCTAGTCAAACGTTAAAAAATTATTACTAAAAAGCTAATTATCCAATTTACTTCAAATTTTGTGTAAAAATCAACTGTTACATAATAATGAATGTGTTAATGTGTTAATGTGAAAATGTTACCTGATTTTGCTATGAATATAGGAAAACAAAACAAAATGGCGGCCTAGTAAATTATTTAAAAAATCAGCCTAAAAAAACTACTTATTATATTAATTTCAAATATCATTCAAGCATTAAGTGTGATATTGAGATAAAGTGGGAAAGTTGTGTTACGAATTCAAGATACGAAACAAAATGGTGACCAAATAAAATGTTTACAAAATTAACGTAAAAAAATCTTTGCCAATTGACTTTAAATTTTAAAGAAAAATTAAATAATATTTAAGGATAAACTGGTACGATTTCAACATAACGTATTAAAATCTCGGTGTGTCAATGTAAAAACTACTTATTAAATTTATTTTAAATTATGCCCAAAAATTAAATGTTGCATAGGTAGAAATTGGTAAAATATTGGTAGGAATCGAATATGTTGGAACAAAATGGCGTTCAATAAAAATATTTGAAAAGACATTGTATATGTGTTCCTAAATAACTGTTTACTGAACTAAATTGGGTCACACTTTACGATTCCTAATAAAAGGAAATACTCATAAAGAGGGAACTTTTGGGTAAAGGAAATTTACCAATTTTTTAAATTATGTTGGACCTAAAAAAGTATAATACCAAATGAAAACAAAACTAATATTTTGGGCATTCATCCTTAAGGTTGTTATAATTTGTGTTTAATTAATGGAGTATGTAAGTATGTAAAATTAAATTTTAATTATTTATTGCTATCACCAAAAATAGAAAAAAACCAAAAATAATTAAATTATATATATTTAAAAGAAAAAAATAAATAGTCATTATTATTAATGTTTAAACCCTAAAAATGCATATCAGTGGAATCTATACAAAAAAAAAATTAGGAATGGAAACATTAAAGGAGTCTTCCGGTACAACCAAAAAAAAGTTTCATATAAAGTTATGCAGCATGAATATATGTACAGGGTAGGCCAAAAAAGTATCCATATTTGTAATTTTTGAATAAAATTTGGGGCACATATTCTTAGATATAGGTTATAGAAAAACGTATAAGAAATTTATGAGATCCAATAGACTTTTTTTACAGGATGACCGGTAAATGTTCGTACTCTTTTTTAAGCTATATATAACTTATGTTTATCCTCAAAATAAGAAAAATATTTTTTGCGAGCGATTTAAAAAACACTTAACTTTTTCATCGCCCTGTGCCATAAAAAATTTGAATCTCATTCATTTTGAATATATCGTTCTGTAATCTATGTATCTGTGGTTATATCATATATTCTTTTAAATAATAATAACAAATAAAAAAGGTATTAAAAAACAAAATTTGAAAATTTTTTTGCTCTCCGTGTAAATATGAATACCCGGTTTCAGTGAGACCAACAAAAGACACCATATACGTATAAATTATTGTTTTAATCCTGTTGTGTGATATGATGTTTTTGTGTGTAATCTGAAATTTTTGGATATTTGCAGTAAGGTGTGTTTTAAAATACATTTTACTAACCCGTTGTAGTATTGTCTGTTGTATTATTTTAGTCTGAAAAAGGTGGAAAAATCAACCGAAATGACATATAATTTTCACATTGTTCAACACAACATGTAAACTGCTTATCCAAGGGATCAAGCAAATCGAAATAAAGTCTTGAGAAAGCTCAACACAATAAGCGAAACGTTGACTTGATGTGAAAAATTGTATTTTACTATTAACTTAGGCTCAAGAAAAGTAAAGTTTTCAAATATGAATATAAGGTTAAAAAAAAACGATTTTTATATATTTTTGTGGTGTCGTTTCTGAAGAAATAATCGATGGAGCGATTCGGAATTTTTATTTTTTACAAAAGCATTAAGTTCTATTCTTTTGAAATTTTCTAAGCAATTTAATGTAGATATTAGTGCGAATCCAATATGATGGAACAGCATGGCGCTCAATAAAAATGTTTTAGGAAAAGCAGTATATACAAGGTGATTCAGAAATAAGTACCGAAAATTTACAGGCATGTAAAATGTAAAATGTGTATATAATTTTTGTCTACGCGTCACCGTTTAGAATATACAGGGCATTAAACATGTGTGATTAAAAGGATATTTGATTATGTAATATCTATTAGAAGCGAGATATCAATTTCAATTTTGGAACATGTTATCACCACGATGATATTTTCTTCGATAATTTTTTTTTGGACGTTACATCTTGAAAAAGCTACTATGTAGCGAAACATATTACGTGTTGTTAAACAAATATAGTGGAAATATTTGTAAAAAGATAGTGTTTTCATATTTTACACAATATTATTATCGATTACCACCGAGTATCGGCTGACACTATTGTATGTCCTGGAATATATCAGGCTATGCTAGTACGCCCTCGGCAATTATGCCGCAGTCCTAACTAACTGGTATATTCTGAAATCGGATATTTTGTGTAACATATTATTCACGTTTGAAGCATTGTAATAAATAATTAATTTAAAGCATATTCAATGTTTTTTTTAAACTAATTTATACTACAGATGATATCCAGCAAGTATATGGCATGCCCTCGAGAAAGTGAAGGTCAAAATAACAATAGTTTATTATAAAAAAAATTCTAAAAAGCCCCAAACCTATATGATTTAATGAAATTTTGATATTTTGTGTAGCCCGTAAAGACTGCTGAAACCATACTACGCAGATGTTTCACGTCGTCAGGGAAGTCAGGAATCAAAATTTTGACAGATGTTAATTTACAGAGCTGAAAACTGATTTTTAAGTACTTTGGTCATTCCTTTTTAAAAAGTCCTTTTTTTTTGATAAAATTGGCAAAATATCCAGAAGATCAGTTTTTTTTGTAACACGTTTAAGCATTGGCTTTTTCCTTTTAATAGTTAAAGTTTTGTAGCAAGAATTGCAAATAGAAAGCATCATTTAAAAAAAAAACGGTCCAATGATATGATTTCCAATAATGTTCGTCTATGAAACTTGTTAGATACTTTGTCTGTGCTATAGCCTGAGAATTTTCTTCGTGCTAGATATTTAATTACGTCTTCTCGGGTGAAACCGCCATCGTGCGTAAAGAAAACATTGGTACTCATATTCGGATTTGGCCCAAATCCTTGCAGAAACCAATTTGCGTAATTAACTTTTGCAGAATAATCAGCACGAGAAATGGCATGACTTTTTCCCTTTTTCAAGATGGCCGATAATGACATTGTTTTGATTTCTACGGAGCTAAATAAATTTAAAAAATCAGAGTTGATCGACTTAATAATTAAAAATACATACTTAATAATTAAAAATACATTACCTGAAAGTAACGCTAGTGAAGTGCTTCTGGAATTTGTGGAAAAAATTAACAGTAAATGTGAAAGGTGCAGTGAAAACCTGAATATTACAACATTATCTGGTGACAGTTCGAACACTGTGATTGAAAACATAAGCAGCATACGTAAGCTAGAAATATCATTTTTAAAACAACTGTGTGATCAAAAAGATATTAAAATTAAAAATCAACAGATGACCATTGAAACTCTAGTAGAACAAAAAGAGTTGTTAAATAATGTAAATTCGTTACTTAAAACAAGATTTTATTTTATCCAGCAAGGCGACATCTATTAATGCTAATAAAAATAATCCCGATTCCGAAATTCAGCAAATTTATAATACTTTGCACCTGACATCTAACAACAGCGCTATGAATCTTCAAAAACCAGCCGATCCACAGCAGGAAAATTCTAACCCTCTGAATCTGCAGAAATCTGCCGTTCAACAGCAGGAAACTACTCCGTGTGCAACATCGAATAGGATGAACACTGCGCGCGGTACCGGAATCGACATACGTACTCGGTCTTCCAAGGAGCTCGCAGATAGGCAACCCAATATATCGTCGTCACTAACGTCTAGGGCAATCATGGAAGCACAACAACAAAATAAAATGGAGGAAATAATAAATTTGACTGATAGTGTTCATAGTCCTAAATGGAATAAAGTGATGTCTGGCAGAAATAAACGTAAAATAACCGTGGTTGGAACTGGAGCGTTGGGCGTTGGAGTTCAGGAATGTGAATTGAAAGCCGTACCTAGCCTGACATATATCAAATGGACCCTAATACTACTAATAATGACCTCTTAGGATATCTAAAAACATTGTTTCCAGAAGTTACTTCTGACAAACTAAACTCTAAACATCCGGAAAGATATGTATCATTCAAAGTGGGTATATTTGAGAAGAACGTGACGAGATTTTTGAACCCGAGTATTTGGCCTGAAGATACTAAAATCAATGAGCTTTTTTACCTCAGAAGAAGACCTCAACAAAAAACCTAGACTCAAGTGCATCAGGAAATGGCGTTTCAACAAAAAGACCTAGGTTAAAATTATTTCATGTAAATGTACAAGGCCTTGGTAACAAGGTGGATGAACTTTCTATATATTTAAACAAATTTTCATACGATATTGCATGTATCAGCGAGCACTCGTGTAATAAGGATACATTAAGTCTTATTAATCTAGATAATTATAAATTAATTTCTTCTTTTTGTAGGAAAGATCATATTCATGGAGTGGTGTGTGTGTATGCAGGTACCGATATAGAATGTAAAATTATTAACGTTATATCATACTGTAGAGAGCTGAATGCAGAATTCTGTGCTGTGGAACTCCCTAATAAAACTTTAATTGTAACATTATACAGGTCCACTTCTGGTGATGGTGAGTTGTTTTTGCAATTGTTCGATCAACTACTGAACGACCTTACTAATAGGTATAGTGAAGTCTTTATTTTAGGGGATTTCAATATAAATTTTAAAGGTGGTTCTCATATCTTAACTGAATTAACATGTATATTAAGTTCATATGGGCTTTATGCTACTATAACAGATTTTACAAGGGTTTTTAATGGCTCTGTAAGCTGTATCGATAATATTTTAACTAATTTAGATCAGGATTCCTTTATCGCAGGTGTTGTTGACCCCTGTCTCTCTGACCATTATGGTCAGTTTATAAATATAAACTTGAAAGTGGTTCATACTACTCTGAATCGCAAAATAAGGAAAATTACATCTGCCGGTCTTAGTGGTTTAAGAGATTCTTTACAAAGCTGGAATTGGGAAGTCTTTTATAAGGCAGAGTCTGTCGAGTCTATGGCAAATTTGCTTTTAACGAAATGTAGCTCTTTAATTCTTAAACTTTTCCCACTAAGAACAGTCAATGTCCCTAACTCACCTGTTAAATGGTTTAATAACGACCTTAAGGTTAAAAGACAGAATCTCTCCACGGTTAAGTTTATTAGTGATGGGTCATCTAATCCTTTATATAAACGCCTTTATAAGGTTTTACATACCCAATACAAAAAGTCTATTGTCTGTGCTAAAAGAGAGGCATATGACAGTTACATTGAAAAATCTGAAAATAAAAGTAAATGTTTCTGGAAAATAATTAATCACGAAAAAAACGAACAAAAATTTAATCAAAGCAGTAGTAATTTGTCAGCAGATGATTTCAATATTTTTTTTATATCTGTTGCATCTGAAATCATTAGAAATCTTTCTATTAATCCTGACTCTCAGTTTTTTTACCTCAGAAGAAGACCTCAACATAGTTTATAGTATACATTAATGATTTATTTTTGCATTTGTTACCTGGCATGTGTGTATGCTATGCGGACGACACCTCTCTGATGTCTGATGCCGACACAAGGGAGCGTTTGGATGCAAAGATGCTTGAAATTAAGGACAGGGTCGATGTTTGGTTCACCCAGAATAATTTAAAGCTTAACATGAATAAAACCCAGGAAATAACTTTCTCAACTAAAACAAATGATGCACCTAGTACAAGTGTTAAAGTGTTGGGCTTGATAATTGATAATAGGCTTAATTGGAATTGTCACATTTTGGGTTTAAAGGCCAAGCTTGCTTCTTCTGTGTTTGTGGTGAGGAGACTGAGAGATTTGGTGAGCCGGTCTTCACTTTTAACTGTGTATTACTCTTTGTTTCACTCTCATATTTCATATGGAGTTCACCTATGGGGAAATTCCTCAAACGCCTTGTCTATATTTAGGTTACAGAAGAAGGTTGTCCGAATAATTGCAAAGGCCGGCTACCGGGATCACTGCAAATCACACTTTATAAATTTTGAAATTATGACTGTACCATCACTGAATATTTATTATCAGCTATTGGAAATTCATAAAAATAAAGATAATTTTCAATTTAATTCTTCATATCATAATTACAAAACTCGTACCGCCAATTTAATTAGACCTCCTAGATATAGACTAGATAAAACCTACAAAAACTCTTTAAACATTTCTCTATATAATATTTTACCACGTTCTATTACAGATTCTATTTTAGGTAGGTTTAAATCAATTTTGAAAAAATTTCTTATAAAAAATGCGTTTTACTCGGTGAGTGATTACATGCACACCCTCTCCAGTGATTGTGCTTCAATAGAGACGTTAGTTTCTTAAATGTTTTAAGTTTGTTCGTTTAACCTACATGTTTTTATTTTTACTGTTATGTAATTTACCATTTATTTTTTATTGAACAAATGACATGCTACAATTGTAAATTTTTTGTATCAAAATATAGTCAAATAAAATTTATCTTTATCTTTTATCTATCTTTATCTTTATCTATCGGTCAGTCAACTCTTTCAAAGTTTTTCGGTGCAGTAAACAACGATTTGGAAATATTTCTGAATAAATTCTTCTTTCTTGCGCACAATTGCCAATATTGTATAATATTCTCTATACAAATAATGCTTTATTACTTAGTTATTACGTTGGAGCAATCCGTCATCTTCCAAGGGAGAGAGGAGTGGGGTCAAAATAAATCTGATCTACTGAAAGGAGAGCTGTGCCTTTTCACAGACAGCTCGAAAACCAATAAAGGTGTAGGAACTGGAATCCATGGGGTAGGGCCGAAGGTTGCTCTATCAGTAAGCCTGGGCAATAACACCTCAAAATTCCAAGCAGAAGTTCATGCTATCGAATTGTGTGCTAGAATGTTGCAGGATCAACAAATAACACATAACACGATAAAAATTTTCTAGCCAAGCGGCCCTTAAAGCACTTGAAGCGAGTCTTTGTACATCCAGTTTGAAACTTCCAAAAGGCAACTGTTGGCCTGAGAAGCATCAATAAAATGACCCTTATCTGGATACCAGGACATGCAGGTCCATGGGAGGAAATGAAAAGCTGACTTTCTAACAAAAAAAGGAGCAGAGACAAAATTCAAGGGATCTAAACCAGCCCACGAAATGGCCAAACGCGCAATTTTGGTTTAGAAAAAGCTACTCTGTTGGCTTGGACTGCTAGGGCTGTTGCATACAAAGGCATGTATCCCCCATCCCATAAAGAAGAGGATAACAGAAAGTCTGGTAAATATGAACAGAATTAAGCTCAAAACAGCAATAGGCCTAGACACTGGCCATTTTGACGACATGTAAGACATTACATGCACAGAATGGGGCTTGAAGACGACTCCGAGTGCGGCCTATGTATGGAGGATGACGAGCCAGCCAGCCAAGGGCTGTGTGAATGCCCGGCAGCTGCCAGGATCAGGTTCTCCATATTCGGTAGGGATATTGTGCTGCCGAGGACTTAAAGAATACCTCTCCAAATGCTATAATAAGACTTATTGGGGAGTAAGAGCTGCTTGGGGAAGTGTAAATATAGGTGTGAGCCACAATAGACTACAGAGTCGCAGTGGAGGGTCGGTTTGATCCACTCACTTTTAACATTACCTCACCTTAGTTGTTCCCTACTTAAAAAATTAGATAATTTTGTGTTTAAAAGTGTTGTCACGTTATTAAGAAAATAGATAGGACTGGTTGTAGTATTCCATTTCAATGACGTCTTATGCAAAAACTAATGTAGATTTTTTTTAAACAGGAGACAAATCATTTTAAAACTTAATTTCCAGCTCTGCAAAATGACACCTGTTAAGCCGGTGTTAGCCCAACGAGTGAGGTGGTAAGTCCGTTCCTGATTCCTTGATGATGTAAAACCTTTACTGTTGAGCCTTAATGGTCTTTGTAAAATATTAAACTTTCATTAAAAGTGTACAAGTTGTTTTAATATTTAGAGCCGAAAAAGTAAATCGGTGGGTACACCATTGGTGCCCCGTATCTCCATTAAGTGGCACTTTACGATTTTTTTTCTGTGATAAAGTAGAGTTATTTTCTCCTCCCCTATATGCTTCCGAGAGTACGCTATATACTTACCGAGCACTCCGTATTTCTAAGATTATGTAATTTTATTTTATTCGACTCAAGTTACTATGGCAAATGGCATGACTACTTTTTTACTCGAGTTTAAATTTTACAATCTTACCTCAAAAACCGGCTGATTTTCCCAAAATATCAAAGATTCTAATTTTACAAAGACTCTATATCACACGAAGGGCTGACTAGAGGCATTTTCGAGCCATAGGCCGTTTTGATATATTGCGGCTTTAGGAATTTTCTTTCACCCTAAATTTAAATGGGGCATTAGATTTAACCGAAAGAACGAAATCACCGCCGAAATGAAGAATAGAGATCAAAAGGGGAGAATTTTAATAAAATATTTAGATATTTTGCTTTTGGGTCAAGTGAGGATCTAAAGCACTTTGTTTGAAAGAGAAGTTAATAAGAAAATATTTAAAGTAAGGAGCGCAAAATTTGTTTTTCTATCCTAAAGTGCGTACAAAAGACATTTATAATTTATTTAAATATTTTCGAAAATTGTCTTTAGTATTTTTAATAAATTACACGATCATGTTAATCTGACACTATAAAAGGGGATTATTCTTAACAATGGTCCTCTTTGATACTTTTGTTTTAGATGTTAGAGTTTCTAAGCCTTTAGTTTTAATTACTACATACGTTATCAGTTATTCTGCTGTTGATAATGACGAAGTTATTTATATTGAAATTATAGACAGTTTGTTTACCGAAACCGGTAAAGTTTCTGGAGAATCTTTTGTGTATGTCACCATCAAAGCTCGTTCCGTTCCGTTAAGCTTAAGTTTACCTGGGCGAACAACACATTGCCTAAATATTTTAAAGCAATTTTTTGTTATTTTGTTCCTTTCCTACTGAGTAATTATGCAAACATAGATATGTGTAATGTAAATTAGGGAAACTCTGGAATATCTTTTTAGTTGAACCTGAAAACAATATTATTAAATTCAGTAAGTTAAATAGAAAATAAACACTTGTAAAAAACCTTTTGAAAAAATAGGTAAAATATTAAATCAGGGGTTCTCCAACTGTGGTATGTGAGAAAAAAGTTTGAAGTTCCCTGTTTGCTCATAGGGATACATCAGAAAATGCCTCTTGTTGCTTAAATGACGTGTATCAAATTTCATAAAGATATCTACAATAGCTTCAGGGTTATTTAAAAAAAAAGTTTTTTCGAAAATTTTACTACCCTGTATCTCAAAAGTTAAGACGTTTAGGACATACGTTCATAGTAAGTTTTTTTTTAATCGGTCCATGAATCACCCCCTTAAATATTAGCATTAAGGAACACCCTGTATATATATGTTTATATTTTTTAAATATATTTAAAAATAAAAAAATAATTATCTCTTTAATATTGATAAGACTAAAACAAACATTGTTTTTAGATTAATTTAAAAATATTCAGTTATTGTTAGCCTTCTTATGTTTTATTAATTTTTGTTTGTATCCTATCAACGGCCATACCGTAATATAATAAGTATTCATTGATACCACTTTTATCGACGATTTTTTCCATTTTCAAAGTACACTCAAATTAGGTTTGACTAGTCCACGCATTTTTTAGGTCCCTCGTAGTGCTTATACAACTTAAAGTGCACCTGCTGCGGTGCTTCTTCAAGAGAGAAATTAAATTTACTCTGAAATCCTAGATTTCGACTAGCAGTGTGAAGAGGAGACTAGACAAAATTCAATAAGATCATGTTCACTGTATTTTATTTATCTACACGACATCTTAAAAGCAAAGCAAGGAAGTTTGGAATTTTCGTAAATTCATAATTATAAAGTCACATCGCATAGTATTATCTACTAATACTTATTTATCAATTTCCATTAATTTTTTTTTAAAATATAACATTAACAGATCGAAAGTTAAAGTAAAATCATATTTTGTAACCGATTTCAGAAAAAAAGAGGAGGTTCTTAGTTTGACTCTATGTATTTTTTATATATGTACAAGGTGATCTAGAGGAGACCAAATAAGCTTTATATCTCCGTTTTTAAAAGAAATAAAAAAATGTTAAATATGAAAATAACTAGGATTTTTTTGAATAATTCAAATTTATTTTTGAAAAGGAATTAAATATATATTTTATTAAATTTTTCCATCCACGAGAAAAATAGACATATTTTATATAACATGTTCTATATAAAATTATAACCTTTTTAAAATATCTAAAGTAAAATATCCAATTTTTTTAACCTCAAACACACATTAGTAAAACTCATACCTAAGAGAAAACAAATCTCGTGTTCCTAATCTTACTTTTTTATAATATCTCCAAGAGAAATAAAAATAATTTTATTAAATAAATAAAAAATAATAATGTTCTTATTGCCATGTACAATTTATCCTCGAATGAACGTAACTAACTATACTTGTAAATGTTATTATTTTGTATTCAAACGTAAAAATTCATTTATCATAAAAAGGTTTGCTTGTCTTGAAACTTCCAATTTAATGCTGAATTTGAATAGTTTTTTCAAAACTGCGTGAGTTTTCAACCAGGTTACTTTAAACTGCTAAGGGCTAATGAATTAATGATGTTAAAAAGCAAATATTCTCAACGGTTAGTTTCCCTGTCGTATCTTTTGGCGCTGCCAACCAGTTGGCATGATTTGCTTTTCTTGAACGATATCGGACTACTCAGAATTATAAGGATAAACAGAGATGCAAAATGAAAATTTCAACGACATGAAATTGCAGTGTTACGTAAACATAAACATGTTTTTATGTAGGTGGTTTATACCTGACAAGCTTTGGGCGTTATAATTCTGCGAAATGTGCCTTTAGAGGTGACATAAAAAGTTATTTTTATGCAATTCCTCTAAATTGCTTGACTGACTGAAAACAATAGATTGAGGAATGCGACAAGTTAAAGCTTGCTTGCTATGATATTAGGAAAAGGATTTATATAAATATATATATATATATATATATATATATATATATATATATATATATATATTTATATATATATATATATATATTTATATATATATATATACCGGGTGTCAACGATATCGTTTTACACGATGCCATTCAATTGCTTTTTAGGTTAGGATTTTTTTATTTGGGTTAACGAAATATGGTATTAAGACACATATTTTTCATGAAAAAATAATTGAATATTACTGCCAGTTTTTCCGATATCAGAACCAAGTTAAGAATTTCAAATGGAACCCTGTATATTATTTTACATAGTTTGATAGAGCTTAGAATTACCTTTTCAATGACATATCACACGTTATATTTTTTTTCAAAATGGCGGACCAGGAAGCGCTTTTTCAAAATTCAATATGGCGGTCGTTTCCCGATACCGATGAAATTTTTGTTTAACAAATTATTAAAATATTAAACAAAATCGGGTTTTCAATGGATTTTAATCAAATTTAAAATCAAATTTTTAATTTATCACAAAAAGGGATAAGTTTAATTTTTTCTCTAAAATGTGAACTTTTTCTTAAATTTTCTCAAAGATTTTAAATAGAAAGTTGTATTTATTAAATATTAGTATTAAAGTATATCTTATTAGCTACACGAAACCGCATAACAAGCCGTATTTTTGCTTTTTGTTTCAGAAAAAATTGACAAAACCTTGCCGATATACATTTTTCCTAATACATAACATGAAACAAACACACACATATTATTAATCAGAAAATCCTGGAATATTTTTTATTGTTTATTGATAAGTAATTTTGTATTATTTTGACATTTTATGACTGTTGTCTTATTTTAGGAAAGCGAGAAAAAATCACAAGTAGTATTAATTTTATTTTACCGGTAGATACGGTGCAGTAACATGAAAGATGACTTAACTAAGATAAGTAGGCCTTGGAAACAATTGCATAGGGATGCCATTATAATTTTCATTAGATTTAACCAGAAACGTCAAAAGTACTGTTTTGTATCGAAATTTCTGATAACTTTCGTTACATTTTTACACTGAGAAGTGGTTCTAGTTAGTTTTAAAAATAAATATTATGGTTTATTCAAGAGAACATCAAATTGACATGCTCCTTATTTATGGGGAATGTCGCAAAAATTCAAGGGACACAGAGAGATTATACCAGGAACGCTTTCCGAATCGTGACGCTCCTTCACATGCATATTATCCTTGGCTAGTACAACATTTAAAAAATGAAAATAATGGTGGTGTCCATGCTAATGGCAATGATGGTTTCGTAGTAAGCGAAGAAGTGGAAACAAACGTTTTAGCGTACATCGAGTATGACCGTACAGCTTCCCTTCGTGAATTAGGCAAACGTCCCATGAAAGCGCCAGAAAAATTTTAAAGAAACACGGGTTTAAATCGTTTAAGTATCAAATTCACCACCACCTATTTGAAAATGACTTCCAAAGACGACTTATTTATTGCAATTGGTTTTTAGATAATTATAGAATAAGTCCTGTGTTTCATCATAAGATTATTTTTTCGGACGAATCAAGGTTTACTAATCTAGGGATGTTTAATAGAAATAATTTTCGTTATTGGGCAAAGGAAAATCAAAGATTAGTAAGAGAAGGTGCCTTCCAGGAACGTTTTGGAGTTAATGTTTTGTTAGGCGTTGTAGGACTAAGCGTTATTGGTCCAATATTATTCCATCAGCCTTTAACTGGCGAGATGTATTTGGACTTTCTCGAAAATGAAATTGAACATTTTATAAATAATTTGCAGCAAAATGATGATTTAGTTTACCAACAAGATGGCGCCCCTGCTCATAATTCAAGAATTGTTGCAAATTACTTGAATGAACGATTTGGTGAGAACTGGTTGGGAACCAATGGACCAATTCGATGGCCAGCGAGGTCGCCTGACCTAACCCCGCTTGATTTTTCTATATGGGGTCATCTGAAAGAAAAAGTGTATGCAACTCCTGTAATATCGTTGGAAATGTTAGAAAATAGAATAAGACGAGCCGTTGAGAGTATCTCAGAACAGCATTTACGAAAGCTGCTCGCGGAAAATGTTGAGAGGGTTACACTATGCCAAGAACAAGGCGGACAGCGCATAGAACATTTAATTGAGTGACTTTTGTATTAATTGTGAAAGTTTGATTTTAAATTAGCATTAAACCCAATAAAAACCCCCATATTTGTTTATTATTTCTACCTATAATTCAAAAATCTTCGGTGTTAGAAAATGGCCGCCATATTGAATTTTGAACAAAAGCTTCCTGGTCCTCCATTTCGAAAAAAAATCAACTTGTGATATGTCAATGTAAAGGGAATTCTAAGTTCTATCAAAGTGTGTGAAAAAATATACAGGGTTCTTTTTAAACTTCTTGACTTAGGTCTAGGTATTTCCGGAAAAACCGAAAGCCTACCGGTAAAATAAAATTAATACTACTTGTGAATTTTTCTCGATTTCCTAAAATAAGACAGCAAAAATCATAAAATGTCAAAATAATACAAAATTGCTTATCAATAAAAAATATTCCGAAATTTACTGATTAATAATATGTGTGTGTGTTTCATGTTATGTATTACGAAAAATGTATATCGGCAGAGTTTCGTCAATTTTTTCTCAAACAAAAAGCAAAAATACGGTTTGTTATGCGGTTTTGTTTTTGTTTTTTGTTTTTCTCGGTGTAAAAATGTAACGAAAGTTATCAGAAATGTCGATACAAAACAGTACTTTTGACGTTTCTGGTTAAATCTAATGAAAATTATAATGGCATCCCTATGCAATTGTTTCCAAGACCTACTTATCTTAGTTAAGTCATCTTTCATGTTACTGCACCGTATCTACTGGTAAAATAAAATTAATACTACTTGTGATTTTTTCTCGCTTTCCTAAAATAAGACAACAGTCATAAAATGTCAAAATAATACAAAATTACTTATCAATAAACAATAAAAAATATTCCAGGATTTTCTGATTAATAATATGTGTGTGTTTGTTTCATGTTATGTATTAGGAAAAATGTGTATCGGCAAGGTTTTGTCAATTTTTTCTGAAACAAAAAGCAAAAATACGGCTTGTTATGCGGTTTCGTGTAGTTAATAAGATATACTTTAATACTAATATTTAATAAATACAACTTTCTATTTAAAATCTTTGAGAAAATTTAAGAAAAAGTTCACATTTTAAAGAAAAAATTAAACTTATCCCATTTTGTGATAAATTAAAAATTTGATTAAAATCCATTGAAAACCCCATTTTGTTTAATATTTTAATAATTTGTAAAACAAAATTTCATCGGTATCGGGAAACGACCGCCTTATTGAATTTTGAAAAAGCGCTTCCTGGTCCGCCATTTTGAAAAAAAAATATAACTTGTGATATGTCATTGAAAAGGTAATTCTAAGCTCTATCAAACTATGTAAAATAATATACAGGGTTCCATTTGAAATTCTTAACTTGGTTCTGATATCGGAAAAACTGGCAGTAATATTCAATTGTTTTTTCACGAAAAATATGTGTCTTAATACCATATTTCGTCAACCCAAATATAAATATCCTAACCTAAAAAGCAAATGAATGGGATCGTGTAAAACGATATCGTTGACACCCGGTATATATATATATATATATATATATATATATATATATATATATATATATATATATATATATATATATATATATATTTGAGAGGGTTTTCTTGGAAATAAGCCAATTTGTTTAAAATATTGAAATGTTTTTAATTTTCTACATTTGTCTTTTTGGATTGACGTTTCGACCACAATTTGGTCTTTTTCAAAATCTAAAACAAGGAGTTTTACACGTCATTAACATTGCTTTACAAAAACTTACATTATGCTATTTTCTTTACATGTACAACTATACGATTAATTTTATAGTAAGTATGTTAGTAATTTTTAGATATACATAGTTATACAAGCACCTTTTAAACGTCTACTTTTCATTATATTATTCACAAACAAAAAAAGGCAAAAAAGGAAAAGAAAAGAAAAACACTCACCCAAAGAACGTAGGTTAGTCCTAAATGATTAAAAATTTATAAAATACGCGGTCACATTTTACGAAGAATCACACACATTTTGTAGCAGTTGTTCCGCCTGCAAGTCGCGACGAACACTATTTCAACAATGAATAATATATTTTGCTTAAACTGTTTATATCTTTTTTATCGTTGACGGCGTTCTGATTTTTTTGGATTTCTATCATTTCTAGAAACTCTCTTTTTTTGGTATTTTTTTCTGATTGTATAATTTTTGTATTATTATAATTAAAAGTGTGTTTTTTTGAGATTTCGTGGGTGATTAGGGCAGTGGTATTTTTTTTATCATATTTATGGCTTTTCAATCTGTTTTCTAAATACTGGGACGTTTGACCAATATACACTCCTGAACAATCATTGCAAGGAATTTGGTAAATGATGTTACTTTTTTTGTTATTCGGGGTTTTTGTTTTTAGTTTGGTATAATGTTTGTTAAGAAGGTTGAAACCTTTGTGACACACTGTTACGTCATGTTTATCTAGAAGTTCTTTTAGCTGTTCTGATAGGCCTTGTATGTATGGCAAAGAGAGATATTTTTTCTTAGTTGAGTTGTTTTTTTCATTTTTGTTGATGTTCGTAGTAGAATTGTAGAACTTATGTATTCTTTTTTTGAAAATTTTGTTAATTAAGTTTTTGGGGTAGTTATTTTTATAAAGGGCATTTTTTGCTTTTTCAATAGCTCGTTTTCTGTATTCCCAGTCAGAAAGAGCGATGGCACGATCCGCCAGACCAATTACAACGGATTTTTTTTGGCACATTGGATGACATGAGAGAAAATTAAGATACCTTGCTGACCACGTTTTTTTTGTGAACCATTCAGTTCTTAAATTTTCATTTAGATTATGTATGGTGACATCTAAAAAATTTATTTTGTTGTTTTCCTCTATTTCATATGTGAATTGTAATTTTTTATGGTAGCTATTAAATATTTTTTGAATGTTGTCTATTTTGTCTTTTGGGATGGCTGTGATACAATCATCCACGTATCTATAAAAATTATATACAATTCACATATGAAATAGAGGAAAACAACAAAATAAATTTTTTAGATGTCACCATACATAATCTAAATGAAAATTTAAGAACTGAATGGTTCACAAAAAAAACGTGGTCAGCAAGGTATCTTAATTTTCTCTCATGTCATCCAATGTGCCAAAAAAAATCCGTTGTAATTGGTCTGGCGGATCGTGCCATCGCTCTTTCTGACTGGGAATACAGAAAACGAGCTATTGAAAAAGCAAAAAATGCCCTTTATAAAAATAACTACCCCAAAAACTTAATTAACAAAATTTTCAAAAAAAGAATACATAAGTTCTACAATTCTACTACGAACATCAACAAAAATGAAAAAAACAACTCAACTAAGAAAAAATATCTCTCTTTGCCATACATACAAGGCCTATCAGAACAGCTAAAAGAACTTCTAGATAAACATGACGTAACAGTGTGTCACAAAGGTTTCAACCTTCTTAACAAACATTATACCAAACTAAAAACAAAAACCCCGAATAACAAAAAAAGTAACATCATTTACCAAATTCCTTGCAATGATTGTTCAGGAGTGTATATTGGTCAAACGTCCCAGTATTTAGAAAACAGATTGAAAAGCCATAAATATGATAAAAAAAATACCACTGCCCTAATCACCCACGAAATCTCAAAAAAACACACTTTTAATTATAATAATACAAAAATTATACAATCAGAAAAAAATACCAAAAAAAGAGAGTTTCTAGAAATGATAGAAATCCAAAAAAATCAGAACGCCGTCAACGATAAAAAAGATATAAACAGTTTAAGCAAAATATATTATTCATTGTTGAAATAGTGTTCGTCGCGACTTGCAGGCGGAACAACTGCTACAAAATGTGTGTGATTCTTCGTAAAATGTGACCGCGTATTTTATAAATTTTTAATCATTTAGGACTAACCTACGTTCTTTGGGTGAGTGTTTTTCTTTTCTTTTCCTTTTTTGCCTTTTTTTGTTTGTGAATAATATAATGAAAAGTAGACGTTTAAAAGGTGCTTGTATAACTATGTATATCTAAAAATTACTAACATACTTACTATAAAATTAATCGTATAGTTGTACATGTAAAGAAAATAGCATAATGTAAGTTTTTGTAAAGCAATGTTAATGACGTGTAAAACTCCTTGTTTTAGATTTTGAAAAAGACCAAATTGTGGTCGAAACGTCAATCCAAAAAGACAAATGTAGAAAATTAAAAACATTTCAATATTTTAAACAAATTGGCTTATTTCCAAGAAAACCCTCTCAAATATATATAAGAAGTCAGCCAAAGAATTTTTGTAAGAAAAAAATATATATATATATATATATATATATATATATATATATATATATATATATATATATATATATATATATATATATATATATATATATATATATATATATATATATATATATATATATATAAAAGAGAAACAGAAATTTAAATTTCTGTGCGGTTCTTGGTCGTAAAAAGTTATATAAAACGAAACCAGCAACGGTAAGGATTACTCCTTCACCATTTTGTCGAGAATCGATATATATATATATATATATATATATATATATATATATATATATATATATATATATATATATATATATATATATATATATATATATATATATATATATATATATATATATATATATATATATATATATATATATATATATATATATATATATATATATATATATATATATATATATATATATATATATATATATATATATATATATATATATATATATATATATATATATATATATATATATATATATATATATATATATATATATATATATACGAAATACATAAGCAATCGTTTTTATTTTTTGTTTTTGTTCTGTTTAATATAATGAAATATATTAGTTATTTTTACCCTATTTCAAGTTACTTAATTTGTTCCACTAGGTGGCTGTTATTTTATTAGCCTTCCCTACCTGCATTTCTAAATTTACTGTCAAATTATCTTTAAATGAGAATATTTCTACTTCTAATGTTATACACAAATTACATACTAGTTAAATTTACTATGTAATCTCCATTATCTGTTATCTATAAAGGTTGTTTTGAAAAGCTTAACCAATTAGTTATATTCGCTCTATAGATCGCCCCCCATATATTTCACTTTGAGTGTTTTTGCCCCTAAATTAACAAATGCAAAATCCTGCAACATTTGTGTTTGTTATTTCCCACTACTTCATTGTGACCTCATTTGAAAATAAAATTAAAAATTCGTTATCATGATATTTTTCAAGCTCGTTTAATCCGGGTTTTTCCCTAAAGTTTATCTTCCTATTACTGGGATGCTATGAGTTTTTTATTCTATATATTGCAGTCAAACTATGATAAGCCATAGGCCACCCTGCTACTTTAGAATTAGTAATTAATCAATATTTAGATTACCGTCAAACAAGCTTAAGCGTATAAAAAAACGTATAATTTATCGTTTTTGAAATTTTTTTTGGAACCTCAAGTCGATCTTTTAGACAGCCTCTTTAAGCAGCTTTATACGCTCACATTTTGGAATTACCCCTCGGTGCTTTAGTTTCCAGTTTTCCAAGATTGCTCTTCAGGAAGCTTCTAGAGCCCTGAAGTAACCCACATCAAGAGGCTGAATCAGCAGGTGGGTGGAAATTAATTATTAAAGTATGTTAATGTAGGTACTATGCTGTCTAGTAAATGCACACCCCAAATTTAACGAAATTTTTTTAAACTCCGCCGAAATAAATGACAAGCCAATAGAAAGAACGATGTTTGCCGGCCAATAGAAGGAACAACGATGCCGGCTTAAGTCTAGGGCTCAAATTTTCGTTCGCTTCACCGAGAGTCTACATGAGGCAATAGTCCCCCTCTTTTTTACATCCAACTGATTCATTTTATCCACTATAATTCACTTAACCCCATTTAAAGGAAATATATTTCGTTCATCGGTAACTCCTATTTCACTGAAATTTGCGTTAATTATCTAGTGAATCACTGAGTATTTTTAACTTAAGATTAAAAGCTTATGGGCTACTTTGAAAGCCAGTAAAGCCACTTTATTAATAGTCTTGAGATAATGGCATTTACTGTGATGGAAACTCTAAATTCTTACATTTTTATAAAAATCATAGTTGTCTAATTTTTTGATAAAGAAAACACACAATATTTTCATAAACCATTTATGTGGTAATTTTCAAATTACAGCCACAGCAGTTTTAATGAATCATAGCTCATTATTACTTTGCTGCAGAATATCTGTATTAGATTTCTTTAAGTAAAATTAAATTTAACTTTCATCAGGGGATAAAAGTTTTAACTAAACTACTATTTCCTTAATGCTTTCTAGGAAAAAAGATTGTCTATATACCAGATTTTTCTTGTTTAACTACGCCAGTTAAAAAAAGCCTTCTCCAAATTCACCGGTCAGACCACCATTTTGTTGTTTTAATGTTTAAATATATTTTAAAGCTAAAATGATTTTAGTGTGAGGTTTAATATGACAGATAACTTTATTTTCAGATAAGCTCAACATGTATTTACCACAATATAGAAATATTGTTCAGCCTTTAATACAAATTTTAAAAATAAAAATATATTTACAAACTAAATATCGGAAAATCTCCAATGTATTTCATATTTTTGACATTTACAAAAAGCAGAACAAAACAGGGATTCATTAAAAATGAATGGTTGTATTCACAATGAAAGTAATAGGATAAATTAAACAAATAAATGTAGTTTCCAAAATTTAAATTTTTGGTAGGATGTTAATTTAACAAACCACTTTAAAATAATTGCCCTAAAGCTTTTTTTTAGAAATATGATACACATTAGATTAATCAAATGATGACAAGTGATTCTACAGTAAGTGTAAATATAAAATAACATAATTAAAATATAGTATATGTATTATCAAGACGAGTTTCGTCACAAATGAAAGTTTAAATTTGATCTTGAGAATTTTGGTTTAACCTACAAATATAAAAAATAACCCATCTTAATATATTATTCCATATGCTACTTCAAGTGTCTATGATATAATGGACATCCTAAGATTTACGATTTATAAAATGAGTTATACCTAAACTGAAATAAAAAAGATGAGCATGGATTTTGTTGCTACAATTGAAGAAAAAGAAAGTTTTTGCACGCTACCCATATTGGAACGAAACACAAGTCAGCTTAAAAAAATACCAGCAAACATTTGATAGCAACAGAAAATAACTGATCTCTTTCTCTCGTTTGGTCTTCTAAAAGGAGACGTAGTGTTTAGAAGAAACCTTGGATTTGTAACAAATTTCTCTTTTATAATTTTTCCCTTGTACGCAGTTGGGTTGTGTAATGTTGAGTAAGAGTTCTTGTTGCTGTTCCCAGTGCACCCCACATTTTCTAACAGGGTCAAAAGTCAACAGGATTAAACATTACACATTAGGTTTTTTGTTATTTAAAAATACTATTAAGTTCACAATAAGCAAGTAGACTCTGATGAAGAATCAGTCATTTATAGTCTTTATTTACTTCACATGATTTTATTTGTATGATTTTATAGTAGACGTTATCTATATTTGGGTATATACTAATAATAATAATAATAATAATAACAATCATATTAATAATAATATTACCAGCTAAGCAAAAATCCACGCCATTATTGCTTGGGCTGAGCCGATCTTGACTTACACTTATGACGTTATAAAATAGTCAAATACAAACCTACAGGAATTTGATAGGTCCACCAGGCGAATACTTACCCAGTATAGAATATTCCACCCTTCTTCTTCTACTTCTAGATTATACTTACTCAGATTCAATGGAGGACGTGGACCGATAAATGTTAAGAACACCTGCAACGAAGAAAATCATAACTGTTTCAGAATTAAAGATACTGCACTCCATCAAACGGTGGTAAGTATTCATTTGGCATATTCACCGATAAACCTGGCGCAGAGAGGCCCTGAAGAGCTAGCAATCCCTACAATGCAGCAAACTTTAGCAGAAATTAAGGGAAAGAGTTTGCATGGAAGACATTTTAATGACTTAGAAATCGACAGTGTAGATGAGGAAACTTCTTTAAGCTATTTTAAAGCAGGAGCAATAACAGGAGACACGGAAGGTTTTATCTTATACAAGAACAGGTAATCAGACTCTGTCAGAAAACTGCCGAATCAATACGGCATATAAGCTCGGGATGTTCCACGCTAGCGCCAATTGATTACACAGAGAGACACAACAACATAGCCTCCATTCTCCACTCCCACATAGCGACAAACGCAAACTTGATAAGTGAGGTTACAGCCTATTATAAAAACCAGCCGCCATCCCTGCTTCACGATAAGGACTGCAAATTATATTGGGATGTTCAGATGGAAACAGATCGACCAGTCACACACAATAAACCAGAAATCATATGGATCATCATCATATAGACGAGAACACCCAAAAAACGTTCAGCGAAAAATTACTTAAATATCAAGATTTAGCATACGACCTAAAAAGACACATAACAATTGAAAGAAGTAATTATACTTCCATTTGTAATCTTTTGCAAAGGGAATGTTCATAAAGAGTTCCGGAACAACTTAAAATAAAAGAGAACAGCGGATCATTGTGTTATTGCGGCAGTGCTTGGAACGGTGAGAGTCAGAAATATTCCTAATAAGTCTTGAACAATTATGTTCCGGCATAGATACAATACCGAACCAATCGAGAAAAAAATATATACATAATAATAATAATAATAATACTTAGAGTAGTAATACTAATGCTTTACAAAAATTGGTTCCAATCTTATATTATCAGAGAAATGTTTGTCTAGTTACCGCTAGTTTTCCTAGATGGTTTCAAAACCCAGACAGATATTTCACAAACCACTAGTAATTATTTGGGTGTGTTATCCCTTATCAAGCTAATGCGAACTGTCCCCTGTTACGTATTTTGTGGTTACCCACATATCCTAAAGACAGAGGTAGGATGAAAGTTTCGCGGTAAGGAATGTGGCAATTTAGTTGTTCTATCTTTACAGCAACTTGCTATAAACTTTACAAAATGTTTTTGGTTCAAGGTCTTTCGTCAATAGCCGCCTCTACTTTAATTTATGAACCGTGATAGCAGCAAAGCAAATCATTTATGATATTAGTTAACTAATTAAATTACTTTCTTGGGAATGTGAGTTTTTCATGTGCCTGCATTTTTATTTCTACAAAGATTTTTTTGTCTCCTGTTAATTTCTTGTCGCATTCTGATTTTTGATCGTTGCGTTTTAGGCAACTAAGCATTGTTTTTATATAGAATTTTGACTTTAAAACTGTATTTTTTGCCTTCAGATTTTAAATAAAAATCAATTATATATATGGCTTAATAAAACAGCAGCCTCGTAAAATGTGTAAAAGATAGTATAAAAATGCAAAGCAAATCATTTATGACATTAGTTAACTAATTAAATTACTTTCTTGGGAATGTGAGTTTTTCATGTGCCTGCATTTTTATTTCTACAAAGATTTTTTTGTCTCCTGTCAATTTCTTGTCGCATTCTGATTTTTGATCGTTGCGTTTTAGGCAACTAAGCATTGTTTTTATATAGAATTTTGACTTTAAAACTGTATTTTTGCCTTCAGATTTTAAATAAAAATCAATTATATATATGGCTTAATAAAACAGCAGCCTCGTAAAATGTGTAAAAGATAGTATAAAAATTACTTGGGAACTTGATCTTTGCAAGTGCAATAAAATCAGTGTAAAGAGATAAATAATTCAAATTTCTTTCGCATAAAAATCAAGTGTGAAAAAACTGTAAATTGGTTATAACCCTAAATTCCTCTCGTGATGACTCGTTTCGATCAGGGATAACCGAGTGTCACCTTGTCTTTTGGCACATAATTATTTAGTAATATGCACATATTTATATTTTGTTGTTCTTTTACTTTCCTGTATAAAATAAAGGAGAGTTGTTTAAAATCTTTTCAAGATCGGTTTTGCCAACCCAGAAGTTGCCTCATAGATCATCCTTTTCCATTTATGGAGGAAAGTGAAAAAATAACTCTTATATATGCACATATTACTAAGTAAATATGTGTGGAACCAGTGTCATCTTCACTATACCTAAAAAGCCAAGGATTTATAACGAGTGGAGCCAAGCCAATTAATCGAATTTTTTGACACACTTTTTTTTTAGTTTTTATTTCAAAATATGAAAATCAGACTATACATTTTTATTTACCTCCTCAGATCCCGAAATACGTTCTTCAATTTCACTGGGTCTCCCGAAGATATTTGACCAACAGCGCAGAGATGTAACAATGATCGATGTAACCCGTTTCAAATAATGTCCTAACTCATATGCCACTAAAATAAATAAGTACAGTGAACTTTTAGCTGAAGTGAAATAGATGAGGAAAGTAAAGGGGGTGGGTATAAGGTCAACTGCGATATCCTCGACAGGTAAAGTACGAAAATTTATAATTACTCAGCTTCAAGAACTCGATGTAGAGCAACTGCTGTCTCAGTTACAGAAATAACATCATATAATACCTTAAATACGTGACAACTCAACAAGTGATAATGGTGGACCGTGGGGTAATTGCATACATTTAAATTAAAAAATTGTAACTTTTAAACTAATTATATTGTGATCATGTGGTTTAGTATAAATGAACAAGAAATGTGTTATATAGAATATCTAGCACCTGAGGCGGTCAAAGTATAAAAAAATGCAAATTCGGCATTCCTCGAAAATTGCGTATAATACGGTACAGCTGTCGAGTAATACCAAACGGGTCTAAAAAGAAACAGAAAGAATATAATTTTAATATAGATGAAAATCGCAAATGTAGTTTTTTTGTTGCTTCTTCGCCACTGCAAAGTTTGTGAACCTTATCCCCACAAGCAATACAACGATACCAAATTTCGACTTTACCGATCTCTCCGCACACAAGATACAGGGTCTCCTTCATATTGCTCAGTTTTCGTATTTTTTAAATTCATATTATTCAATTTGTCATCATCGCATAGGTTTTTCTCGACAACATCACTGGAAGAATGAAATACTTGCCTGAAGAAGGTTTTTTTAGATTTATCTTTTACCTTTTTTTCTCTTTTTCTTCTTTCATAATTTTTTTTCGCTTTCTAGACTGATATCAAAATCTTTTGAACAACCTAGCCTCGGTTCAAAGCAACTGGAAACCGTTTCTGATGGATTATGGCCACCGAATCTAATGGTCGCCACTATACGTTCTTGTGTGATTGGTTCAGATGGTTTCAAGGTATCGTAAAAATCCCACAAAGACACCAGGGTTGATAGGAAAATTCCAGCCTTTTCGAAACCTTTTATGGTTTTTTCTGCGTTAGAGATTGCAGTATAGGCTTTGGTAAATATACCGTTCACATCAGACAACAAAATACGTTCATATGGCTTAGATTTTAAAAATAAGTCATATTCATTACCGTAAGCTTACGATAAAGCTTTCTTAAGTGGGGAATAAAAAGTCGGATCCACTGGCTGATTCCGACTGAATACAATGGGATGTGTGTGGAATTATTGACAACATATGAACTCCATTGTCACTGCAAAAGTCGTAGATTGGTAAACATGTGTGATTTGTATGGTTGTCTAGAATCAAAAGAATAGGATTGCCTTTTGTACCGTTATTCGTATTGAAAAAAAATTTCAACCAAATGAGAAATACATCTTTCGTCATCCAAAAGCTTTTAGTATATGTGTAGATATAACCTGGTGGGCCATTTTGATCCAAGGAAGGTGCCATCCTAATTTTAGGATAAATAAATAAAGGTGGGGTAAATGAAACACTTGCGCTCACGCAGCAACACACATTTTTTGACGGTAGTTAGTGGGAGAAAACTTATATTTAACTATCAAATCCTGTAGATTCTTAAAAAAATCTGCCGATTTGTTCCTCGTTGAAGGCTTGAATTTCTTTAATACTTGTCGCTTCTGCTTTTTAAAGCTGAGTTCGGGATGCTTGCTCGTAAATCCATTTATTCAATCATTACCTACTTCTTTTTTATTCCGATTAAATTTGTGATGGATTAATAACCTTTCACCGTAGGAAAAGCAGTACGTCTCAATTGAATTGGTGTAAGACCAAACACCAAAGAAAGGTCACTCTAGGTGCACGGTGTGCACTCGGTGTACCTAAGAAACATATAGTGTGCCACAAGAATTTGTGTGAAAAAACGTACATAATAATAACAATACCTGACCGGTACTGCGGACGATACGGTAATGCGTAATCCGTACTGTCAGCGGCATCCAGCTGTCCGCTATCCTAAATACCCGGTCTCCCTACCCTCCCCAAACTATGGTTATCCTAAACCCATTCTAAACTTTGAAACCGCACGGGGCAACTAGCGTCAGTTAAGTTGCGTGGGGAGTGACGCCCCCAGAGACACGAGTTACCTGGGCCACTAGGGTTAAATGGTGGCACACCCATGGAAATGGAGAACGCATCGAGCCTCGGAACAGAGCCGCTGCCTGGGGATCGCCAGGGCCAACCCATTCCCGAGATTTTCATGAGAGCCGAAATTGTTAGAGACGGCATTGTTGGCAATCATGCCAAACTTCGAGAAGACGCATTGAAATACCTACGACCGACTGGTCGGAACTTCAAATATTTTCGTTATTTCACGACGATGACGTGAAGGACTTCAACAACTATTATAAGTTCATGAGTAAAACCACTACATACCGTGATGCATTCTTAGTACGCTGCTACCAAATTTGCGACAATTTCATCAGGATACGGAGATAAACTGCATACACTTTTCATAGCACAATATCCAGAATACACTTATCACAGAACAGAGAATAACAGATCAAAAAAGAGTCATCACTAAGACCAGTAAGCTCACCTCACTCGCATTGCAAAACATCAAAACTATGGTAGCTGCTGAACTAAACATTGAACCAAATATCCCCCCTTCTGTATATGGATGATATTAGGCTCTGTGGTGTAAACCATAAACTAAAAAAGCTTATTGACGTGACATCCATATAGAATTTCGAATGGAAAAAGGTAGAACCTTAAACATCGTAAAGCGGTCATTAATGGTGATGTAGCCTTAACCAATGGAAAAATAGTTCTAGCAATGAATCAAGGAGAGACCTACAAATACCTAGGATTACAGCAAGCTAGACTGCTCCAGGATAGGCAATAAAAGACCCGATCAGTTTGTTTAAAGAGTATCAGCTCTTTTGAAGACAGAACTGGACACCGCAAATCTCATTACAGCAATTAACACCTATGCTGTGCCCGCGCTGACCTAGGGTTTGGGAATCTTGAAATGTACTAACACTGAGTAAAAGGGAGTACAACGAACTACCCGCTTAATGATGACCAAATACGTGTCACACCACCCAAGGTCATCAGTTCACCTTACCACGAAGGAAATTGACCAATTGGCACTCCCTATAGCTGCAAAATTGGGAGATTTCTTCACCGACAAGGCATAAACATCAAGGCTCCACCGCATACTCTTTTAAGTAAACAACTCGCACTCTCCACTCAATCTCGCAATTGACAACATCATACTAAAGTCCCTTTCAGACCCCGACAAAAAAGAACAGAAGGCTCAAATGGCACTGCACGGCCGATATCCCAATGACTTGAATCAGCCACAAATAGATATGGAAGCATCCAACAGGTGGCTGAAGGATGGACAACTATTCCCAGAGACAGAAGGATTTGTGATGGCAATACAGAACCAAGTTATTAACACACGAAGTTACGGGAAATTCATCATCAAAGACCGGTCCGTTGAATCCGATAAGTGTCGAAAATATAGCGAGAGATCAGAGACTATACAGCATATAACATTTGGCTGCACTTACCTAGCAAACACGGACTACCTCCAGCAACATAACCAGGTGTGTAACGTACACCAGAAGCTTGCCAATAAATACGGGCTCTTGAACAACTTTGTGCCCTATTATAAATTCCAACGAAGTTCAGTGCTTGAAAATAATGCCTTCAAACTGTACTACGACCGGGCAATTATCACCGACAGACGGGTGACGAATAATCGGACTGATGTGGTATTGTTAAATAAGGAAACAAAGACAGCTTGTTTGGTAGATGTCGCTGTACCCACGTGTTTGAAAAATATTAAGAGAAAAAGGCCAAGCCGAGCTGGCCATCGAAGTACAGCAGATGTGGTAACTGAATATAGTTCATGTGATACCAATCATCGTATCATCAACTGGACTAGTTCCAAAAAGACTAGAACAGAATTATAATACTGTATACTAACACCTTCATCGACATCCAGAAGGCAGTCCTGCTCAGTAGTTGCCACATAGTGAGAAAGTTCTTACAGGACAACACATGGAACTAATAGATGGGGATGGGTTTGGAACCCAACATTTATTGAAAAATTGATCGTCATAATAATAATAATATTAATAATAAAAATACCTATTCTTACGTATTCGTTTGGTATCATTAAATAGTCACACACAGACATACAAAACATTCACATTCTCATACGCTCTGAATTCACCAAACACAGGAAGTTACATCGCAACGCATGCAAGGAAAGACTCACTATCGAGAGAAAAGAAGGAGGAAGGAGAATTATAGATACACAATCGCTAAATAAAAAACAAATTTTACGAATTCAGAAAATTCTTCCACTACAAAGAAACTAACCTCCACAAGGCAATAGTGAAGGCAGACAAGAATTATACACCGCTCGACCTGTCTCAAACGACCACGCAGCAGACGCACACAGTCACATCCAATCACGACTAGAAAAGATGAACACCTGATCTGAAAAAACACTTCACGGAAGACACAGATACCACATAAAGCAAGACCATATACATAAAAAACTTTTATATACGTGGTTACAAGAAGGGCAGCTGTTCCCTGAAACAGAAGGGTGCTTGCCATCCAGGACAAAGACATAGCAATCGGAAATTACCGAAAGCACACCATCAAGGACACAACCATTGAAGACGAGAGGTGTAGGAGATGTCACCAGCAGAGAGAAACGATCGATCACATAACGGGTGGATGCAGAATAATGGCCAAAACTGAATACACCGCGAGACACAACTCAGCAGCGAAGGTCGTTCATCAAGCATTAGCCACAACATACAAACTAACAGAGAACACAGACCCTTACTACCATTATACACCAACATCTATACTTGAAAACGAAGACTACAAGCCCTACTGGGACATTGACATCCACACAGATAAAACAATCCCCACAAATAGACCCGATATCACCTTTCAATCCAAAAAAGAGAAAATCACTTATTTAATTGACATGGCTGTCCGCAACGACGAGAACATCCAAGCGAAATACAGTCAGAAGATCGCCAAATACACCGACTTGCCAATGGAAGTAAAAAGGCTGTGGAAACAGGAAAGAGTCATCATTGTTTCTCTCGTCATATCAGTAACAGGTCTCACCCTAACAACGTTTACACCACATTTGGCTCAATTAGGACTTAATACTGACATGCACAGGAACATCCAGAAATCAGTCATTTTGAAAACATGTAGCATAGTTAGATCATTTCTTAATACACAATAGTTGTTTTTTTTTTCCGTTTCCTTTTTTTTATTTTTATTTTTTGTACTGATTTGGTATAACCCGTCAGTATAAAATACAACCACAGGAATACTGTGAGACAACAAGTCATAACAATAACAAAAATAATAATAATAACAATAATAACAAAAAGCTTAATCAAAGTAAATGTGGTCGAGGGTAAATGGAGACACCGGCAGTAAAATGCTGATTAATTTAAGTTAATTTATTTTATCTCTTCCCAAATGTTTATGTTAACGAGGTATTTGAAGACATATTTTTGGTGCGTTCCGACATTTTTATCTTAACTTATGTTTTTTGCGATTTAATGCCATTTGGAATGGATAACATTCCGTACTATTTAGGCCTGCATCTGACAGTTTACGTGTAATAGAAAAGAAAGTATATTTCTATATCATTAGTTACCCTGTATGATTAAAAGTATCTATCATATTTGCTATCACACATTTGTTCATTTACTATATCGACGTATCAGTTAACCAACTTTCTTATGGGCTCTCTATAAAACTTACCTAAGATAATTCGTCTAATTTTAAATTATAAATTTCGGTTCTCCTAGTTTTCATTTAAAGTTCATGATCAAAAGAGGGAATATATCGTTTCTAAGCTAGCAGCACGTCTGTAGAAATTTCGCTCTAAATTAACTGTAAATCTGCAAATAGTGATGGATGTTCTGGCATCTCCATTTATCAGATTGCCCGGAAGTCCGGGCTTATCCTACCAATGCCCGCAGCACGCTAGGTTAACCTCAAGGAATATCGCTAAAAGCGTTTGCATTAGTCCAGGGTATTTAAATCGTCTTCGAGTTTATCAAGTGAAATAAATTTAGTCTTTTTAAAGTGGAAATTAAGTGTCAATTTGTGTGTCTATTTATTTTAGCTTTATAACTTTTAACTGCTACCCAGATGCTAAATATTGCTTTTCCAGACGGAGACAGTTTTAAATATTACTATGTCTCTTTTATATTAAAAGAACGTTTTTGGAAGTTTCCTTTTTATGATGTGGGCGTTAGAAGGGATGAATTTAGAAGTAATATATCGCAAAGAAATTTGCTAACATGACAAAATTTGCCAAAATCTACCTGATGAGGTTTAAAAATTATCTTTAAAATAGATTAATGGCGTGCTTTGCACAGGGTGATTTCCTATAATGTTACCCCCATCTAACTTTCTTATTATTCAAGTTAGAAAAAAAAATGTTATATAGGGTTACTACTCTAGTTTTTGCACAAACATAGAAATCAAGTTTACATTTACTTAAACACAGGAGGGAGCCAAAAGTTCCATTTTTTTAAATGGAACGCCCCGTATATAATTGACGGTTAAAAGTAGACAATGTAGAAGCCTATAATACCTCTCTAAATTTCTTGTTAAGAGTATTTAAGACATAATAAAAATTAATAAATTGGCATATAGGGTTATTACTGTAGTTTTAGTACCCATCAAGAAATCATGTTTATCTCAATAATTAATGTAGGGGGGTCCAGCACTTTTTGTAATACCTCAGATGTTTTACGAGTTATTATTTAATATTTATAGGGATTTTCATAGACTAAATCATCGACTAAAAGCAATACAATATTATTAATTACTTCATCGTTTTCTACTATTGCTGTTTGTCTTTTTCTTTCTAAATCCGAAGTCTTTTTCCATTTGGTGCCACCTTTTTGCCGGTCACAATATTACAACCTATACTATTTCCAACCACCTTCGAAACATTCTAGTTCTAAAACAAAAATGCATCCTCTAAATAGAGTGCACTGGAAAAGAACTAATCCAAAAAATAGTATGCTTTGGAAAACAAAGGAAACTTTTTTATTATTGTTGGCTATCAAGTGTCAGTTTTAAATCGCATTTAATTGAATTTAATGATCAATATAATATGCCTTATTCATTTAGAGAAAAGAAAAAAAAATCGTATATAAAATTAATTGTAACTACAGAGCTGCCCAACAAGAACTTAGAGCTAATAATCCCCGAATGCATGTTTCATGCAAACAAAGGTATAAGAGATTACACGCAAAGTTCCAAGAAACTTCTGATGTAAAAAGAAAAAGATGACCAGCGACAGTTGAAGAAAATGCTGAGGTAAATATACTACTTACTTAAAAAATGGACTAGATCCACGTCAGTTCAGAGAACGTTGAAAAATTTTGAATTTAAAGCGTTTAAGATTAGGCCTTGCCCAAAATTAATAGACTCGCAAAGAGAGATCGGAAACAACAGTAAATTTACACTCATTGCAATTTCAGTTCCAAGGGAGCCAACCCGTCAACATGTGGTGTGAGATACTCAATAATAAGGTAATTGGGCCATATTTTTGATAATATTCTCAACGGGGAAATTTATTTAAGTTTTCTGCAAAACGAGTTAGAGGGTTATTTAGGTCAACTGCTATTAAACGATACTAGAGACGTTGTATTGCAACTAGGCTCTACTCCACAATGTTCATAAAGTTAAAAACATCTTAGTCAACGTTTTGGTCAGTGGATTGGAAATCTCATTAAATGGCCACCGAATAGCCCCGACCTAACGCCGATGGATGTATTTTTATGGGGTCATTTAAATGACAAAATATACGCATTCTATATAGTTAATGTCGAGCACCTAAAGAATCTAATAAGGAATTATTTGAATGAACATTATGCCGAATCTATCACAGAAGCCATAGGCAAACTGCGAAGGACTTGCGTTAAATCTATCGATGAACACTGGTTTTTGACGTTATGTTACTTTGCCTATATCAATATGATCAATAATTTAAATTGTAATTTATAAATAGATATATAATCATTCGAAATTGCCCTAGACTAATATCTCGCAGCGATAAGCTTTTTAAAAACATATCCACTCTGGTACAATTTATTTAAATATTACCAATATGTAAATGTATTTGTACTAATTTATAAATGAAGCCAAATTTGAATTGTAGTTGAACCATTATTTAACTATTATATTAGAATAAATATATGTTTTGAAAAAAAAATCCAACAGAAAAAAAGGAAATGTGAGAAAAAAAAGGAAGAGACACAATAAAATAATATCTTTAAAAAACGGAAAACAATAAAAAAAAACATGCTTGAAAATATAAAATACAAAAAAAAAATGAATTTTATGGATTTAGTTAAGATTTAGCTAAAGATAATATTATGCATAGAATAGTATGAAATAATGAGTCTCTGGAAAATTGGACAGTAATAGAGCAAATATCTGACAGTTACAAATGTATACGCATAAAGAGAGATGCTACTGCTAAAACATACACACACATATATTTTTTAGTGTTTTGGGATCCACTTACTTCATAACCCTGAATAGTGGAAAAAATGTGTGTACATATAAAATAGAATAAATTTGGCAAACCACGTGTTTCATCGTTTGTTAAAAAGCTAACATTTTTGTTGCATCAGTATTTACTGCTGAAGCATTGGCAATACTAAAAGCCCTAGAATTCGTAGAAAATGATAACACCTTAGCAAATGCTATTATACTGTCAGGCTTACAACCAGTGCTCTTATCTTTGCAGAACAGCAGTAATTGCACACATCCATATATAGTTAATATATTAAATATAGTGTCTAAATTGCAGTCAAAAAGTGTTAGTATCGTGTTTGTTTGGGTAAAAGGCTATTTGGGCTTAATAGGTAACGAGCAAGTAGACTTAGCAGCAAAAGCAAAAAATACTTAGAATTATATTCATATCATACTTTTTATGGTTGGTCATGGTGCAGTTAATACATTTCTTTTTAAAGAAAACTTATCCAATAGCTCTTTATGTTCATGTGATAATAATTATCTGGATGATTTAAATCATAGACCTTTTAATTGCTGTCATAATCAATCCGCAATATCGTATTTAAGCTTGGAACTAGGCAAATTAGGTCTAATTCCTATGAACCATCATACGCTTATGAGCCATATTTTATCCGAAACAAGTATCGAAAAAATATTTATAAAATTTCTAGAAAGCTAAAAATTACAGTTTAAGGTTAGGATATAGGTTTAGCTAGAATGATTGCCTCCTTTGTTTTGAACCTTTTGTTACCTCCATTTTTATCCGGGTTCATCCGTATCTGTGTCTGTACATTAAAATAAAACGTCTCGAACTGAGCCCAGGGCGAGAAGAGTTTAAACCTGTTAAACATCCCTCGTTTGAATGTCGAAAAGTTTGAGTGTTGTTTAGGATTCCCTTATCGTTATTGTATAAAATTAATATAATTAACTTGATTTTCGTGGCTAAATGGGAAATATCCTAAAGCCAAAAAACTAAACAAAAAAAAACAGCTTTTTTTGTTTTCAATGGGCTGCTTCATCCCCTGAGAGCTACCTTATGTAATTGAAGCCATAAGACAACATTGACAAATATTCTGATTTTACATAACGAATATTATTAATAGATAGATAAAAAAATAAAAATTTAAATAGCAGGCAAGTAAATACTGATTTTATTTTATATACCAAATAAAATAACACACGAAAAAACGGTTAAGTAATTAATAAAAACTAATTGATTTAAAGCTTATTCAGTCATGGTCTCACAACTAACATTTACCCAAAACTTAATAAAGTAAGTAATATTTTATATTAGGTACAGTTTTTTAAAGTTGCAAAAAATCCAGGTTTTGCAGAAGCATTTTTAAACCATATAAAGAAAATAATATAGTAGAAATATAAGTAACAATTTTCTACAGTGAAACTACTTATTTGCATATAACCTTCTTGCGGGCTTTACTTAGATATTTTACCTAATAGGTTTTAATAGACCAAGAAGATATTAATTAAAAATGTTAAGTACCTCATTGTAGTAGTTCCTAAAAATTCTTCAAATTTTCTCTCTTTGATAGACACTGAAGCGATTTTTAAGCTTATTTTGTCAGTATAGGCCTTTTTTGGTATAAAACCAGACAAATGAATGTCTTCCATTTAGTGGGTGAACTCTGCTTTGAATAACATAAGGAAACTTTTATTTGCACATTTCAAAATTACGTGCTGTGCTTGCCGAGACATAACTCTGCTGATGCCTTTTAAGGAACTCAAAAAATTCACGGCTACATCCTTCCTGACGTCCCCCATCTACCTACGCGTTTCTTCCATCAGAACAAGGAACGCAAATAATAAATTTGCCGACCTTTTAGAAGTATATTTATTTTTGTTGATGAACTTAAAAAAAGTCTTCAGAAATCCATAAAATCACAGCTAATTTATACAGACTACGACTAATCAAGTAATATTTTATAACATGGGTGAACAATAGGGGGTAAATTTAAATGGCTGGTTCTACCAAAATTGGGTAGTTCCATGTCCCCTAGTCAAGCTGTGAGTTATTTATTATTAAACATAACTTTCCTTTCTTTTCAGTTATTCAAATTGAAAACAGCTTTTCATAAACTCTATGTATTTAGTTCAAAACCCCCACTTTCTACTTTCAATATCAGTTTCTTAGACTGTCACCGCTCTAAAAACCGACAAACCGGCTCTTATATGTCCAAAATTATCTAAAATAATATACTATATTATTTTTAAATACGCTCTGATACTATAAAAATGTTATAAATGAAAAGATTAGGGAAAATAACGAAAATTCTTTTTAGCTTATCAGTCCCTTGGCGTTATGATAAGTCGAAAAATTCGAATATCTGCTAGTGAATGAAAACGGAAATTTTATTTTGTTAACTGTCACTTATTTGATTTTTTCACTAGGCGTGACTGCAGTTTCGTACTACTAGTACATTTTCAAACGCAGTGAAAATATTTACAATCAAGTTATATACCTAATTATACAGACAAAAATTATTAAGAGAATGATTAGGGAAAACCAGCTGTACATTTTTTTATTTATGGTCAAAAAGTTTTAATAGGGTGCTATTTCCAACATCTGCTTGTGAATTTAAAAGATTAACATTTGGGTCTTTAAGGTGTTTATACATTTTTATTGCCTCTAAACAATCCAATCTGTGACTTTTTGGCTCTTAATGTAATACATCTAACTTATTTTTGTCAGGGAAGCTATGGGAAGTTTCTAAGAAATGGTTAGCGACATGAATATTCTGGTTTATTATTCTATTTGAGGCGTTATGCTCTTTGAATCTAACACCGAAATTTCTCCCTGTTTGCTCTCTATCGCGATTCGTCGCGTTTTAACTCCAGACTTTTTATACTTATTTATTTTTGTTTTTATGTTAAAGATCAGATTAGAGAGTTTTTGTGAAAAAAGTACCTTAAGTGTTTTTATTTCTTTTTAAAATATTTGCAATTTTGTTAGATATTGGTCCAAAATATGTAAATGTTATGTATTTTATATAGGAATCTTTAACCTTAGGATATATTTGTTGGATAGTTAAAAGTTTTTTATAAAATAGTCTTTTAATTTCAGATAATTTATAGCCATTATTTGTTGTAATAGATCTAATGACAAGTTTCGTTTTTAGGCAATGTTTGTCTAATGGTACAGAAAAACATCTATGAATTATAGACCTATATGTTGAAAGTTTCTGGTCTACGGGATGGAAAGAGTCCGCTGGTAGAGTTACATCTGTATAAGTGGGTTTTCTGTAGATATTAAATTTTAATTTATTAAATGATCTTTTTAGTGTGATCTCTAGAAAATGTTTTAAATAGTTTTCTTGCCATTTCGAGTGTAAATTTAGATTTATTATGGATTGCCTTGAGGTAATTTAAAACTGCGTGTAGTTGTTCTTTATTTTCTGTGAAGCAGACCAATATATCATCCACGTACCTATGCCAAAAAGAGATATCCTTTGCAAAGAGTGTTTTTAAAAAATTTTCTTCAAAATGTGACATAAATTCTGCTAGTAACGGGCTTATAGGGGAGCCCATTGCTAAACCGTCTTTTTGTTTATAGTATTCGCGGTTAAATTCAAATTAATTTTTGTTAATATTATTTCCTGACATAAATAAGTTATATGTATTTCATTATGAGCAAAAAATTCGCAAATTGGATTGTGTAGAAGCAAAAGCAACATTCTGATTTATTAATTATTTGCTTTTATCAATGTAAGAATGGTACGTACTGAAAATGTACCGACATGTAATAACATTGTATATGCGGCACTTTTTGTAGACTCACTGTTTCCGCTAACATTAACATTTAGAAAATAGAAATGCAAAAGTTGTTCATATGCAGAAGAAATATCTGCTTACCGAAGCGGTTTTGAATATTTTTTTGGTCACCTTGTATACAACAACATAAACCAACTGAATAGCAAGAAATTATTAAATCTGGAACATTATATTTTGATATATTTTTTGATCAGCTTTAAAAATTCAAGTAGCACCAAATTGTCGAAATTGTCTAGAAGTTATGCAAATTAAATCAATCAAGTAACATTTAACTGGAAAAGTTTAAAAAAAAACCATGACGTCATGCGCCATCCACATTTTTATAATTTTACACTTTTAGCCCAAATTCTAACAAGACCTTCTATATCATTTTCTTCATAAGAGAGCTATTGGTACTCTATTGCCTATTCAAATATTAAATCGTGTTTTGAACCCAGCTTTTGGATTGTCCAACCAAGACAGAGTAAACTGAAAATCTTTAGAAATAGATTTATATGAATAAATACCCACTAGTTCGGTTCATTCTAATTTAATGTGATAAATTACCAATCCTGATATAATATCTTGTGACTATAATAAAAGGGATGTAAAGAGGTACTTAAATCGCCTCATTTGAGTACCTGTTTATAAACCATGTTTGTTGTTGCATTCTCTGGCTGTAAAATAGCCAAGCTACTACGCAAACTTACTCTAGAGCATGCGACATAGAGTTGACACGTACACGTTTAAACTGAAAAAGATAGTCTGACGGAATTAAAGGGATAAGTGGATTAAAAACTGTTTCTTTCAGACCAGGGCCAGAAATAAAAGTAGACTCTAGACCTAACCTAACCTGTAGCCAAGTTCCATTATACAATTTTGGTGGTTTTAAATTTCAAATAAGCATCACTGGTGTCCCCACTTATAAAATTAACTCATGAGGAGGGTTTCCGGAAGGGTTTAGAGAGTATAGGAACTCGACAGGATAATTAGCCGCATTTTCTTGGTCTATAACTAAATCTATTGAGTAGTATGTTAATTGTGGAGCAGTAATTTTTTCCAATAAAGCTAGATTTATTTCATCTGCTGTGCTATTTTTTGAAGTTAATATAGCTCGTTCTTTAAACCAAGAAGCGGTTTTATTTTGACAACTTTCGAGTCAAATTAAACATTTAAGGGGTAGTTTCACCCCCTTGGAAACTGTTTGAATTTATAAAAAATCTTTCCAAGGGGGTGACCCTTGGAAATTGTTTGAATTTATAAAAAATCTTGAAATATGTAATAAAATAAAAAGCACGTGTTCAAGTATTTTTCCGAGTAACTAACCGTTTTTAAAGAAAATATATAATATTAAAGGGGTGGTTTCAGCCCCTTGAACACCTTGTCTGGGGGTTTCAATAAATTTTAAAATATGTAAACAAATGAAATATAAAGCATATTATGTTCATATTATGTATATTATTTTCCGAATAACTAACGGTTTTTTGAAAAACTGACCGTTTTTTAAATAAAAAATATTGTAATATTTAAGGGGTGGTTTCACTCCTTGGGAATTTGAGTTTTGAAAAACTGTATACCAAAATTCAGCTTTTTTCCTCAAGCGGTTTGAGCTGGAGTGTGATGAGTGAGTCAGTCAACTAAGTTTTTTACATATTTACATATTAGTATAGATTAACATGTATGGAAACTGGTGACAGAAGTAATTCCCACGATAGCGATTTCAAGAACGGATGACGATTTGCTGGTGCAGATTCCCAGGCCCAAAGTTAACATACATTTAATCATTTTTATGTAATTCATTCTCATCTTTAAGCTCTTACTGTTAAGACATGTTTTAGAAATAAAATTGTTTTTTAAAAAATAACTTTTAACTTCAAAGTATTTAAGTGGCGCAGTCGGTAGGATAGTGCGGTGGTAATAATTTCGATTGGTCTGGAAGAATTGCTGCTTGATGGTTTCCTTTTGGCGCTATCCATTGAACCTACAGTGAGTGCAAAGAAGAGGATCGGAAAGGGAGAAGAAATACATCATTGGAAGTGCTTTTCACTTTTGCCCCTCTTAAACCCTCTGTATAAGGATTTTTGGTTAGGGATAATTTTAGGAACAGTGCATCGAGCACATTAGGTTAAATTATCTGTCTATTGAAGACAAAATATTCACAATAACGTTTTTAAATTTTCATAAATAAAAGAGCGGTGTATTGTACGACAATATTCATATTAAATAAAATTATTGAAATATGAACGATTTAGAATATTTAGTAAATAAGTTTAGTTCAATTAAATTAGATCTTGAAAGACAGAAGCCAAAAATTACCGAAAAAATGGAAGGCAGTGTTTCAGGACAACCCAAAGTAAATTGAGAAATTTTCAAAAGTAAAATAGAGAATATTAAGCCTTTTGATGGCAATAGTAATACTCTAAATAAATTTATTAAAAGATGCGACGATTTAGTTAACAAATATAAAGCAGTAAATGACCGCGATTTAAATGAACACATATTCGAATGTATCCAAGAGAAGCTAGTTGGCAGGGCAGAAGCCATGGTCGGCAATCGTGTCGAACTAGATTCTTGGGATAAATTAAAATTAGCTCTAGTACAATGTTTTTTCTGATCAAAGGGACTTCGATTGTTTAGTTCAAGAACTAACAAGAACAAGACCCTACAAGAATGAACATTTAATTAATTTTGTTAGTAGGTTACAATTAATTAGAAGTAACATAGTGCAAAGAATAAGTAATGACGTAAATTTAAGCGAAGACGAAAAATTATGCCACATAAACTATTACGATAAAACCGCTTTAAATACTTTTATTGCAGGCTGTAGTGGTACATTAAAAAACAATATGCATCTAAAAAAGCCCGCATCTTTAGAAGATGCAGTGGCATATGTTAGCGAATTTGAAAATTTTGAAAGACTTTACGGTGGTATAGCCAATAATGATAGAAATGTAAGAAATAATATTAATCAAACTATTAATATACCCAATCATAAACAAAATATTTTTCATATTTTTTCCAGCACAAGTTTTAGTAGCCCAAATCTTAATTTTGTTCCCCAAAATATGCCAAATACACAAAATAGGAATTTTATACCTAAACCTGTCTGGTCTAACCAACCTATAAATATACAACCACGTCAAATTCCTCCGAGATGATACCCAACTAACAGGGAAGTTTTTGGACCCCCTCAAAATGTGTTTAAGTCAAATCCAAATCAGGCTCAACAATTTCCGAAACCCACACCAATGTCAACCACATCTAGGAATCCAACTGTCATGAACAGACGAAATCTGCCGAATCAAAACTTTTCAAACCAAAACTTTTTCAGGCGTAATTTTAACAACCAAAAACCAAATTTTGTCCTCGAGGAATTACCCTCGAATGAATACTCCGACGACGGAGAGAATCATTACGACGAAATGTATAACAGTTATACTGATAATTGTTATTTCGACCCCCAAAACTATTATGATGATAATACCGAAACCCCAACATACGACAAGCATTTCGAAAGAAATGACAATCAAAAGCAGACCTACCAAGAAACCAAGGTAGACGACCTGCAAAATTTTCAGGACACAGGTCCGCACGACTCCCAACCTTGATAGAAATAAATATTTCCTCTAGCAACGCACTTCCATATGTACAAATTAATGAACCAAAAATTAAATTATTAATTGATACAGGAAGCTCGCGTTCTGTTGTAAAACCATCCATAGCGGAAAAATTTTACCCAAACTGTATATATCAAAGTAACAATAAAATAAAAACAGCATCGGTAGCCAAACCACACCTTTTCATGCTTCGATACAAGCTTTCGCGGAATTTAAAACAAAATGTGTCATTGATTTCATATTGTTCGATTTTAATGATTATTTCGACGGCATTATAGGTTAACAAGATCACATAAACATGAATTTAAATATCGATTTAGTAAATAAAAAATTCGTAGGCAAAAACATTGAAATACAATTTAAATATAGGCAACCGAAAGACGTGAATTTTTCGTTTTCGTTAAATCCGAATGAAAAAATTATTAAAAATATCCCAGTCACCATTTTCGAAGGAGATATTTTAACTAAAGCAGGCACAATCGATGGTCTTTTAATTCCCCAAATTTTGACCCACTCGAAAAACGGAATTGCCCCAATAGAAATTCAAAACAATTCCAACAAAACTATTTCTGTGACATTAACAGAACCTATTCCCGTAGATTCTTTTTAAGATAACCAGTTCGAAATCTTTACTTTGGAAAACATTACCCAAAATTGCCAAAATTTTAAATCCCAATTTCAAAAATTAGACCTAGAAAATGCACTTCGCACAGACCATATGAACAGCGAAGAAAAAGCTGCTATCTTCAAATTGTGCAAAGAATTTCTAGACATTTTCTATAAACCCGGAGATAAACTATCCTTTACTTCGAAAATCAAACACGAAATAAGGACAACAGATAATATTCCCGTCCACACGAAATCATATAGGTACCCCTATGTGCATAAAGAAAAGGTCCAACGTCAAATTAACGAAATGCTTGACAAAGGCATATAAGACCTCCGTGTAGCCCCTGGTCTTCACCCATTTGGATTGTCCCGAAAAAGATTGACGCCTCTAGTAAGCAAAAATGGCGTATAGTTCAGGATTACCGTAAAATCAATGAAAAAAGTATTGATGACCGCTATCCGATTCCTAATATCACGGACATACTCGATAAATTAAGTAGGGCACAATATTTTTCAACCCTGGACTTAGCAAGCGGAATCCACCAAATAGAGATGGAGGAAAGCTCCATAGAAAAGACCGCGTTCACAGTAAATAATGGGCATTATGAATACCTTCGAATGCCTTTCGGACTCAAAAACGCACCCTCTACTTTTCAAAGGGTTATGGACGAAGTCCTTAAAGAAGTGCAAAATAAAATTTGTATGGTCTTCATGGACGATATTATAATATTTAGCACCGGTTTACAAAAACATATTCAAAATCTAAAATTAGTGTTCGCAAAACTACGCGAAGCAAACCTAAAAATTCAACTTGACAAATGCGAGTTTTTACGTAGAGAAGTTGAATTTCTCGGACATGTTGTAACGGCAGACGGAACCCAATAGTAAAAAGATCGCTGCTATTCAAAAATTCCCAAGATTACCCGATAGTAAAAAGATCGCTGCTATTCAAAAATTCCCAATACCCAAAACACAACGTGACAAAATCATTTTTAGGCTTGTTAGGATATTACAGAAAATGACGCAATGTTTAAAAAAGCACGAAAAGGTCGAACACACTAAAGAATTTGTTTGACTGTTTCAACACATGTAAAAATCTTTTACTATCCGAACCTATTTTAGCCTACCCAGATTTTTCTCAACCCTTCGAACTTACTACAGACGCGTCTCAATACGCAATTGGTGCAATTTTGTCACAAAATGATCATCCTATTTGTTACGCATTTAGAACTCTTAACCCAGCAGAAATAAATTATTCCACTATAGAGAAAGAATTACTCGCTATAGTTTGGAGCTGCAAATATTTTCGTTCTTATCTCTTTGGACACAAATTTACTATTTTTACCGACCATAAACCATTACAATGGTTATTTTCTCTTAAGGAACCCAACTCTAGGCTAGTACGCTAGCGCCTTAAGTTAGAAGAATTTGATTATACCATAAAATATAAAAAAGGCAAAAATAATCAAGCCGCGGATGCTCTCTCTCGCAATCCCCCAGATTCAGATTTAAATGCACTTGAAACACTATCAACTACTAACAACCCTGGAGATATCGACAAATTGATCGAAGATTTTCTCGATAACCCTGACGATTTACCGCCAGTAGATCAATCAGTCATTAACAAAATTTTACAACCTCATTTACCCGAAAATCCAAAAATAAAAATAATATCAGATGTGCAAATAAAGCTTCCAAGAAAACCCCCCGATAAAAACAATCAAGATGATCTAGAAACTGTGCATTCTTCTCAAGAAAACCCTATATTTGGAATTTCTATTTCTGAGAGATCCCTAAATACGTTTAAACATCAAATTATAATAACAAATAAAGATATCGATAAAATCAAATGTAAATTCGAAAAAGTTTTCGAAAATACTAGACTTTATGTAACCATATCCAATAGGAATACCCAAAACGATATCATTAAACTCTTAAAAGAATTTATAGACCCAAAAACGACATATGCTATTTATTTTAGATCTTCGAAATTAGGCGAATTTTGCACAGTCACTTTACAAAACATTTTCAAAAATGCATCTTTCAAACTAGTCCAATGCTCGAAATTTTTAGAAGATATCGAAACATTAAATGAACAGAAAGAAAAACTCGAATTATACCATACAACAAAAACATGTCATAGAGGTATAAATCAAATGAAGGAATCTTTAACTTCCAAATTCTATTGGCCCAATATGTCTCAGGACATAGAACATTTCGTTAATAACTGTGAAACATGTTTAAAAAATAAATATGATAGGAACCCACCAGTAATAAAATTTAACCTTACAACCACCAGTTCAAAACCTCTTGAACACATACACATGTATACTTTTAAAATATCCAACGAATCATTTTTGACAATAATCGATACATTTTCACGATACGGCCAAGCGTATCATTTAAGTAGTCTTACAGGACCGGCAGTAATCGAAAACGTCCTAAATTTCATTACTCATAATGGATTATCTCTAAAAATTACTACAGATTGCGGAACCGAATTTAAAAATAAAGAATTTGAAGATTTTTGTAAATTGTACAAAATAGAACTTCATTACACTACACCGAAAAATAGTAATTCAAATTCACCCATGGAAAGATATCATTCTACCTTGATAGAGCATTATCGATGCTTAAAAGAAGAAAGTAAAAATTTCACTCCCGCTCGATTAATAAAAAGAGTAATCTTAGCCTATAATTCTATACACAGCGTTACCAAATATATGCCATTTGAAATAATGAAAGGACATATAAATAACACTAACCCTTTTGACCTTAATGATCACATAATCGTTTCAAATTATGTACAAAGTCATAAGGAAAATGCAAAAATTCTGTACGATAAAATTCAAAAGGTAAACGCCAACACTAAAGAAAAAATAATCTCGAAAATAAACGAAAATCGAAATGACCCCCCAGAATTCCCTGAGACTGACCCTGTATATATAAAAACTAAACTTAGAAATAAAGATTGTCCAAAATTCAAAAAATATAATATAAAAAACCAAACGCATCTTAAAGTTACAACAGACAAGGGTACTTACCATAAAAATATAGCAAGGAAACCTAGAATTAAATACAAACCAACTTTTCAGGGTAACAATGAAAAGGATATTGCCAATACTGCTATTGACGTTCCTTCGCCTTCAGAAATCAATCAGTGACCTGAACGATATTCAAATAACCCACCCGAAAAATCCCATTCTCCCTATTCAATTATGCGAAGCTAAACTTGTATATAATAAGCATACTTTTATTCATTATGTAGATTTAGAAGCTATAATATTACAATTAGGAAACATAGAAAAGGATTTTATAGTAATTAAGAAATATTATACAGAAAATGTAACTAATCCTATATCTTATCAAGGCTTATCCGAAAATGCTATTCTACGAACCGAATACTTAATAAAATTAACACAAGATAAACTTGAGAATTTACACCCACACATTAGACATAAGAGAGGTCTCATAGATTTAGTGGGAAAAGCGAATAAATGGCTATTCGGCACTTTAGACGCGGATGACGGCGAACGTTATGATAAGGCAATTAAAAGTTTAGAGCAAAATCAGAAAAACATTATAACCGAGTTAAACTCTCAAATTTCTCTTTCTAAACAACTAATCAATAATTATAATAACACAATTTCGATCCTACAAACAAGCCAAGAAAAATTAGAATATAGTTTAAAAATATTCAAAGAAACAACCGAAGGTAAAATTAACGATATAATCGAATATGTTAGTCTCCAAAGTATAATTCATCAAATTAATTTAGACTGTCAAAATTTAACAAATTTTACATAATTCAATAATGTCTGTATCAGAATTACAACAAATATTAAAAGAACTAAAAGTCATGTATAACATTAAAGAAATACCAAATTTCCGAGATGTACTCTCGTATTATCAGTTTCTAAGCACTCAAGTCAGTTTTTCAAATAGAAGGGTAATTTTTGCTATTCATGTTCCTATAATTAGGCCCGAAAGCTTTACCTTCTATCACCTTTTTCCCGTTATCCAAAATCAACAAATGTTTGTCCCAAAATACCCTTACCTAGCACAAACGACAGAGAAAACTCAATTTAAAGAAGCAGCATGCCCCTTTGCTAGAAGAAACGTACTATTGTAACGAAGATTTCCACCCCCACGATAGTTGCACTCTCAAATTAATGCAAGGTTCCAAAATGGAGGACTGTCAAATTTTCCGTATAAAGATCGAAGAGCTAATTTCCGAGCAAATTACCCAGGACGAAGTACTTATTCTACCTGTGAAAGAAGAAAGAATATTTTCAAAATGCAAAACCGACCAATATATTGAAGTTAACCATCCTATCCTACTGAAAATTCCGAAAACTTGCCAAATTCAGGTGAGGACCAAAACATTTGTAAATAGCAGGAGTATCCGCCAAGCAAAACCACTATTGTTGCCTGAAATTCACATTCCAAAATTAAAGACAAAAAACACTTTTCAAACTCCGAACCTTACGAAGATAAACTTTGAAGAAATTTACCGTCTTAAGGACATCGCAAATAGAATATCACCAATTCTCCAATAATCAATATCGCTACAATAATAATAATCGCCATTTGTATGGGATTAATTATATGGAAACGAAGAACACTGAAGAATTATATCGTTACCAATTTTCAAAAAAGAAATCCCAATGATCGAAGAATTGAAGAATCCAATGCCAATACTTCGCAAATAGACTCCGTCATTTTCTCAGCTTAACGAGGGAGGAGTTACATGTATGGAAACTGCTGAAAGAAGTAATTCCCACGATAGCGATTTTAAGAACGGATGACGATTTGCTGATGCAGATTCCCAGGCCCTAAGTTAACATACATTTAATCATTTTTATGTAATTCATTCTCATCTTTAAGCTCTTACTGTTAAGACATATTTTAGAAATATAATTGTTTTTTAAAAAATAACTTTTAACTTCAAAGTATTTAAGTACCTTGACTAATCTAATATTTAATATTTAACGAGCTATTTATAAACTTACGAGGAGAGAAAGAATTGTTGTAGTTTTAAGTAGAAAAAAAGAACTGAAGGGCCGGGACAGTCGCCCCCTTTCTTAATCAACAACGGATTCAGCTAGACTCCTTTTAGGAAAACCAAAATTTCACTGTTACCATTAAAATTGTTGGTATAGTAAAAGAAAATATCGATGCTACCAGTTCTCAACCACGAATTTTTGACCTAGCGAATATTCAACAAAAATTTTCCCACAATTTTTTTCCGTTAGATCGGTCCAGGAATTTTTGTGGAAGTGGGCCTCCAACACGCAGTTTCTCCAATTTTACAGGGTGTGTTAGAAACTATGTTTAATGCACTTACAGTAAAATATAATAGAACTGAACTATTTTAGTATATAACTACAAAATAAAATAAAAGGAATACTAAATGTTACGAATGTTTTCGGAACGCAAGGTATGCAGCGTATTTGTGTATTTACTTGCTAAAAATGAAGGCTGTCTTTAGGCCTAAATGTTTAAGTCCGCTACTCACTATTTGGTCCAATTCGTCGTAGGCGGGATTAGTTAATGCGAAGCGTCAATTCACATGCATTAATACATTGGCGCATCAACGAATTGACGAGTATTTCATCCATACCGATTTCATTGTGGATTGAATTACTCTTTTAAAATATGCTACCAGTAAAAATGTACAAAATATGAAGGTTTGATATTTTAGAAGATTAAATAAGTATGAAGTTTAAAAAAAACTTCCAACTTCCCCAACACGAATGTTTGGGGTCACGTTTTCCATATCACGTTAATGAAGATTACGTCTTTCATCAGGAAAAACTTATTGATAATTTAAACTTATTGATAATTTGCTTCTATCTATGCAAGAACGATATGTCCTAAAAATGAACCAATTTTAGAAAATAAAAGTGAAAAAGCTGTCCATAGGTATACAATCAACATAAACCAACTTAATAGTATAAAAAAATATTAAAACCGGAACATTATATTTGATATATTTTTAACCACCTTAAAAATTCAGGTAGCACCAAACTGTCGAAAATGCCTAGAGATCATGCAAATTAAGTCAATCAAGTGACATATAACTGGAAATATTTTTAAAAAAATCTTGGCATTATGCACCATCCACATTTAAGGTAAAACCCCCAATGGTTGATCCATTAACGACGAAAACGGCAAATTTTTGCCTATGACATGATTAATTTGAGATTTTTTAATTTAGCCATGTGATGAGGTATTATGTTAAAGTTTAGGGAATAAGTAAGAATTAACAGAATTAGTAGTTTACAGTTTGTTTTTTGTTAGCGATTTTTTTAAAATTTCCATAAAAAGAGCCACACAGATGACAAGCGAAAATCCTAATCTACCCAATAGATGACATTTATTTTACCCAATGCTTGCCATTTTGCCCATTATTCTGCTTTCTTGATATTTTGAGGCTCTCTATAAAAGGGTTTTTTTTTATTCTCAAGTATTTTTTGACTTAAAGACATTTTAGAACTAATAGTTGACAGGAATGTTCCTAATGGTTGACGCTATAGGACTTGCATTAAAAGTTGAGGTTTTAGTTAAAGAAAATTACTTATTTTCAAAAAATATGAGGTTTCACATGAAAAACTACAAATACTTTGTTAAAAACGAATTACTTTAATCATAGGTTTCAATCGCCTTCTTGAATTGGTATTTCACTCTATCTCCTGCTACTTGCATGTTCGGCAACTCAAGAATTTTAATAACTTCACTCAACTTGATTGATATGTCATTCTCATTTAGTACAAACGTCTTCATTGTCAAAGAGAGACTCATACTAACCACCTTGGCTTAGTCATTAGGCAACATTTCTTGTATAATGCTAGCATGTTTGTGTTGTTTTTTATTACCAGGGAATAAAACAACCACATAATCGTCTTTTTTATAAACTAAATTAGTTTTTTATTTCTGTTGAAATACGGATAAAGGAACATTATCCCTAGATTGGCTTTCATAATCTTCATTGGCGGGTTAAAGTTAAAACTTACATAGTCCAAGCTATCGGATTCCACCTATGAATGGAAAGCTTCTAAATCTGATGATTCTTCTTTCTTTTTTTTTTGTCAATTTTCTTAGTTTTTTTTGTTTTCAGCTTGATATTTTTCTCGTATTTCTTTTTTCTTATTCCGTTCTTAAAACTTTTTTCCTTATTATTCTCTGATTCCTTTTTCAAATGAATTTTTCTCTGATAATAATGTTGTCAGTTTTTGGAGGTTACAGGAGAAAGTATTTTTTCTTTCATTTTTCTTTTGTTCAAATTCTGCTTGGGCTGGGGCCAAAATAAGGCACGTTTAAAGGGAGTCGGTACTAACTGATCATTTTGACATATTTGTAGCACAAATTTCCCTGCTTTCGCAGAAGATTTATTCTCAATCTCAGCATATTTCGAAGTAGTAGTATCTGGAGTGTTTTCTCCTATCGGCGAATAGGTACTTCTCTTATTTTCATAATTTCTTGTTACATTTCCTGTATCAGGATTAACTTCATTTAAACTGATATTTTCATTGGTGATATTACCAACAATACCATTGATTATGTTATTTTGAGGATTACTTTCATCCTCTTCCTCCTTAGTTCTTTTTTCTATTATTGGTAATGGATTATATTTTCTCAACTTCTCTTTCAATTCTCAATATTTCAATATAGTCAATACTCTTGTACAATTCAAAAAATGAATTGTCAGAAAAGTCACCTTCCCAACGCTCACTTTTTTTGAAGTGAGCCAACTTTTCTTGATCCATGTATTTCTCTAGAAACTTTTCACGACTTTCCAACTTCTTTAAAGATTTTTCATCCATGTATTGGGAGTCCACAGATTAGCTTTCAATTATGAGACATTGGACAGCTTTAGGACTCCAGGGTATCAAGCCATACTTTCGAAAATCATTTTGCAGGCGGGAAGGGACCATTCTATCATCAATAGCTTTTTAAGCAGATGACAAAAATCCGTTTTTTGACCATCGGATTCCCAGTATGTTCTAACCGCCACTGATAGATTTTTTGTTTCCATCCAGTTTGTAATGTTTTGAATACTTCCACATCCATTGTTTGTATTAGATGTGCAGCAATAGGATATAAGGCGATAAGTATATTGCCTTTTTCTTCACAAAATTTGCTAGTATGCAGGGTTAAGTGGAGTACATGACCGTCGATGAATAAAATAATGGGCAGTGATATATTATTTGCTTACAAGTAGACGAAAAAAAAGTTCGTTACGTATTCGTAGAAAGTCTCGACTCGGATTTTCTGACGGCCTAGTCACTAGGAACACTTAATGCAATTTCTCGAGGGATCCTCTTATAACGAAAAACTACCATTACCGGAGCAAGCTGTCAAGTCTCATTACCAGTTACTAAAACTGTTATGCACCCCTTTTCGTCGCTGTTGATTACCGGTTACACGTTTTTCTCACCTTTCTTAGACAAAAGTTTTTCTCCCTTTGGATTTAAAAAAATTGTGGCTATATCTGCATTAAATACTCTGTCAGGCTGATTTAAAATATATTCAAGCTGATAATCCTTCAAATAGTCATGTACTTTCGAAGCCCACTGCTGTATTTTAGCTGTCGTTACCCTAGTTAAGGTTAAGTTTTTCGGTTTTCTGTATTGTGTGTATTGTTGATAAATGGATTTGGTCTTTTTAACTCGATCATTAGATGTTTCAGGCTATCAAGAAGCTGATGTTTCCCATAGGAAACCCAACCTTTGCCATGTTACTAATCCAGGAAACAAGAACTTTCTTCTCCTCTGAGGTGAGATGAGTCGCGACCCATTTGTCGACGCCGAGGCGTCTTTTTCTTGACTGTACATAAGTGGTATCTTTGGAACATAATATTTTTTGCTACTGTAGCACAAGGCATTCCCTTTTCTACTTCTTGGATCGCTATGGAATTAGCGATCATTCTCGGAATATTTAAAAATTTGGCGTTTTTTATGAGGCATGCTGGATCTAAATCTGGAATAAAATGTTTGATACCCTTTAACCCGTTAATGAAACTCATACTCAATTAAATCTCATTGACTAAGAATTACAGATGTTCAATAAAATGCCGAAAATATTAAACGGCAGAGACACCAATGCTTGACACCTGGTGTCATCGATTAGACCTACATAATTATTTTGGACCAAAGGTTGACACCCACAAAAGAACATTCTAAATGCAATGTGTTTGTAACATGTAAGGAATTACCTGTTAAATATGTTTCTAAACCGTCGAGTTCAACTATAATTTGTCTAGGACATAAAGTATACTAATTATGGAAAAAATTAACAACGCACTCTCTTAACAGTTTTTTAGCTTAGCTTAGGAATTGATAGAAAAATAGTTTACTCGAACGAACTACAAAGATGTGTTTAATTTGGTCTGGTTACATTTGGTGTTAAACATATATTATCAGATACCTTAAGACACGGCCAAAATTTCTATCAATATCTTATTTAAGATAATATATACCTAGTCAGGGCAAAATAAACAGCGAATGAAATATAATTTAAAATTTTAAAAAAATTAATAATCATTAGGATTCAACTTTTTTTACATCGTACAGACAAAATAATATCTCATCTTAGGTGGGATACCTTTCAAGGATTATTATTCATTATTGAGTAGGTTTTATATGACAGAAGAGCAAGAACCATTTTTAATTTTTTCCAAGATAGTTTGGGTGATAAATCGAGTTTGCTATAAAATGTTACCTTGAATTGTAATAGTTTTAACAGGTTGCTAAAATACAAATTTATTCATCAACTGGATTGAAAATGGAGTTAGTATGCGGTTGATAGCAGCTGAAGGGTACTAGTCAAAACTTTGCGACGAAATCGAAAATGAACCATCAGTAAGTCGTATTTATAATGATATATTGTATACCATTTTTGAACTTATTCTAAAAGACTCAAATAAAATACATATATATTCGCGTATAATAAGGATAAAAGTATTTTTTATATTATTTATATTTTCATTTGAATTATAACCATATCTTATGTTTCGAAATGTAACTTTTCTACTTAAAATTGACGTAGAAATGTATCAAAGAGGCGAATATAAAAAATTTTCTTTGCTCACTCGAGAAAAAGTGTGAAAAGGTCGTCAAAAGCTGAAAGGTTGGAGCCTCTAGGGAGGAGTTAAATAACGTCTTTAAAGTGCATTATATGTTGGCTGAACTAAGGGAAATACGGTACACAAATAGTTTTCAGTTGGGAAAATTTGATGTTCGAAAATTGAGGAAAAATATTCTATATGATTGGAAGAGTATGTTAGATTTTTAAAGTACCTTAACCTTTCTTTTCATATTTGAAGCTCGGCACGTTTACATTAAGTAAAAAAATCAGCGCATTAAGCTAGCAATTTGAGAACTTTTGTCAGTCTAAAAATGTACATTTTATGTATAATCGGTAAATTTTTCTTTCGTACAATATGGTGTCCACCCCTGCTTCAACAAAGGATAAATTCGTAATATTTTTTGTTTAGACTATCGAATATTTTTGTAATATGATAAGATAGCAATTAGTCACACTTCGAATAAGTGTTGTGTTATTAGTATAATTGTGCCGCCTGTTGCAAATGCATACAGACTGAACTAGCATTAATTGTTGTAAATATACAGCGTCGATTGAAGTTAAGAGTTTTAGTGGTTTATCTTCCTTACCTTGACTAAAAATATTCCCTCTTACTGAACTCCATATATATCACATCTATATGCATATAATTACTAGACAACAAGTTTAGTTTATATGTTGTATCTTGCACGAAAAGTGCTTTTTTGGTTAATTTTGGGGCGCTTAATAAAAAAAAATTAAATTAAAAACTTAATTGCAGTATTGAAGAACAAGTTTTTTTGTTTTATTTTTAATAAAATAATATAAGAGTAGATACTTAGTCACCTTTGGAATCACTAAATGCACTGTCTTTATGCTATTATTTTGTGAATTGATTCTAAAACATCCCTAATAAGACTCCACTCCTAATCTGAAAGTACTGAAGGATTCCATTTTTCCTCGTAACTTTTCTCCATTGTTGATATATCCTGATGAAAGCGTTCGCCGTGCTCATCACTTACAGCTCCGCAGTTATCAGAAAAAAAGTCCAGGTGTAAGTGCAGGATCTTTAGAGACATACTGCAATCTATTTTTTGATACGACGAAACGAAATTTACGTAATTGTCAGATTTTTTATTTTCCAAGCAGTAAGTGATCACCAGGCGAAAGTCACCCCAAACAGTTTTCAGTATCTGTTAGTCAAAAATATTCGTCTTTCAGAATATTTAGAGTCTGACGCTCAACAAAAATATCTTGTTTATCACTTAGCCTTGGGAATTTCTGACTCAACTACTGAAAAGTTGGCCCATCTCTTTTCAGTGCTTTAGCAAAGTTTTTAGCAAAGTTTTTCATTAAGTCCAATTTGATGTACAGTGGTGATAACAAAATCTTTTTGGCATATGTTTTACATCCTTTTGACCCGGACCTAGTAATTGTTCAACAGGCCAGTATTGTAATGAAGTGCCTTTGTCTGACTGTCTCATTTACAAAAAAAACAGCAAAAGTTGGTAAAGCCTAGCTGCAAACTAAGCAAAAGTGCAACAACCTTTAAGTCGTCACAGATCTCCCATTAGGACTCATCGTATTTTATGCTTCTCAATAGGTACTGCATGCTGTCGTATGATTCTTTCGTGTGAACTTCATATTCAATAGGAATAGACGGTAGAATATTCCCAATATGCAATAGTACTACCTTTAAACTCGATGTTGAACTGTCCATAAACAATATCTAGTCTTCTGGCTTGTGGTTTATATTTAAAACCGCAGGTAAACCTTTAATGTTACTGCAGAAAACCAAATGATTTATAATATATAATAATTTCAAAAAATGGAGCCAGACCTTTATGGCATTTACGAAAAATAACAGCGACCTTTATGGCATTTACAAAAAACACATAGTCTTCAAATAGGTTCCACTGCTTCAATCTTGATCGTAGTAACTCTGCCTTACTTTTTAGAAGTTCTAGGTCTCTCACGAGATCATTTAATTCGGACAATGAAGCAGCGTGGATCCTTCTTATAATATTTGCTTTCTAACAATACAGTGTTAATATGTAAGGACACACAGCACACCAAAAATAGTAAGATATGTTGATTTTATTTTAGTTACTTTTTGTCTATTCCCAGTGATTTGGTAATCACTTTATACAAATTAGGATTTGTATAAAAAACTGTAATTTAATTCAATTTTTGTTGAGTTTTTTAATTTATTTATTAGTATCATTAATATTTATTTTTCCTAATTTTGTTTACACAGTCTATAAAAATATTTTTTTTCCTTCATAAAATGTAGGTTCTATTCCAGGTAACGAAATTTTTCCCAATATTTAAAAATTTTATTAGACCGGCTTGTTTTTCTATATAGGACTTGCTTAAAGTTTTACCTGTTTCACACTTGAGTTTTTGCTAAATTTCAAGTCAATTCGATAGGCAGGTTTTTGGTACTGAATTTTTAAACAATCCATTAGGGGGCCATTTCGTTTGGCAATACATACATTTTTTATCAGTTTATCCCTATATCATATTTTATTGTTGTGTAAAATTTGAAGACTGTTCGATAAATAGTTTTTTAACACTTTTTTCGGGTCTAGGGACCTTAAAACACAAAGATAGGCAAACATTTCGGAGATTTTTTTCACGATTACAATACTTTCCTCTACGAAGGAAGTAAAACATTTTCTAATGCATGATACTTAATCCGTTAAACATTTTTTTAAACAACAGTCTTATTCACCGTTTCAGGGTTTTTCAATATTAGATTTTAGAGGCTACCCTCGAAATCGGAAAAGATTGAAACATACACTGGAACTCTTTAATTTTTCTTTAATGCTTATCCTCAAAACATGATACCTAACTAAAATGCCTTAATAAGCGTGGGGCCGACTATTTTACATCTCTATTTACAGGGTGTTCGACTTTTAAATAAAATCACAATTTTTTTCTTCGATAAAACTTTTCCGTTCCTCCGTTCATAAAGGTAAAATAGTCATGCTAAATTTCTGACTGAAGTACTGAACAGCTGGCCCATCTCTATTCAGTGCCTTAGCAAAGTTTTTCACTAGGCCCAATTTAATATTAAGTGGTGGCAATAAAATCTTTTAGGACCCGGACCTAGTAGTTCTTGAGCAGGCCAGTATTGCCTCTTGTAATAAAATGCCTTTGCACGACTGTTTCATTCACACAAAAAAACAGCAACAATTGGTGTAGCCTAGCTGCAACCCAAGTAAAAGTGCAACAACCTTTAAGTCGCCACAGATCTGCTTTTATGCTTGTCAATAGGTACTTCATGTTGTCGTATAATTCTTCCATGTGAACTGAATATTCGATAGGAATAGACGGTAGAATATTCCTAATATGCAATAGTACTACCTTTAAACTCAATGTTGAACTGTCTATAAACAATATACATTCCTCTGGCTTGTGGTTTATATTTAAAGCCGTAAGTAAATCTTTAATGTTACTGCAGAAAATCAAATTATTTTCCATTTGAAAAAATGGTGCCAGACCTTTATGGCATGTACGAAAAACACATACCGAAGCATCGTGTTCTAATAGGTTCCACTGCTTCAATGTTTAGTAGTAACTCTGCCTTATTTTTTTTCCACTTCTCTCACGAGATCGTTTAATTCGAACCATGAAGCAGCGTGATCCTCCTTATAATATTTGCACTACAGTGTTAATATGTAGGGATACATAGCACACCATAAATAGTAAGATTTTTTTTTTGGCTATTCCCAGTGATTTGATAATAAATTTATACATATCCTATAAACTATAATTTATTTCAATTTTTGTTTAGTTTTTTAATTTATTTATTATTATCATCAATAATATTTATTTTTCCTAATTTTGTTTCTATAAAAAATAATTTTTTTCCTTCATACTATGAAGATTCTATTCCAGGAAACGAAATTTTACCAATATTTAAACATTTTATTAGGCCGCCTGGTTTGACATATAGGATTTGCATTAAAGTTTTACCTGTTTCACACTTGATTTTTTGTGAAATTTTAAGCCAATTCGATGTAGGCAGCTTTTTGGTACAGAATTTTTAAACAATCCATTAGGCGGCTGTTTCGTTCAGCAATAGTGCTTTTACACACATTTTTTATCAGATTACCCCTAACAAATTTTATTTTTGTGCAAAATTTGAAGGTTATTCGATAAGTATTTTTTATCGATATTCTTAAAATAGTCATGCTAATCGCCAATATCCGGAATAGATAACGGTCCACTTAAACAAATGCGGAGTCGCTGGAGAGGTTGCGGTGCGAGAACGAATATTTGCTTTGCATGTACTGACGTGTAGTGGTAGCTGCAGGTTTATGTAAAGCATTTATTCGGATCATGTATAATTATATTTCATCGTATAATTATTATTATCATTATTACTAGAACTAGTTCCCATACTGCAACCACACCCGTTCCAGCGCTCGCTTGTTTGTTTGAGTAAACCTTAAGGCAATCTAAGAAGAAGAAGAAAAAAAGTAGATAAAACAACCTTTAACTAAAAAAGTACAATACTACGCCTCCACACTCATCGGAACATTTTACTCAAGGAACATATGAAAAACAAAATTAAGTTTTCACAAATTTTTACTCTCTATTTGTTTAGATTTGTCACATTTACGAAATACTGTCGTTTTGAAATGGGTACTTTAATGTACCTATATTTTTGGGGATAATCTTGACCTTTTTTCCATTAAACTTTGTTTTAATTGGGGTTTGGCCGCCATCTTGAAATTTTTGATCACGAAATGTAGACAAAAAAAGGCATTTCGTGTCCACTTGATGTGTGTCAACTTTAAAATGTTTATCTTCACTGGTTCAAAAAATTAATGGCATATTAAAGACTTGTACTATATTCCGGGTGCCTCCATAAGGCCTACGATATCGCCCAAAACAAAGGAAATTCAGAAAAAGTTTTATTACAAAGTTATAGGATTTAATAAGGGGTATAACGTAAAAATATTTTTTAATAACCCAGATGTCCCAAAAAATATATAGTAAATAAATAGGACACCCTGTACATTTTTGCGTGATTTTATTCAGCAAAAAAAAGCTTTAAAGTGGTATATGATTTTTAAATTTAAAGGCTGCTTTGCCAAGTAACTGGTTTTAATTGATATTTTGGGAATTATAAGGGACTCCTTAAAACATTCACAGTTACCCATGGAGTTAACTAAGGTTCACATAGTTTTGACCGTAGGTACCCCTTGGTACCTGGTACATACTCATACTGTCATTTAAATAATTTGCTCGTGATAGCGTGACGAATTCGGTTGATCTAAATATGCATAATTTTTTTAAATGTATTTTTTTAATTATTCTGATTAACCTTTTAAATTCTTTTGTTTTTTGTTGAGTATGTCCTATACCCAAATGATATAATTTTTGAAATATTCCAAATTTTATCTTAACTATGCGATAATAGGTAAGTTTTATTTTAATCGAGACTCCCATGAATACAAATAGGTTAATGGAACTAATAAAAATCATCTACTTTAATTTTTTTGTAGTAAAATGTAATCATTATTTCTTTGATATCAAAACATGTTAAGTGTAATTGATAACAATATTAACAGATAATAATTACACTAAATATTAAGTCGGTTTTACAAGTTTATTATAAATTTAAATTTAATCGTAGTTCGTTAAAATATTAACAACTAACCAAATATTAAAACATTTAAAAGAGTTATTCATAGCACAGTTAAATTTAAAAAAATAACAGGAAGTGAATTCGGAGTAAAACATATTTTTCAGTCACTAAATCCGACGCAAAAAATTAAACTAAAATTTTAATTCTAATTAAATTTAAGTTATTATGGATTATGTATAATATAATCTCCTAGGTTTAAGGGAACAAGCACGAATTCATTTTTCAAGAGTCACTCACATTTCTTATTATAGCTGGTGTAATTGTGTGAAATCTTCCTTAATTCGATTTTGCATATCTTCTCTTGTTGTAGGAACTTGTCTTGTTAACTTTCCCCTTCACATATCCCCATAAAAGGTCATAAAATGCATTTTTAGTATCCAGAATCTATGCACAACAATATTCACAAAGAAGACATCTTCTCCTAACAACCTTTTAAAAACTGAAGGAGAGATTTGAAAAAATGAGGCACATCGAATTTGAAACACATGAAAGAATCAAACCAGCGACTAATTATGAAAATAAATGTATGGCGGCTTTAAGTGTGCTTAGCGAACAATCTCCGTTTAGTGCATCATCGGCATTAAGAATGCTACGAAGTGAACATTTTCATCTTTATCCAAAGCCCCCTCCAGTAATAAGCCGTGAGGTTACACTGGCAACAGTGCATTTCTTCTCGCAAGTGGGTCTGTTAGTTAACTTTAAAGTCTGCCGAAAAATATTGTAAATATCTTCTAGTAGGGAAAATAAATACATTTCTTAAACACTCGTAAGCAAAAGAAAACCGACTATATACTATTTAAAAAAAAACATAGTGGACAAATAGTACCTTCTGTTGTTTTTCACAATTAATTGTAGTTGGTCAACTAATAATTCACGTTTTCGTCACTTGAATAACCGCAGACTGAGATGTTTAAGAGAAAAAAATACACACAAAAAGTACAAGTTATTCTAAAACTCCACTCCTTCAAAGAAATTTCTGAATATAATATCACCATTCAGGGCTCCGCAGAGATTGTCAAAATTTAAAAGTAAATCTCTTTCCAGAAATGTCTCAATTATATCATTTTCATTTTTAAAAACAACTTGTCTTCTTATTTCTGGGCTGATTCGCTTAGAGACCAAGAGGATAGTAAGATATTTTAGTTGATTCTCAAAAATATGGGGTACTGCTCTTTTTAATAGCTTACGCTGCTTTATAGGAGATTTACATAAAATGCCTTCTTTATTTCTATAATTTCAATCCTTTATTTCTATAAGTACAATACCTTCTCATCGAAGTGCTTACAACACACCACCGAATTTTTGGAAATAGTGAAATCTTCTCTATGAATAGCTTGAAGCCATAATTGCCCAAGGTCATTTTCATTAGGGAATGAAAACGTTGTCTGGAGGGTAGTAGTGTACTATAGTAATTGGATTTGCACCCGGAAACACAACACTGTCTTGGCATCTAGATGCAAAAACTAAAATATTCGTAAAAGGCTCATCAGAAATTTGCATTTCTGTGACCTTGCTTTTTGTGTAGTTTCACGAACAAAAAACTGCCGAAGTTTCAATATCTAACCAATAATTATCGTATAATTAAAAGCAACACTATTTCGTCAGAAAAAAATCTCGGAAAATCGAAAAGCGGTAGAAAAACCAAAAAATTAACGAAAAGCAGCATCAAAAGTGACCTAAGCTAAAGAGTTGCCAGATTTCCTAGTACACGGCTTATTACTGGAGGAGGCTTTGCCTTATCACATCCAGTTACTGCGTGAATTAGATGCCCAAGATTATGAATGGAGACTCGTGTTTTGTCAGAGAATATGATTCAGCAGCAACCTCATTTTTTCGAATACGTTATGTTAACCGGTAATACGTACCTTAATTTTTTACATTACAACTTGGAAGTACTTTTAAATAGGTTGCCAGTGGCTTGGCAAGCAAGGTCTCCGACCTAACCAAGCTAAATTTCTTTTTATGGGGATATGTGAAGGGGAAAGTTTACGAAACATTTCCTACAACAAGAGAAGGTATGCAAAATTGAATTAGGGAGGTATTTCAAACAATTATACCAGGTATACAAGGTTCAAGAATCTTAAAAAAACAAGTAAATATATATATATATATATATATATATATATATATATATATATATGTATATATGTATATATGTATATATATGTATATATAAATGTATATATATATATATATATATATATATATATATATATATATATATATATATATATATATATATATATATATATATATATATATATATATATATATATATATATATATATATATATATATATATATATATATATATATATATATATATATATATATATATATATATATATATATATATATATATATATATATATATATATATTATATACAGGGTGTCCCGAATTGCAGTGTCCAAACTTTAACAGCGCATTCTGCATTCAAAATAAGCCCTAATTTTCTATATAAACATATATCGGCAAATGCTTCGTTTTCGAAATACAGGGTGTTAAAGTTTTAAGAAAAAAATTGTTATTTAGTCATTTTTAATACTTGAGATATTGTTATTAAATTTGCTAAACAGCATTTGAGTAACAAAAGGCATTTTTTTATTTGAAATATTTTTTAATTCTTTATCAGTGGCGTCCGTACAGGATTTTTTATTGAATATTCTTGAAGAAAAAATGGTACGCTACTGCTTTTTCTGAAAACAAAAATCATTTCTAAAATCCCCACTCAGTTTGGAGCAAATATGATCCCTTGCCTTTTTTTCGTGAGATGCAAGGATTTCGAGTTAAAAACTAAAAACTATTTTTATGTATGGCGTAGTTAAAATTTCCATTATTGTTAATTATTTCAGTGGCAAAACCTGTAACATCTTGGTATGCCATGATTGCATTTTTGTGACAATTGAACAATTGCTAGTTTCCTCTTTAATGTGTGACATTTGAGTTTTTAGAGTAAATAAATGTCAGGTACATTACAGTTTATACAAAAAGGTAATTATCAGTCTAACTAGTGATTTCAAAATGGTGTTATTCAGTAACTTTAAGTATGCTGATATTCATTTCGTTTATGGTTTCTGTAATGAGAATGCAAATGCAGCTGTACGTGAATACCAACGAAGATTTCCAAATAGAAGATTACCTTGCAAACAAGTTTTCATTAAAACGCATTTAATGTTTAGGAATTTTGGACTCAAAAAGAATCCGAGAAACGAAGGTAGGAGAAATGAACAATATCGAAACGTAATTTTAAATAAGTTTGACAACGATAGGACATTAAGCCTACGAAGAGCAGCTCATAATTTACAAGGCAACGCAGTTTTTGTTTCTAAAAATAAGGTTCATCGCGTTTTGAGGAAAGATCACAGGAAGCCATTTCAGATGCAGCCAGTTCAAAACTTACAACCTGGTGATGCCGAAAAACATGTCAGTTTTTGCAATTGGTTTTTGCGCCAAATAGAGGAAGACGAGAATTTCTCAAAAAAATTTTTATGGACTAATGAAGCCACATTTACCCGAAGCGGCTCAGTAAATTTCCATAATTTACGAATCTGGAGCCATGACAATCCACGTGTTGTACGAACTAGAGCATTTCAGCAAGAATTTTCTGTTAATGTTTGGTGTGGTGTAATAAATGAAATTTTTTGCGGCCCCCATATTCCACGCCTCGATGGACAGTTATTTAATGATTATTTAATGATTTTCTGCAAAATGAGTTATATCAATATCTAGAAAATATTCTATATAAATCTTAGAAACGAATTCTGGATTCAAATGGACGGGGCTCCCGCGCATTTTGCATTTGTAAATCGCGAGTGGTTAAATAATAATTATCCAGAACGGTGGATTGGACGATTAGGAGCTACAGCCTGGCCACCACGTTCACCTGTCGACTTTTTTGTGAGGGGTTATTTGAAAAATTTAGTTTATTCCAGACCAGTTCATACAAGAGAAGAACTGATTCTAAGGATAGAGCAAGCCTGTGAAACTTTGCGAGCCAATACGAATTTTATACGCCATGCCACTGACACAGTTAAGAGCAGAGGCCGAAAATGTGTCGAAGTTAGAAGAGCTCATTTTGAGCAATTATTGTGAATTTTAAGGCCCACATTAATCCTTAATGATATTTAAAGTGCTCTATACATTTTTTTCACGATCTAAGTTAATAAAAGTTATGAATTCTAGTTTTTGTAAAATTAACTACGAACTTAGTTAATAAAGAGTAGTTTCTGTAAAATGAAGTATCATCTTCAAAATTGAATTAATTCTAATTACCGTTTTACAAAATGAATCGACGATTTTAGAATTATAAACTCATCTGTCATACTTTAAAGACGAACTTAGCAATTGTTCAATTATCACAAAACTGCAATCATGGCATACCAAGAGTCGACAATGAAGGAATGATGGTAAGTACCAAGGACATTAGATTTTAATAGGTTGCCTGCTAACTTCTGCGATGTCACCCTGATAACCCAAACATAATGCAAATCTCCATTACAACGGGTCGATGACGTCATCTCTCCTTAGTTGTCAGACAAGCTTTTATTTTAGAAACCCTACATACGTTGTTTAGAAATTATGAACTCACCCGGAATGCATGAAATAAATATCGGAAACCAAATAATTTTAAAAACTTGCTGTTACAATCCCACCTTAAAGGTTTTGCTACTGAAATTAACAATAATGGAAATTTTAACTATGCCATACATAAAAATGGTTTTTAGTTTTTTACTCGAAATCCTTACACCGCACGAAAAAAAGACAAGGGATCAAATTTGCTCCAAACTGAGTGGGGATTTTAGGAATTATTTTTGTTTTAAGAAAAAGCAGTAGAGTACCATTTTTTCTTCAAGAATATTCGATAAAAAATCCCGTACGGATGCCACTGATGAAAAATTAAAAAATATTTCAAATCAAAAAATGCCTTTTGTTACTCCAAGGCTATTTACCAAATTTAATAACAATATCTCAAGTAATAAAAAAGTTATGACTAAAAAACAATTTTTCTCTTAAAACTTTAACACCCTGTATTTCGAAAACGAAGCATTTGCCGATATATGTTTATGTTGAAAATTAGAGCTTATTTTGAATGCAGAATGCGCTATTAAAGTTTGGACACTGCAATTCGGGACACCCTGTATATCTATATATATATATATATATATATATATATATATATATATATATATATATATATATATATATAAATATATATATATATATATATATATATATATATATATATATATATATATATATATATATATATATATATATATATATATATATATATATATATATATATATATATATATATATATATATATATATATATATATATATATATATATATATATATATATATATATATATATATATATATATATATATATATATATATATATATATATATATATATATATATATATATATATATATATATATATATATATATATATATATATATATATATATATATATATATATATATATATATATATATATATATATATATATATATATATATATATATTTTCTTGCACCGTTATTGTATACAAAAGTGGAAAATTCTTGAGTTTAGGTTCGAATTAAATACCAAATTTTAATTTTTCGTTTATTTGACGTTTCGCCCTGTAATTTAGGGCATCTTCAGAAAAAATTTTTGATGCTAAAATTATAAAAATACAGACATTAACATTTAAGAGACACACTGTATATAAAACAATATTACCACGTTAAAACATATTTATATTCAACACTATAAAAGTACGTACCTTGAAAGAAGCAGATATTTATTGACAAATTTGTTTATGCTGCCAGAACTTGTATTAGAGCAGTAATGAAATATTTATCACTTGTATTTTTTTTTGTTCTCTCGTAAAAGAAACGGAACGCTTTTTTGTTGTTTTATGTTGAATACCGTTTAAGTGTGGAGAGTTAATATAAAATTGAAATTAAGGTGTCACATTAATAAATTTATATACATATGGCTTAAATTATTTATGTCGGTTCTGTCATTCATGGAGTTTTTTTCTCTAGTAATTTCTATCATTTCTTTGATGGCTAATTTATTGTAATTAGAGTCTTTAGCTAGTATTTTGGTGTTTTCATAGTTGATGTTGTGTTTTTCGGTTTGTGTGTGCTTGTTTAATGGTGTTGTGGCATTCTTTGTGTATTTATGTCCTTTTATTCTATTTTCCAGAAGCTGACTTGTCATTCCGATGTATTTTTTTGGACAATTGGCGCATGGTATTGAATATACTATGTTAGATTGTTTTTTTAAGGGAACTTTGCTTTTCAGTTTTGTAAAAATTTCGTTGATTAAGTTGTGTGATTTATCACAGGTAACAATGTTATGTTTTTTAAGAATGTGTTTGATTTTTTGTGAAAATTCCTCTGTATAGGGGAGGGCAACATATTTTGTATCTTCTTCTGGAGTGCGCTTATTCTTATAACGAGACGTGTTATATAACTTGTATGTGCGTTGTTTAATTATGCTATTATTGTGTTGCTCTGGGAAATGATTTTTTAGTAATACGTTTTTTACTTTTTTTAGAGACTCTTTTCTGTATTCTGGTGATGTTAACTGTAAGGCTCGATCAGCTAAACCGGTTATTACACTTAATTTTTTATTTTTTGAATGATTTGAATTATAATTCAGATATCTCTCAGACCAAGTATCTTTTGTGTACCATTTCGTTTGAATTTTGTTCTTGTTCTTTATGAGGGTCATATCTAAAAAGTTTATTTGATTATGTTGCCCTACCTCATACGTGAATTGTAATTTGTGGTGAAAGCTGTTTAATTCATGTACAGTTTCATTTAGTTTATTACTTGGAATTGCTATTAAACAATCTTCAACATATCTTTTAAAGAATATAGGTTGAAAATTTAGTTTAGCTAAAACTTTTTCTTCCAAGTACTCCATTACTAACTGTGCTATTGTTGAAGAAATTGGAGAATCCATTGCGCAGCCATCAATTTGTTGGTAGAATTTTTCTTTATATTGAAAATAATTTGTTGATAATGTGATTTTAATAATTTCTATAAACTCTTCCAATGATAATTGTGTATGATCTTTTAACAGGTTCCATTTTTCATTAATAATAATAGGTATAAGTTCATTAGGTATGTTTGTATACAAGGAAGTCACATCCAGAGATATTAGGATGTGATTATCTGGTATGACTACTGAATCTATAAAATTTATTTTTGAAAGTAAAAGAGTCTTTAATGTAGAAGTCGTTTAGACCGGTAATATTGGAAATGTAATTTGACAGATATTTTGACAAATAATAAAACGGAGATTTAATACTTGAAACAATAGGTCTTATTGGAAGATTTGGTTTATGCAATTTTGGCAAACCGTAAATTTTTGAATTTATGAATAGTTAATTTTTTTGCTTCAATTTCTGTAAACATTTTTTTATTTAGTAAACGTTTTATGATTTGGTTGTTTTTATTTTGATAGCTGTTAGTGGGATCATTTTTAAGTTCTTTGTATATATTTTGATCGTTTAAAAGTCCTTCCATTTTGATTTCATATTCTATTGTGTTCATTATAACAGTTTTGTTGCTTTTATCTGATTTTAAAATTGTAATTTGGGGATTGTGTTTTATAAAGTGTTGTGTTTTATTAATTTATTTATTAATTTTAATTTGAAGAGTGTTTCTTTTAATTCTTTTATGTCTAAGTTTCATTTTATGATTAGTTAATGTGTTTGTTATTTCTGTCCTAATTGTGTCTTTTATTACTTCTAGTTCTCCTTGTATTGCTGTTTCAATGCCAGCTATATATTCACTTATTGGTAGGTCTTTTTCATTGGTAATGTCTATAGAAAAATTAGGTCCTAGTGCTAAAATTTCTTCAACTTCATTTGGTATTTGAGTGTTAGAAATGTTATGTAGCCATTTTGAGGTGTCTATTTTAACATTATTTTTTGGTTTTATTAAATTATTGAGTTTTTTAATTTGTTTGTTTTTAGTTTTTAGAAAAACATTATTATATTTTTTAATTTCAAATTCCATAAATCTAGATACAATTTGAACTGGCATTATATTATTTAAAGTTGTTAGACTGTTTTCTCTGATTTTAGTTAGACTATTTATTTGTTTAGTGGTATCATTAATGGATAAATTAAGTAATTTCATTTGGGTATCTTTTAAAATTCTGTTCAACTCATGTTCAAGGTACGTATCTGTAAAACTTATGCCTGACACGTTAACGTTTAAAAAGGTAGGAAAGACTTCCATACGTTTGCATTTAAGTAGAAAAATACGACGATTTCATTGTTCATTGTGATGCCAATTTAATGCTTGTGCTTGAAAACATCTTAAAATTGTCTTTTGCTTCTTTACCACAATTTCTTTCAACTTCCTTGTATATATATATATATATATATATATATATATATATATATATATATACATATATACATTAATGTATACCTACTTAATAAAGTTTTCCATATGTTGCATACTTTTTTGGACACACTTGGCATATGGTTGTGAAGCATTAGTCCCGCCTGTGCACTAGCAAGAGTATATTCTAAGCATTAACAGCACAAATATATATATATATATATATATATATATATATAAAAGATCATTTGCTTTTAAGCAGATTTAGCAATGAAACATGAGGCCAGCTTTCGAGCTAATATCAAATCGTATTTAGTGTCCAAACGTTGTATTTACTTTGATACAGGGTGTTTTTTTGGTTGGTGACTTTTGGTTTTTCTACCGCTTTTCGATTTTCCGAGGTTTTTTTCTGACGAAATAGTGTTGCTTTTAATTATACGATTATTATTAGGTAGGTATTGAAACTTCGGCAGTTTTTTGTTCGTGAAACTACACAAACACAAACTACCCTCCAGACAACGTCTTCATTCCCTAGTGAAAATGACCTTTGGCAATTATGGCTTCAAGCTATTCATAGAGAAGATTTCACTATTTCCAAAAATTCGGTGGTGTGTTGTAAGCACTTCGATGAGAAGGAAGTACAAAGGATTAAAATTATAGAAATAAAGAAGGCGTTTTATGTAAATCTCCTATAAAGCAGCGCAAGCTATCAAAAGGAGCAGTTAGTTGAGAATCAACTAAAATATCTTACTACCCTCTTGGTCCCTAAGCGAATCAACCCAGAAGAAAGAAGACAAGTTATTTTTAAAAATTAAAATGATATAATTGAGACATTTCTGGAAAGAGATTTACTTTTAAATTTTGACAATCTCTGCGGAGCCCTGAGTGGTGATATTATATTCAGAAATTTTTTTGAAGGAGTGGAGTTTTAGAATAACTTGTACTTTTTGTGTGTATTTTTTTCTCTTAAACATCTCAGTCTGCGGTTATTCAAGTGACGAAAATGTGAATTATTAGTTGACCAACTAAAATTAATTGTGAAAAACAAGAGAAGGTACTATTTGTCCACTATGGTTTTTTTTAAATTGTATATAGTCGGTTTTCTTTTGCTTACGAGTATTTAAAAAATGTATTTATTTTCCCTACTAAAAGACATTTACAATATTTTTCGGCAGACTTTAAAGTTAACTAACAGACCCACTTGCGAGAAGAAATGCGCTGTTGCCAGTGTAACCTCACGGCTTATTACTGGAGGGAGCTTTGGATAAAGATGAAAATGTTCACTTCGTGGCATTCTTAATGCCGACGATGCACTAAACGGAGATTGTTCGCTAAGCACACTTAAAGCCGCCATTAATTTATTTTTATAATTATTCGCTGGTTTAATTCTTTAATGTGTTTCAAATTCGATGTGCCTCGTTTTTACAAATCTCTCCTTCAGATTTTAAAAGGTTGTTAGGAGAAGATGTCTTCTTTGTGATTATTGTTGTGCATTGATTCTGGATGCTAAAAATTCATTTTATGACCTTTTATGGGGATATGTGAAGGGGAAAGTTAACAAGACAAGTTCCTACAACAAGAGAAGATATGCGATTAGGGAGGATTTCACACAATTACACCAACTATAATAAGAAATGTGAGTGACTCTTGAAAAATGAATTCGTGCTTGTTTGTTTAAACCTAAGAATTATATTATACATAATCCATAATAACATAAATTTAAGTAGAATTAAAATTTTAGTTTAATTTTTTGATTTGGATTTAGTGACTGAAAAATATGTTTTACTCCGAATTCACTCCGTGTTATTTTTTTTTTAATTTAACTGTGCTATGAATAACTCTTAAATGTTTTAATATTTGGTTAGTTTTGATTTTAATTCTTTTGATTTTCTTGGTATATATCTATATATATATATATATATATATATATATATATATATATATATATATATATATATTTATATGTATATATAATATATATATATATATATATATATATATATTTATATGTATATATATATATATATATATATATATATATATATATATATATATATATATATATATATATATATATATATATATATATATATATATATATATATATATATATATATATATATATATATATATATATATATATATATATATATATATCCATTAACCTGTTTGTATTCATAGTAGTCTTGATTAAAATAAAACTTTCCTACCTATTATCGCGTAGTTAAAATACAATTTGGAATATTTCAAAAACTATATCAATTGAGTTATAGGATATACTTAACAAATAACAAAATAATTTAAAAGGTTAATCAGAGTAAATAAACAAAATACAGGGTGTCCTATTTAAAAAAAATGAAATAATGCATATTTAAATCAACCGAAATTGTCACTCACGCTATAACGAACACCCTGTACAGCAAATTATCCAAACGGAAGTATTAGTATGTACCAGGTACCAAAGGGTACCATATATACAAATCTATATAAAGATATTTATTTATAATATATATGTATATATATATATATATATATATATATATATATATATATATATATATATATATATATATATATATATAAATATATATATATATATATATATATATATATATATATATATATATATATATATATATATATATATATATATATATATATTTATTTATATATATATATATATATATATATATATATATATATATTTATTTATATATATGTATATATATATATATATATATATATATATATATATATATATATATATATATATATATATATATATATATATATATATATATATATATATATATATATATATATATATATATATATATATATATATATATATATATATATATATATATATATATATATATATATATATATATATATATATATACATGAATATATAAACTAACTTGAAAATGATCGAATTCGAGATATAAACTCAGCAAACCAAATGTAGTTTTAAATGAGCCATTTCTATAATCAAACTTCAATTAATTCACGTCAAAACAAAAACTTGATACGAATCGTATTACCTGAGAATGCCAGTCTTCGAAAATAACAGTAAAGATCTAGATAATTGTATTCCTCTGCAGTAATTAATCGGTATTTAAATGGGGCCTCCTTATCGGTGTGAACTGAACGTTTCCGGTGGGGTTCTTTATGTGAAGTCTAGAGTGACACAGTTATAGAAAAGGTATTCGCTTTCTCCAAACTCCCTATAAATTTTCTGTTTCCTACAATTGTTGTCCCTTATTTTACGTGAATGGGATAACTCAGATCTTAACTTATTTTAGTTAATAATATCTACACTTCATAACACAAACCGCTTTCGTGTTTTCAATATTTCGATATGTCAATTAAAATATTCAACGGTACAGAGTTCCAGGCTTAATAAATATAAAACCGCAGAGAAGCTGCATAATTTTTAACCAAAATTAAAATTTCATGATTATATAAAACTTGATTTATCTATCTATGTAGTCGATATGCCATAAAAATTAAAAAATATTGATATTCTTCATGATTTCTGATAGAAGCAAATATAATTATATATACATATAATGTGTTTTCACTCCTGGTGTGCATCCGTTTACAACTGTCGTTCTGAAAAGAGATTAAAGTAAATAACAATAGCGTACGTAGCGCCCTCTAGGTGCTAGATATGAACTAACACCAAATTATGATTTATTATCTCAAAAAACTTGATTACCAAATTTTGTGAAAAAAATTTATTTTTTGCAAAAGTTATTTAAAAAAGTTTTGTAATTAAATGTCTTGAATAAGCTACTTTCTTTCTCAAGAATTCACACTTATCAAGTTGTGTTTTTAAATTTGCCTTTCTTAATCTGGAAAATGCCTCTTCCAGTCTAGAAATCTGCTCGTGGATTGTACGGATTTCGTCCATGTAAACGACCCATCTTTCATTTTGCATACCCATATGTTGTCCATGATTCTTTGAAATGTTGCTGGTGTATTTTTAAGTCCAAACGGCATCCTAAGGAATTTATAATCCATTTTCTACGGAGAATGCTTTTTTTGTCAACATCTTTTGGGTCAATTTCAATTCGATGAAAGCCTGATGCCAAATCTAATGATGTAAAATATTGACAGTGTCCTCGCCGGTCAAGAATATCAACGATATCTGGTAAAATATATCAATCTTGCGTGCAAATTTCATTTAAGCGACAGAAATCAATCATAACCCTGTATTTCTATTTTCCAGAGGTGTGTAATTTCTTTGGTATAACCCATACTGTGGATGACCATAGAGAAATCGATAATTATATAATTCCTTGATCTAGCATCTTGTTAATTCGGGTTTTTACTTCGTCTGTTGTGGACATAAGGATATCTGTAACGCTTTGTATATATAGGTTTATTGTCTTTCGTGTGAATAGAATGTTTGATTTCACTTTTAAAAGTGAGTTTATCACCTTCCATGTGGAAAATGTCGGAAAAGTTTAAACAAAATTCCCCTATCATTTCATTTTCTTCTTCATTGAGCTAGTCTAAACGTAATTGATTTATACTTTGTTCCTATTCTGCCAAATTAGTCGGGTTTAAATGATTTTCTTTATTAAAAGCTTGAATGCACAATTCAAATTTAATTTAAGGATTAAAACACCGAATTGTTAGATTTGAATAAGAATTTGCCAATCAGAACGCAGGATTTTTTTATGGTTTGACTTTGACAATCCGTCTTCCATATTTTGTTTTTATAAAAAATAATTTCGAATTTCTATGGTTAATTAATTGGAATTTCTTGAATCAGTTAACATTATTAAATACTTTTTAACCAACTTCAAAAAACGAGGAGGTTCTCAATACGACCTGTATGTATTTTTTTTATGTTCGTTCGCGCATATTGCCAAAACAGCTTGGCCGATTTTGATGGGTCAAACGCCAAATTGTAGAGGACGTTTCTCAGGTAGTCTCATATATATTGATTTAAAATCCGTTCACTCGTTTTTTTTTGTAATAATAATAATAAAAATAACACAGGTCTAATGGCCATAAAGGCAGCGAATTTTATAATTAAATTTATATTTTTTAAATACCCTTTTCAAACTAAAGGATTGAGGTTGGTAATAAACATACAACCCCATTTGCTAAAAGTTATCTTTTTTACTACCATGTTATGAAATTTTATGTATACAGGGTGACCATGAAAATGTGCAACCTCTAAATCTATTATTTTACTTGATATTTTCGAAAAATGAACATTCGGTATAAATAAACCCTTATTAAGCATATGTATGTATGTATATATGTGACAGTAATTTATATTAAATGACACTATACAAAAAATAAGTAAGTCAACAGCTCCGATTAACAAACAAAAATCTTTTTTGGCTTTTTCGAACTGAATAAACAGTTTTGCTGACGTTTCGCCAAAATCACATTTGGCATTTTCGAAGCTTTCTTTCTCGCGTCCGAATAGAGACTAAGTATTGGTGCCTGCGATATCTGAGCGGAGTTTTTGCGATTTTAGATTTGCCGATTATTGTCTTCCAAACTGTTGGTAGTTTTATTGATTTGTCCCTTTTATTCAAATCACCTTGTTTTTCAATTTCTATTCTCGGATTATTCTGATCTTATAATGTTCTATCTTTATTTTATTTGTAGCCGGTTACGGGATGATGTAGGAATAGAGCTGAGGTTGTTTGTTTGTTTCTGATGCTGAGTTTATGCTCATCCACTCTTGCTGATATTCGCCTCTTGGTTTGCCCCACGTATATATTTTTACAGTCCTGGCACGGAATGCTGTATACTCCGTGTTTTTCCAGTTTGATTTTATCTTTTAGGTTTCCAAGTAGTTTACCTATAGTTGTTTGTGGCTTGTGTCTTATTTGTATGTTGTGTTTCCTAAGAATTTTTTCGATTCTGTCTGTTGTGTCTTTTACATCTGGTAAGACTACTTGTTGCTTTCCCAGTTCATAATTTTTGCTGTTCGTTGTTCGGGAACCCTATGCATTAATATCTTTCTCTATGGTGCGATTGGTGTAGCCATTTTTCTTCACTAATACACAAATCGCTTATAACAATTGTCTTGTAGGATATCCTGCATTTTTTTTATGTAGTCTTGGGTATTCATAACCACAGTTGCATATCGTTTATCAGCGGGAAGGTTTGTGATGTGTGTTTTGTTTTTCGAAGGTTTGTTAGTGCTTTTTGTTCAGCGACATTTAGGTTTTGTTCTGGTTGTTTGCTTGATCGTAAAACTCTTACCACTTCTTCTCGAACCTCCTCTGCTTTTGTTTTTTTCAGAGGAGTCAAGAACAGTTTGACAAAATAAAAATTAAAGTAATAAGCCTACCATAAACAAATCCCCTAATACATTTCCCAATAATAAAAATATAAATACTGATTATTTTGGTAGATAAACCACTTAGGCATTAAAAAATAACAAGAAATTAAACTGCATACCTTCTTTCAGATACGTATGATACTCAAGAAGCAGTATCGAATTGACAATGAAACAATATAGGAACACTTCCACCTACTATTTATTTTAGCCCACACAAAAAATTAAAAGCATTTATTTTATTTGCATGTGTATAAATAGTTTTGTCTGTTTTTATCATGTGCCCCTGTCTAATAATCTGATAATAAATCTAATAAATCTATTTGTTTGTTTAAACTGACTCTAATTACAGGTATACCATGTTATAATAGCACCGATGAAGCCTAGGTATTGGTCGAAACGTCTGTTTTAATGTCAATATCTTGAAATACAAATATCAAACAAAAAAAAGCCATTAACTCTACCCCCTACGAACCCTAACCCATATATATATATATATTTATATATATATATATACATATATATATAGATATATATATATATATATATATATATATATATATATAAATATATATATATATATATATATATGTATATATATCTATATATATATACATATATGTATATATATATATATATATATATATATATATATATATATATATATATATATATATATATATATATATATATATATATATATATATATATATATATATATATATATATATATATATATATATATATATATATATATTATATAGTTACTAGATTTTTCTTGGGTTATAAGTTCATAGCAATAAAACAATTCTCAAAAATACTTTCTAAAATAATTTAAATTAGAGAACCTACACACTTTAGTAAAACAAGACAGACTTACCATGAAACGTATATTAGTAATTAAATTATCCAAAGGTTTAGTTTATTAATTTCCACTTATTTTTTTCTGCTTGACAGCTGTTTCGACACACTGTGTCTTTGTCGAAAAAAAAAAATTTATTGTATTTAACAATTATGAACAATAATAATAAACACGATGTTCAAATTTATCATAAACCATCTTACACAGATATAACAATACATAAAACATCAAATCATCCTTTTGCACATAAAATGGCAGCTTTCAACAGTTTTGTACATCGTTTAATTAGTATACCTATGTCATCAGATAATTATAATAAAGAATTGAATATTATAAAGCAGATTGCTGTTAACAATGGCTATAGTCCTAATATAGTCGACAAAATAGTAAATAAAAACAATATAAAAAAGCAATCAATTTAATCTATCCAAATAATAATTTAAAAGATATAGCCAAATTTAATACAATAACATATACAGGCAAAATTAGCTCTAAAATCAGTAAACATCTCATGAGAGCAGATTATAAAGTTGCCTTCTGTACAAATAATACATTAGGGAAATATATTAAAAATAATAAATCCAAGTCTGATAAATCTAAAAAATCAGGGGTATACGAATTAGAATGTGGTTCCTGTGATAAAGTTTACATTGGCCAAACGGGTAGATCTTTCAATAAACGTATAAAAGAACACAAATCCTCATATAATAAAGAAAAAACAGACTCCAATTACGCTAAACATTTAATAGAAGCAAAGCATAGGGCTAATAAAAGCTACAAATTGAACCATTTGGAAAGTTTAGAAATTAACAAGAGGAAAACCCGAAATATTTTATTGAATGACCAGTTGGACTTAAATGGTTCCCCTTTGTTAAATCTTTATACCTAAAGATGGGTAAACACCGATATTGTTTTATTGACACCATTAAGATTTTTATATATTTTTTTTATATTTGGTATAGATTTTAGTGTCAGTTTTAAGTTAGCTTTCGACAAAGACACAGTGTGTCGAAACAGCTGTCAAGCAGAAATAAATAAGTGGAAATTAATAAACTAAACGTGTTTATTTTGTATACTAGTGTATAATGAATTTCCATCAAGTAACGGCTACATCGATAAGAAATTTATCCAAAGGTGTTTAAAATCACAAAAGACACGACGCTGATCGCGTTATTTGGACAAACATTTTTAACAATACAACATGAAGGACGACGAAAAGTTATTGACTGAAGAGCAGATACGTATGATAGGTAGGATGTTATGGTTTTTTTTTTTGACGTTTTTTAAGTTTTTACCGGGCGGTTCAGAAAGTAATTTTATTTTGTCTAAGATTATTATTTTTAAGTTTTTCAAATGTATGTGAGAAAATAATTAAATAATGTCAAAATAAATTTTGCTTACAAGGTTGATGTCTTTTTTGTCGTTTACTGAGTTTTTATTTTTCTTAATTTCAATAGACTCGTAAACTTCCCGCTTGCGTTTGTTGTTTTCGGTTTTTAGAATTTTAGTTTCACTAAAATTAAATTTATGTTTTTTTTGGATTTCGTGTTTAGAAAGGGTAGTGGGATTCCTTTTATCATATTTATGAGAGTTAATTCTCGAGCCTAAATATTGGCTGGTTTGTCCAATATAAACTCCAGCGCAATCTCCACACGGGATCTCATATATAACATTGCTTTTTTTTATTTTAGGTGTCTTGGTTTTTAGAGAAGTGAAATTTTGATTTAATAAATGGAAGCCCTTGTGTGCAACATTTATATTATATTTGTTAAATAGATGTTTAAGTTGCTCAGATAAACCTTTTATGTATGGTAGTGTTAAATAGTTATTAGTTTTGTTTGTGTTGGCTTTTGAGTTGTTCCTTTTATTGTAAAATTTATTAATTCTTTGTTTAAATACTCTATTTACTAATTGTTGGGGATATTTATTTTCGAAAAGAACTTGTTTGGCTTTATTAATTGAGTTTTCCCTAAACTCGACATCTGATAGCTGAATTGCCCTATCGGCTAATGCTATAATAACTGATTTTTTTTGAGAAAGTGGATGTTGGGAATTATAGTAGGTATACCTTGAGGACCAAGTCTTTTTTGTGTACCATTCTGTTCTGATAGTATCCTTTGTTTTATGTAAGGTCACATCTAAAAAGTTTATTTGATTTTGTTTTTCGAATTCGATGGTGAATTGCAATTTATCGTGATAACTATTAAATTTATTTAGAGTTTGATTTGCATTATTTTGCGGAATCGCAGCAATGCAATCATCAACATAACGGTAAAAAAAGGGGTAAATTAAAATTTAGCTGCGGTATTATGGTTTCTTCTAAATCCTCTAAAACTAATTGGGAAATTGCGCTTGAAATACTTGAACCCATGGCACAACCATCAAGTTGTTTAAAGATATCATCCTTGTAAAGGAGATATGTTGAGTTTAGAGTTAATTCTACGGCTTTTAGGAATTCGTTTAACGGCAAATCAGTATATTTTTTAATTTCATTCCACTTTTTTTCGATAATGTTAGTTGCAAGATTTATAGGAATATTTGTATAAAGAGATATAACGTCTAAAGAGATTAGTATGTGGTCATCTGGCAACTTAATATCTTTAATTTTGTTTTTAAAGTCAAATGAATCTTTAATATAGTAGTTGTTTTTATTTATAATATTTGATAGAATGTTTTTTAAATATTTTGATAAAGAGTTTAAAGGGGACTGAATACATGATACTATAGGTCGTAAAGGTATACCCTCTTTATGGAGTTTTGGTAATCCGTAAATTGTTGGTGCAATTGCATTATTTATTTTTAGTTTTTTGGCAGTATCTGGGGAAATATATCCTTTTTTATCCCATTGGTCTATTAGTTCGTTGTTTTGTTTTTGTAACTGTTTGGTTGGGTCATTTTTTATTTGTAGGTAAGTTGTGTTGTCTTTAAGGAGGTTGTTCATTTTGGTATCATAATTATGCGTGTCCATAATAACTGTTTTATTTGATTTGTCTGGCTTCAATACGATTAAATTTGAGTTTTGTTTAAGAAACGTTTGAGTTTTTTTTATATTTTTAGTTAGAGTTTTATTTTTATTTTCAAAGATATTTTTATTTTTATAGTTTGTTAATATATAATATAGTCTTTTGTGATTTTAAACACCTTTGGATAATTTAATTACTAATATACGTTTCATGGTAAGTCTGTCTTGTTTTACTAAAGTGTGTAGGTTCTCTAATTTAAATTATTTTAGAAAGTATTTTTGAGAAAGGCACGGAGCCACCTGCCGAAACGTCAAATTTAAAATGAATAGATGACCAATAATTTTTGAGAATTGTTTTAATGCTATGAACTTATAACCCAAGAAAAATCTAGTAACTATATATACATATATATATATATATATATATATATATATATATATATATTTATATATATATATATTTATATATATGTATATATATATATGTATATATATTTATATATATACATATATGTATATATATATATATATATATATATATACATATATATATATACATATATATATATATACATATATATATATATATATATATATATATATATATATATATATATATATATATATATATATATATATATATATATATATATATATATATATATATATATATATATATATATATATATATATATATATATATATATATATATATATATATATATATATATATATATATATATATATATATATATATATATATATATATATATACTTTAGATATGTACCAAGAAAATCGAAAGAATGTAAAATTGTTATTAAAGTTCAATTAATTCACGTCCAAATAGAACTTCAATACGAACTGTTTTACTTACGTTGCTAATTCCCGAAAATAACAGTAAAATCGGGATTATTTATTCCCCGTCAGTAATTGATCGGTATTTAAATGGTGCCTTATCAGTGTGACCTCAACGTTTCGGGAGGCATTCTTCAAGAGTAGCCTAGCGTGCCACCGGTATCGGAAGGATAAGCCGCACATTCCATGCAATCTGACAGTCGGGGATACCGGAATATCCATCACTGTTTGCAGATTTACAGCTAATTTAGTTGAAGGTCTTGCCGATCCTGATAATAAATTAAAGTCTTGCTCTATTGACTTTTACCCTGACACAAAATATTTATAGCGTTTTCCGTTATTGTAGTGTAATTAATTTGAATTAATAGTGAGTACAGGGCTCTATTCCAATTAATTTTTCCGCACTAGATAGTTCTTGGTCAAAGTTAAATAATTTCATTAATGGAGTTTTAACAAACCCTTGTCGACTCAAATCATGGGATCGGTAACTATATATTCTAGCTGTTGAAATACTAGGTTCAGGTTTTTTTTATTCCATCAGCAAATATTACCGAATTCCAAAAAAACTAAGTTCTTATTAATACGCTATTTGGCACATTCTAATATTACGTGTCTATTTCTTTGGCAAATAAAAGGTTTATTTATACCAGTTGGACCATCATTTTGTTTGCAAAATCTTTTCTTTCAGTCCATCTGAGCAAGCTGCGCTTGGCAATTAATTTGCTCAGATCTGCTTGAGATGAGCAGCGTGACGTAGTAGGACGTTTATGTTATCAGAAAGAGTTTTCTTTCTAATTATTATTTTATTTGAGTATTACAACTAATGGTTCATTATGTACTGATTTATTGGAGGCTTAACCAGTTAAACAAATGTGAGCAAACAGTAAATTCAATTTAATACGTACACAGTTGTAACATTAGATTACTATTATTTAATACACGCAAGGTTAGCTGTTCATGCTTTGAGAAGGGCAGTACTATGACGAAACATGTGTTCAAGGTGCATACGTAAGGTTATCCCATTATTCTTCTATTTAAAATTTAAATAATATATGTATAATTTTTTTTGGAATTACTAGAAGACAAATTATGTATAATTTTGGGAATTATACATTCTGCGGACTTTCTATGATGGTGGCTTTCTGCCCATGATAGATGATGCCAGGGACTTCAAATTCAACTTCGTCGTTCTGTGTTGTATCTTGATCTTGCCTTCGGTTGCATTTCTTCTGCTGCTGCTTAGCAACGGTTTTGATTACATACCATCCTGCTATGACAATGCTGATGATACCAATTTTTGCTATACAGCTGAAGGTTATGGAATGATGGTAAATGATATGCCAAATAGTATTCTGGACTTGTTCTCTTAAATTGTCTTGATTGTTCACTAGTTTATGAAAGCTGTCTTTTAGTTTTAATACTGGCTCTGTGGGTAGATTTTCCATCAATTTACTGTTGATTGTGTCACTTAATAAGTTAGGAACAGCTTTAATGTAGCTACTCAGTACTGAAACAGTAATGCTCCGTTTAGGAGTAAATATATTCTGCTTAGTTTGATTGATATGATATCTGAATTATTCCAGTGGCGTTTACTGCAAGGTCCTCTCGCGCTCTGTTGCTGATTACTGCTATGACTGCTGGAGAGCCTGTGATAAACATCCAAGTATTGGCTGCGTAAGTCTGCTTCTATAATATGCCTTTGATACGGTGTTTCCCAAAGATGCAATATTTAGGGGGGGGGGGGTCGTTCATATATTTGGTCCATGATGCAGAACGGATTTGTTTCTATATTTCTAACTAAACTTGATGAACCGATGAGGTGATGTTGGTTATGTGGATATGGCTTGATACATTGTTGTAGGTCCCTTTCATGGAGCTAGTAATACAATTGTGATCAACGGCGATGTAGCCATCGGTGATATCAAGGTTCCATTATGATCCATTTTCGACTTTCAGGGGAATTGGTGTTGCTTTTATTAGTATGAATTGGGTAGTATCTGCTATTGGAAAATATCCATATATTTTGAGATGTGTGCCATTGGCATTTGTTTCTTCAGTAATATTGTTAACATATGCTGGTGACCTCAGATCGTATACTGTTCCTCTGTTGAAGCGTATGTTTAATAGTTTATAATAATATTAATTATTGGTTTCGCTGATAAAATTTTTTGCCACTTGATAGGCAGATAGTAGTTGGATATTGAGGGCGTTAGTGTCTATTTGTTTGTACCAACTTTGCATGTTGTTGATTGTCTCAAATCCTTGGTTGAGTCACTTGAGAAAATGTTGTAGTTTGTTAGTAATTCTGGACTCTGTTTCATGGAACTTTGTGAGAGTTCAAATCAACTTGGTTTGGTAATAAATTGTTTGGATGAGTTTTTCTTGGTTCTTTTTGAGTGCGTCAATATCTTCCTACACTTCATCGTTGATTCCAAGTAGGGCTGTTAAAAATTTTCAAAATATTTTCTTTTTATTCTTGTATGATGGACATCGTTCAAGGTCATTAGTATCCGATCAGTGTGATATTTTAAATTATTCTATCTTATCTCATATGGAGTTAACCCTGACCCTATAGGCTCTATTTTTATTCTGGTAATGTTTAATATTTTGCTGAATGGATGATTGATATGTATTTACCATTTTGGCTGTACCCGTTTGTGAAGTAACTAATTTTTGAATATAATAAATGATAATTACCCTATATTGTTAACAAAAAAGGGAATACAACAAAATGGAGATCTTAAATGGATAGATAAGGTATGAAGAAGCAAGACTAAAGAAAATTAAAACCACTAGTTGTGATTTTGGTGGTCAGAGGCTGATCATCTGTTTTTTTTTCAGGAATATTTATAATAGATTTAATCTAAATAGACATAGTGAAGTTAGTAAGACCGTAAGTACTAGATTCCAAGGCTAAAAAAATTAATATGATAACCTAAAAAACATAAATCTAAGGATCTGGGGTTGTAAACTGTTAACATGCCAGCGCCTGATTCTCTTGACGAACTGGTTTTAGAACTTATCTTCAAAATCTGGGAGTGTCGAAATTTTTGCTCACTGTCTGGAGCCTGGTGAGCTTCCATTTCCGGGTTATAGCATTCTGTGATTCTTTCAGTGAGTTTATGTTTGTTCTGTGTCATAATAATTTTACTGCAAGATAGAGCAGAAAAAAAGAGTGAAAGATGTGCTTGTTTGCTAAGTAGAACATCATCAGTTCTTTGCATGAATGTTGGGATTATACATTGTTTTCTTCGAGTATGAATTATAATACCTCCTCATTTTTTTTTGTATATAAATTCTTTTGTTTAAAGATATGTTTTACTTTATGCACTTAATGTACAGGGTACTGGATATAATGTAGCAAAACAAATAATGCTGCCAGTTAAACCGGATATACGACACTTATGTGTAACGATAATCCAAATCTTCACCTGAGACAACCAAACTACGCTTTTAATGTTAAATGAAAAAAGTATATCCCTGCATGTATATCCTCATTTTTATAATTGGAAATGAGTTAGCCATTATAGCCACAGCAAATTGTCCTTATTGATGCATTGGACAGGGTGATCACAGATAATATCTAACCCCTTAACTTTTTTATTATTATTTTATTTAATATGAGCTTCTTACATTTTTTGTACACTTTGGCACATGTAAATTAAACCATGCCGACATAATAGTATACTGAGAAGATCGACAAAATAAAACACTTTAACATCTTTCCATTTATAGATTTTTTTGTTAAATTCTAAACATATTTAATGTAAATCATGATATATGTAAATCCTACATTTTTTAAATAATAATTAATTTTTTAAGGCCCTTTCAAATAGGATGGTAAGTATATATGAATATCGTGATCCCTCAGCAATTTTTTTCGTCAATAAATAAACTGTTTGGTATGTTGGTGATTAATAAAATAAAGATTAGATATGTTAGATTTAATACCAGTTCAGATATTTTGCATATATAATATATTAATATCTGAAAGCTACTTTTTGTAAAAGGGAAATATTTTTATATGCTTCTTATGACTACACAAAGATGCCAAAAAAAAAATCAAATACACTGAGAAGACGAAACAAAAGGTTAGACCAGGAAAAATCAAAAGGAATTTAAAAAATTAAACATCAAAAATGCATGTTTCAATCAATTTTGTATTTACCTACATTTTTTGCATTAAAGAACTTTACCATCAAAAGTAATCGATTTAAAAGAAAAAGGCAATAACAATAAAAACAAAAGTATAATATATAAACTTTGTGAGATCATAGATATAACTAGATATATTCCGATGCAAATTAAAATATTTAAAATGTAAAATATATGTGATTTAAAACATAATGGTAAAAATGTTAATAGTATTAATATTAATTATAATAAAAGATATTTTGATAATTTACAAATTTAAATCACAACCATACAAATAGGTAAAAAATTATGCCAATAAGCCAAAATTTAGTTAATAGTTATTCGAATTAACCTTAAAAGCGAAATAAACCTCTATAAACAATACAAGGACTTATTATAGTTATACACCACCGATAGATTAAACGCACAAAATTACAATTAACGGTAATATTACTGATCTAAAAATGTCAATATTACTTCAATACCACACCAGTTAAAAAAACGATGCTAAATTTTCCCTCATCTTTGAATAAAACATTTATTTAGTAGCGTTTAAAATTATTTTTGAAATAAATGTTAGGCCTTTTTTAATTTAAAACTTGGTAACCACTGATAATTTCTATTATCAGCAGTGACTCAATTTTTAGTATACGCCTGATTATTTTCTTTAGGAATGTTCGAACGGTAGATCGTCTTTGACCTTTGTGACAAAATAACAGGAAGTCTAACAGCGGCAATTCTCTTTATTCTTGAAGGTATTTTTGTGAAGTACTTATTGTGTTTTTAATAATACTAGCCATAATATATAATTGATTTTAAATCATAGTGGAATGATTTACTGATAATTCAAGGAACCTAATATCTGTCAAATTGCTACTTTTAAAATTTAAGGCTTTTCCATGTTAATAGTGTTACGATATATTAAAACTACTTTAGAACATTCCTTCGGTAGTCACATAGCTGTTATACACAGAATAGTTTAAAACTCTTCTCCTACATCTGCTTAGCAGGAAAATTATCAAAATTTTTTTTGTTTTAAAACTGTATAAACTCTAATTGAACTGATGTAATTTGCTGATTAAAACTTTGTTATAAATGCAGAGTGCTTCTGCTGACGCGGTCTGTTGCAATCTGGAAAGACAATGGGTTTCTCCGTTTTAAATTAACTTATTGACTGGATTATGTAGACGTTAAAAGTACCTTTATATAATCCTGAAAATCTAAATTTCAGGCAAACTAGAAAATCTTTTTTTAAACGTGTTCTTTCAGCTCTATTAAATAATAAAATCTTTTAATTATAATACTTCATATGCCAAAATTAATCAATTTGAAGATAAAATCAGGCTTACTTCTTTGTTTTCTTATAAATTGTTTTTTTTTTTTGGTCACTAAGATAACGACGAAAGTTCGTGCCGCGTTTATGCTCTAGCTCTGACATGACTAGTTCCAAGATATTTAGTGTTAGGTATTATTCTTCCAGAATAACTTAAGTTATCATAACCTCAGAGTTATGTTGACGATTGCTACTTTTGCTGAACAAAAATCCTGGCGTTTTCTAGCAAAAGTAAAGATAAAACTGAATATCCTAATATCTCCTTAGTCATGAGAACTGTATCTAATATTGTTATTTTTTACGCGAGTAGGACAGCAGAGCCAAAAAGCAACATTATATCTTTAAAGGATGGCTGTTACCTGTTCTTAATGAACCCTTAGTAGACCAGCAGAAAATTTATTTACCTCTGCACATAAAACTAGATCTCTTAAAAAAATGTTGGTAAATACTTAAGTAAAGATGAAAAGGCTTTTCTTTATTTGAGAGGGAAATTCGTCCGTATAAGTGAGGAAAAGCTGAAAGAAGGAATGTTCATTTGGCTGCAAATAAGACAACTTTTTGAAGGCGAACATTTTTAAAGTACATTTTTGAGTAATGAATATAGGGCGCCCTTCAAAAATATATGTAACAACTTCCTAGCTAACAAGAAATTGGAAAACTACAAAAACCTAGTTAAAGAACTTATTCAATCTTTCAAGAGGTTAGGTTGCAACATGTTACTTAAGCTGAACTTTCCTTACTCTCATTTGATCTTCCCTTTACAATTTAGGTGTAGTTTCAGACAAACATGGCGAAAAACGAGCATATTCCATAGATGGAGAAGCGTTATAGTGGAAAACAGAGCCCAAACATGTTAGCGGACTACTGTTGGGCCCTCATTGTATTATAATTTTTTCGATTCAAAATGAAGCGTATTTTATAAAAAAACGTGTTTTTTTTCATTGAAAACTCACTAGATTGCTTATAGTTTGGATTTGATTTATACTGTTCTTTCCTTCTCTAAAAATGTATGGGTGATAGGTAAAAACCGAGCTCATATTTGAATTCAACGCATTAAAATAGACACAAAAAAACCAAAAAAAGACAGACAAGCATTTTAAAATGTAGAACAGTTACCTTTAAATTCACCAAATTTGGTGAGGCTCATTGATTATCCCTGATAATAATATTGTCGATGTTGCCAGAGTGAAAGAAAATAAGTAAACTTTATTATTTAAATCCAACGTTATATTTATTTTACTTATTTTTGGAAATATAACCATACATCATTGATCGTAACTGTTAAATTGGTCGACCCTCCCCAATAGCCTTGAAAAATTTGCTAGCAAGTTATGCATACTTTACTAATCTATATTTACTCGTTAAGTCTAGTTATACTAAATTTGAAACTAAGAAGCTTATAATTGTCCGATATGTCGATTACATCGACAATGTTGTCCAGTTAATTAATTTTACAGATTAGTGAAATGTAATTCCATACATTAGTGAAATGTAACTGTATACCTATTTTTCTAACTTGCCAATATTCCTGCTAACATTATGTTACCCCTATTATATTAAATCTTTTAAGACTTGTTTTTCAAGTTATATCAACATGTATCAGATATTAGAAGGATCACATTATAGAGTAACTACTTCACTTAGACATTAGTTACGAGGCTATTAATTACTGCTGATTGGACGATATTGGATATGGATTGTAATTACTTCTGCAAACATTATTATGATCTTATAGTCTTGAACGACACTTGTTTTTTAAGATGTGGCAACAGAGTATGTCTCGTAAAAAGTTCCAACGCGTTATGACATCCTTAATTTGTTTTAATATTATCAATGCAGATTTTTGCTTATTGATCTCTTTACAATTATGGGTAATGCATTACACTAATGAAACTTCCGAAATAAGTTTTATGTTGCAAAATGGCATTATTTTGTAGGATCGTAGAAAAAATATTTAATGACATTAAGCCCAGGATCCACCAAAAAGATTCAAGTTAGACCGGATCTAGTTGCCATAAAAACTAAAACTTCTAGTTCGTCTTCTAGGGTCATAATACTTTGAATATTTGGAGGTATGTTTCTTAATTTCCTGATCACAAATTCATAAAGAGTTTATTTTGTTTCAGAATAAACTGTGTGGAGCCCAGGATCCACCAAAAAGATTCAAGTTAGACCGGATCTAGTTGCCATAACAACTAAAACTTCTAGTTCGTATTCTAGGGTCATAATACTTTAAATATTTGGAGGTATGTTTCTTAATTTCCTGATCACAAATTTATAAAGAGTTTATTTTGTTTCAGAATAAACTGTATGTACGCAAAGCACCAATATGGCCAATTGGGCCCTATAGCCGTTCTGAGTCTAATAGACCATTACCGAAGTCCTAACTGGACACTGGCTGTTGAAATATTACCTGCATAAGATTGGACTCGACAACGATCTATACTGCAGGTTTTGTGCTGAGGTAGATGAAACTACCGAGCATCTAGTCTGACGATGTGATGCTTTAGTCAACGCCAGACTGCTTTGCTTGGGTGACATCTATGTGGAACCCGAGTTTTTGGGACGTGCTCGACCTGAAAGAGTCCTTTTCTTTCTAAAAAGGAGTGCGCTCTTGGCCTCACACGCCTATTTGGGGGATAGCACAATGGGCCCCAGTGAGCCTAAGTGCTGCCCTTGTCGGGCTTCCCATCTATGTCTAATGTCTAACCAATATGGCACCCAAGTGTTTTTTTTTACCTGTGTGTTTCGACATTTGAATTCGTAAATAGACCTCCAATGGCTTTTATACATTTTTTAAGGCACCAAGCCTCTTACTATAATATGCAGTTAGATTTAAAGTGTTTATCCCTGACAATTTACACCGATTCCTTAAAAATATGTAGCAAAATTCCGTGCCCATATCTGCAACGGTTTCATGTGGAGTTCCGTATCCTAACACAAAAGTGTCTACAAACGATTTTAAAACAATAAAGGCTTTTTTGTTATATAATAAATAGCATTCAACACATTTTTTTAAGATCAAACAGAATCGTAAGCATCAGATTTGATTTGAGCGACTACGTCTAAATTTTTTTTTTTTTGGAATTCTGAGGTAGTTGTATTGGTTATTGTGATTGGTGGCTTATTGTATTTACTGTACTTATTTATGCCTTAGCACTAGTCGCATCATTTGACAAAAACTTTAATACCTCTCAATCCCGATCAAAAATAGAATTTTCTAATGTTTCTGTACATGCGGTTTATACCTGTGGCCCAGTTATGGAAATCGTTTAAAATCAATTACTTCAATTCCTTGTTTTTGATCGTTTTATACCGATAAATCTTATATTATTTTTGCATTTTGACAGATTTATTATAATTTGTTTAGTATGCGCATTTTTAATAATAAATACCTCGGTATTTTATATATTTTTTTGCAAGGATCGTAGAAACTTGGTACCTAAGTCAAATGTCCTTGATTTAGATAAAAATATATTTTGTTTACTCCACATTGAAAAATGATTAGTTTCATTGTTGCAAACAGTTTACTTAACAATCGACTTTTAGTTGTGCAAAACGACCATAATGCATATACAATATTTTCGAGAATTTACCTCATGTATTTGAAATATCCATAAGAGATGTGGCATTTTTACCGAATTGATAAGTGAAAATCTCCTTGTTAGTGGACGCAATTAGTGTACATTTTCTTAAAAAAAGGTACTGTTCTTCCCCTTGGTATAAGCACAGCTTATATTCTTCTTTGAGTTGTGATATAAGCGCTCATTTAAATATCCGCTCAATTAATACAGGTTTTGACGAATTTATGCATTATGTGACTGATTATAACCTTGATATACTGGGTCTATCGGAAACCTGGTTGTCTCCTGATACAGATATTGGGGCATTTGACATTCCTGGATATACTCTCATAAGAAAAGACAGAGAGGGTCGTGGAGGAGGGGTGGGTTTTTACATTAAAAGATACTTAAATTTTAGTGCTGTTACATTTGATAATGTATCTGAGGATTTTGAACATATAAGTGTAGAATTTTGTTTGAATCGAAAGAAAACATTAGTAACGAGCTTATACCGTCCCCCTTCTTCAAATGCACAAAGCTTTCTCGACTTCTTGGAGGAGCTATTTAGTGTCACAGTCCCCTTTTATGATCATGTTATGTTTTTGGGAGATTTTAATATAGATCTTTTAAAAAATTCTCAAGCAAAAGAAAAATTTGAGACACTCTTAGAAACCTTTAATCTTTCTCAATTAATTAAGGATCCTACGCGAATAAATATTTCTTCAAATACTTCTACACTTCTTGATGTCATTATTGTTAATAGTGGCACCTTTTGTAACAATGCAGAGTCAGTGCTTCTCCCAGAATCAATCACTGATCACAATTTAGTATACGCAGAACTAAACTTACCAAAGGGAAAAAATAGTATTTTAAATGTACAGTTTAGGGATTACAATAATATTGATCTAGATTTATTTGAATACGACACCTTACAACTCGACTGGGATATTATCTATTATACTGATGATGTAAATAAAAAACTTCAAATACTTAATAACAATATTTCTTTTTTACTTAACAAGCACGCTCCATTAAAGACTAAATCAATTAAAAATAAACCATTTACTCCTTGGATTACAGCTAATATAAAACTTTTAATGAAATTAAGAGATAAGGCTTATCGTAAATACATCAAGCAAAAAACGCCTGCTAATCTGCAGTACTACAGGCAACTTCGGAATTATACAAAACACGCGATTATTAGAGAAAAAATTGTTTATTTCAATCAAATGTCATCAGGAAGTGGGAGTGAATTTTGGAATAATGCAAAGAAACTTAATTTAACGCAGAATAAAAAAATTGACTTGCCCGAAAATTTATCTGATTCAGAGACCTTAAATAAATATTTTGCTAGCTGTATTAATGTCACTAATACGGTATCTCAGGATAAAATTGAATTTTATAAATTTAACAAACACAATAAGGTAACTAAAGAATTAAATTTTAATCTTATAAACGAAGAAATGATATATAAAATTGTGAAAGGGATTGACACAAATGCTGTTGGGGCGGACGGATTATCCATAAAAGGCCTGAAACTTTGTCTACCGTATTGCCTAAAACCCTTAATAAATATTATAAATACTTGTATTTTAAATAACGTATTTCCTAATGAATGGAAAAAAGCAGTAATTATTCCATTACCCAAAATAGCTAATCCCAAAGAAATAAAAGATTTGAGACCAATAAGTATTTTACCCGTGGTTTCTAAAATTCTAGAGAGGCATATTTGTCAGCAAATTAGCGATTTTGTATATCCACTTAATATTGTACCAGGTTGTCAGTCGGGTTTCCGCAACAATTATAGTACAATAACTAGCTTAGTAAGCATGGTTAATAACATAAGAATCAATAGCGAATTAAAAAAAAATACATGCATGGCTCTTCTTGATTTTAGTAAGGCATTTGATACTATAAGTCATTGCATGCTTCTTGCTAAACTGCACTATTTTGGATTTTCAGATGATTCAGTATCCTTACTCAGTTCGTACCTTAAAGAAAGGTCACACAGTGTATCAATTACAAGAGGCGGTGTCATTGATAAATCTGATAGTTTGCCTCTGGTATCGGGAGTGCCCCAGGGCTCCATATTGGGACCCTTATTGTTTTCTCTCTATGTTGCTGACATGAATGAGTGTGTAAGGCATTCTAACTTACAACAATATGCAGATGATTCGCAACTATATATCTCATTCAACTCATCTGACTCGAATTTATCTCAGAAAAATTTTAATGCAGACTTACAAAATATAAGCAACTTTGCTAATGACCATAATTTAAAACTGAATGCTTCAAAATCATGTGTTGTTTTCTTTGGAAATAATCGTGATACACTATCAAATATTTCTGTAAATTATTCAGTGAAAATAGATAATGAAATCCTTCCCGTAGCGACGGAGGCAAGGAACTTGGGTTTGATTCTTGACTCATCTCTTTCTTTTCATGCGCATATTAAAAGTAAACTCAAAGTAGCATATATGCGTTTAAAAAATTTGTACCCTTTAAAGAAAATACTTCCTCCTAAAACAAAATATTATTTGTGTGATACGCTTATTTTATCCTTATTGGATTACGGTGACATAGTTTACTCGGATTCTCTGTCGTCAGCATTACAGAGAACAATACAAAAAATACAGAATAGCTGCATGAGATTTTCTTACAACATTCCTTATAGGCATCATATTACTCCCTACTTAAATATTAACGAAATTTTAAACATGAAAAATCGACGATTGTATCACATGTATATTTTTATCTATAAAATACTCAAAGCCGGACAGCCGCCGTACTTAAAAAATATATTTAATAGTTTTTCACACTCACATAATACTAGAAACACAAATTGCTTCTTAGTACCTCAGCATAAAACGGCAAGCTTCCAAAAATCATTTTCATACGTTGCAGTTCAAATGTGGAATACATTACCAAATCATGTTAAGGAATTTACGCACGGAAAATATGCATCCTATATAAAAAAATATCTTCTGGATTTGCAAAAGCACTAGTACTTCCCTCGGCATTTTCATTTGAGCTAAATTAAATGTTTGCTGGTCGATCCCCTCATTTGTTTAGTAGTGATACTTTTAATCTAAATACTCCTACATCAGTGTCGTGTTGGTTCCTCCTCCTCCTGCCCTTGCTTGGACGCCTGTTGTTTGCCTTGATAGTTTTTTTTGTCTTGTTTATTGTATTGTAATACTTTAAAGTGTATCGAATCTTAGTTCTTAGAAGTAAATTTGCAAATTATAGTAATTTATTTTTAAAACGGGCTCTACCACACAGGTACTCTTTGGGTACACTGTGTTATCGGTTGGGATAATCGCGGTACTGTCCGTCGTTACTATCTTTTAAGTGTTATTGAATTGTAATGATGTTTTATTGTGATAGTAATAAAGATATTTGATTTGATTTTGATTTGATTTGATATTAGTGGAATCACACAGGAAGGAAATCTTGAGTTTTGCATTGCACAACGACTAAAGGAAGTATATATTATTTACTTTTATAAATTTCTAGCATTTGTGATAATTTCTTTTTGACAAAGACGTAAGTATAGCGGCTTCTAATTGCTCGATGGCAATTTTTTTCTCCGTCTTGAATTTATACGCTATATTTACTAGTTTTGTGCAAAATTTAAAATAAATTGAATAATTACCTTTTTAGTAAATTTTTTTTTAATATTTTGCTAGGCCATCATCTATTTCGCAATGTTGACCGAAATTTGACATTAATAAGGTAAGTAGTATTTTCGCTATGCCGCAACCAGACAGACAGTTAGGGAGATAGACAGATGGGCAGATAGACACACTCAATTGAGAAAACATGATCCCGAGGGAAGTAATATTTAGAGGAAATCGTATTGGGTAGTTTTCTTTGTTGTTTTAAAAAAATAACAATAGTTTTGTTTTAAAACATCACTATATACTCAAATGATTTCTAAGCAACACCCAGTTTTTCATAATTTTCAGTAATTTTTAAGCACTTATAATCTCCGAAAATCCAGTTTTTCAGTTTGAAATTTTTTAATATTCTGTCTTGCTACACCTAAAATATAAAAGTCACGTTTGTGCGATTTATTAGCGAGTGTGAATTTTTTTCTAAATGACTTGCCTTACAATTAGGTTCGTTTCATTATATGCTATTGTCCACATGTAAATGGCTTTTCATGGTTTCCCGATTTTTAATTTGAATAGTAATTAAGTCCCTGGTGCTCACGCTCAGCCGTTAATTATTTCTGCTGACGTTGAACACTTGGAGGGTCACGTGACTTAACTACAAATATTCTGTAGGGATTTAATATCATTTAGTCGTTGAAAACAGGTCTAAACTAATGCTAGTAATATTTCATTTCGGCTTTCATCGCTATTTTGTTGTATATTCTGGGTTCAGGCAGATGTTGATAATTTGCAGCGTAACGAACGTATTCTTCATATCTCTTAAAATATTGCTTATATATGTCTTGCGTCACGAATCTGATTTAAGTTACAAGGGTGTATATTAAGGAGTTATGATGCAAGGACCACAACAATAAAGTAGCTTTTGACTTTATATAAATGTAGAGCAACAGATTAAAGTAGTAAGTGAAATCGAGTACTAATAGTCCGGGAGCTGACAGCATGATTTCTAAACCTACCAGACCTGTAAAATGTTCTTGTATACTTTTTCTGGCTGGCTATGTGACAGATGAAACAAGTCATCAATCGACACTCCGTAGGGAACCGCTGCCTATTTCTGTAAATATTCTGATATATAATCAAATATAAATCATTCCTGTTCTAATTAAGTGATTTAATACTAATATCCCTTAATTTGTGTAATGGATTTTAGATCTGTAATAAACAAAGATCATAAATTGTCGTTCTATGCCATGACATAACATAATATAATTGTTGTTATTAATGTGAATTACCTCAAATTTGATAAAAACGCCGATCCATAAACTTACACTTAATACACTGTTCTACAAAAATATAAAAAAAGCAGCAACTTCTTGAGTAATCATATCTAGCCATTACACACTATGGTCACTTCTGTATAAGATAAAGTGGGGTAAATGTGATATAATTTTTGAAAAGTTCACATAAAAAAGTATAAAACTTGCACAAACTAACTTTTAACTAACAATTTCTTTCGATTTAGAAGTCAGTGCAGTGTCATCTTATAAGGAATTCCATCAACAGCTGTAGTATTTGTTGCCACCACGGCTTCTTCGATGTGTAAATTACTCTTAAAATCATTCCATCTTTTTGGAGCTTCTGGTGGGAAAACTTCTTCTGATATAACATTTTCATTAAGAGGCCAAATATCACCTTTCCGGAATCCACCCTTTATAACCTCAATTGAAAGAGCTGTCCCGGTCTCACAGAGAAACTTTGAAAATATTTTCTTTGGTAGTTTCTGACCCAGGTGCTGCCGTTGCTAAGATATTAACTTCTCATCCTCATAATCTTTGAAAGGCTGAAAGACAGACAGGTTTGAAGATTGAAGTAGGTGGCTACTGTGCAGGGGTAGTTTTAATATTGTTATATTGTTTTCAATGGCTGCTGCAACTATTTGCAAACTTATATGGGTTTAATGACCATCGTAAATTATTAAGGCGGGACGTTCTGGACCAAGTGCTGGAATCAAGGACTTTAGGAAATAATTTGCAAAGATCTCACTTTCCATCCAGCCTTTTTGCAAACAGCATAAACGGTGCCAGGAAAATTTGCGTTCGGAGGAGCATACCACTGGTCCCACATATGTTTGCCCTTAAATATGATTAGCGGTGGAGCTTTACCGCCCCCTGCATTACACATCAGGAGAATAGTTGTGTTTTCTTGGCCAGGGGAACCTATTGTCCTCAAAGATGCTTTGTTAACTGCACCGACTATTTTAGATTTTCTCGGGTCTATACTTAGACTGTTTTCATCCAAGTTTTATATGTTTTGAGGCTTGTCAAGAAGTTGAAGTTCTGTCATAGTTTTTACCACTAATTCAAAACATCATAAATCATGAATGGGTCTAACGCTTTTTTCCTAGCATATTCCACATTTTGGGGAATTTTGAGGCTCAGATTATGGCGTTTCTTGAAGTTAAGAAACCAATCCTCGCCAGGGACTCTGTCGTTAAAACTTGTCTTAATTTTGTTTTCCGTTTCAAACTTGCCAATCAGTTCATATACTTCTTTCCTAGATAAACCGAAAAAAAAACTTTCAAATACTAACAGAGACTTACCTCAACAAATATTAATTTCACATAAAAATTACTAAACACGTGTAGACTTAAATGTTAGGTTATGTTATGATTAGTCGTTGCCCTGACACTGGCTGAAACGAGGGCAGTTCAAGTGTGGAGCTTATTTATATCCAAGCTTATAAGCTTCTACGGTAGATGGCGATACTTATACTAGATTTACTTCTTCCCAAGAAAATCAGGAGTCAACAGTGTAATCCAATACCTGTCGTGGTATTAGCCAGTGGAGTAGTCGTTTCTGATTCCATATCTTGCATTTGCCCTACATGAAGCTTGCTAGTCTGTGGCGGCGTAATAAGCTCAAAGAAGAGCGAAATCGCGATCGTCGTCTGACTGAAATGGATCTTTGTGCCTGCGGCACTGCAAGATATATTCCAAACAAATATTATCAGATCCTTTTGCCCAACGAAAATCAGGAGTCAACAGTGTAATCCAATTTCGATCGTAGTATTATCCAGCGGAATAGTTGTTCGTACAAAATTAGCAAAAAAATAGTTCCACTCCCCTCATCACTTTTATTTCTTTTTTTTTTTGGCGGGAAAATCTAAAAGACTCTAAGAAGCATTTTTACGAAAACAAAATCTAAAGGGACCAATTGGAGGAAAAAGTGCAACTGCCAAGTTCTCTGTGAGTGTAGGCAGCTATACACTACAGAAGCGAAGAGACCACATGCTTCGAGAATACGGAAAATTAACGCATCGGGGAGAAACGTCAAAATTCATTCAGCTACTTTTATCAGTTGGCAGAAAATCAAGGCGCTTTCTACCAACCAAGTATAGACATCACTAATATCTGGAGGCCACACCTTAGGCAAGAGAGTTCATTTGCACTTCACACCTCAGGGCACCCTACAAGGTTATGCATGTCTATACACGAGTAGTATATCAGATCGTATCAGGAAGTATAATTTAGTTTTAACTTGATGACGGTTTGAGATACTATTTTAATGACATTTTTACATCGTCTATTATTTTCAAATACCAACGCTATATATCATGTCATAAAATAATGGCCCCCCTGTCACTTTAGAAAAGCTTTGGGCAAATGGTGGTATCCGCTTCTGTGATAAACGCCTTACAATTAAAACAAAATTATGTGGTTGGTTGGCGAATGGGGGTTACTAAAATAAATGCATAAAATAAGGCCATAAGTGGGTTTATTATTTATAAGAGTTACCTCTTTAACACTTGGTGGAAATTGATCGATAAATCTATATATAAGTAGTGATGTTGTGAATTAAATAAAAATAATTTAAACAAAAGTGAAAGTTAAATTTTAAGAAATTTAAATAAAAAGAATGAGAATGAAAAATATTCCCGGAATCCCCCTTTCCGCAAATAACTGGCCATTTATTCCCCATTTACTCGTGAACGGTATAACACGTTTAACAACAGAAGAAAGCTTAAACAATATAAATCAAAAATTTAAAAGTAAAAACAATGGTAGGTATTTTATATAATAAAGATATATTTGATTGGCTACAAAAGATCAGTAACAAGATGGGTTATGACTTTTGTGGAAGACGCAAAACGGGTCGACATACCTTAGAGGTAGATGACCTCGTGGTTGGAATTTGTGTATCTATTGGGTCCTCAGTCAGGATAGATCTAGCTACCAATACAGGGATGCAATTCACTCAATCAACAACTCCTTTTATGATAAAGTCCAGGATTTCCCAAGAAATACTTCCAAATTTCCACGAAATGTGATATGCCCAGCGATCCTCTCGGCAGGCCAAATTGGGAAGTAGGTAGGTTAGTAGGATATGCCACGCGATCCTCTCGGCAGGCCAAATTGGGAAGTAAGTAGCATAGTGTGATATGTCACTTGACATAAATGCGCATATTCGGAATCGGTAAAAATAGAGATGGGCCATTACGTGACTGTGTAGACCTGTGTTTTAACCAGGACTTGTAGATATGTAGAAACCAAGTAAACGGGTGTGAGAAATTAAATGAACTTGCTATACACTAGGTGAAAAGTACCATATGAAATAATAATTTGTATTGTGATGCTTTTAGTTTTATCTCATTGTGATGCTATTACTTGATTTTGAACTCTAGTCTTTGCTGACTGATGAACTATTTTTGTAAAAAAAAATGGTTTAACCGTCAGTATAATTCTATTTATTTTATTTATTTAAACAAAATCTTAAAAAAATACATGTGCAAAATGTTTTTTCTCTCAGACATCCTACTACTGGTAACTCGATTCAAAAACATTACTATAGTGAGGGATTTTAGGCCTATATAGTCTATAAACTGACAACGTATCAGCTGACTCGTCTGATAGCTTGATGTGCTGAAAATTAGCCAACAAAAAGTTACTTTTAAATCTGTGAAGGTAAGGAAATTACTCAATTAAATAACATTTATTACTAAAATTAAAGTATCAAAGTATTACATTTTTAAATATAAAACCCACTTATCCTCTAGGGAGCATGTCCTCGCCCAAGATTCCAATATTGTTTATATTATGCTGGGGTACCAAAACATACATCAGATAGATCCAAAACTACTAAAGTAAGCATTATTAAAACCCAATTACAGGTTCTTACTTTCACTTATCAGTGTTTTTATTTTTAGACTAATCAATACTAAATACCTGAAAAACCTAACCTAAAAAAAGATCAGTATGTCCGAGAAGATCACACGCCGGTTTTCCCTAGAAATCAAACAAGTCTTTATAACTGAACATTATCAATAAAATATAATAAAGTTATTTCTGTTTAATTTATTTCTGCTAAAACAATGTTTTTGAACTAGTACTTTGCTTTATAAATAATCTCCTTAAATTCTAACCCATAATTTTTAATTCTGAGCCGAATCCAAATTAGCTAAATAAAAAGCTAATATAAAAGTTCCATTTAACATTATAACCCAGGTCTACCTCATAGAAACACTCTAATAAATCAAAATAGGTTTGAAAGACTAATGTAATTTTGAGATCGTAACATTTTGCTTTTTCTAGTTTATCAGAACGCAATTTTGGATATTCAAGTAGGATGAAATATTGTAATTTTTGGACACTACTGTGTATTTTTGTTTTTTTTTTAATCATTTCGCATTTTGAGTACAATTGTTTCTGTTATGCTATTGTCTTTCATATTGTTAGCCTTATTTACCAATTTTTTAAACTGCGTAATAGTGTGTGGTATAAAATTGCTTATAAAAATTATATTTTTACCTAATTCTTTTGCGTTATTTTGTTTCCATCACACAAATGTTATAATTTGTTTATTTGGCATTTAAATGCATATAATGCAAAGTTTAGTGAATAAAAAGGAATGATTTTTCTATAATATTTTGTACGTAATTTGGGCATTTTGCTAAACTGATATTGTAGTAAAAATAAAATAAATAATATATAATTAGCTTTTCAATTCACAATGGTCCAAAGGCATGTGAACTCCGCATTTTATTGAAATTACTTTACTTTATTAACTGGAAATCCCCAATTGATTTACACTTAACAATTATAGATTATAATCTAACAATAACTAAATATAAGTATATCAGAGACAACCATTGCATTTTCAATCTTTCAATGGCATTCCTAAATTTATTGAAACTGCAATGTAACTCAAAGTTATTATTATTCAACACACACTGCATTCGTATCAGCTGGCAAAACTTGCCATGATTTGTTGGGTGATAAGGTATAGAGAAAATATTAGCATTACGCGTACGGTGGCTGGTATTAAAATTATGTGTGGATAAAAGAAATGGACAGTCGATGTTACCCGTTAAGAACTTAAATATAAAACACATATCTAGGAGGAAGCGCCTAGATTGCAGGGTACACATTCTCAACCTGTCCCGAATAAGACAATAATCAATATGATATTCCATACAGCGGATCTTTAACTTAAACGGGCATGTGTGTAAGATTCTTCTCTTTACATCCTCAATCTCATCCACGTGTACTTGATAGTAAGGAGACCAAACAGTACTAGCGTACTCTAGGCCTGATCTCTCTAGCGAATAAAATAGTAACTTAAATGTAAGACACGAGATATCCCTGCAATGTCTAGGAATGAATCCAAGATTTCTATAGCCTCTCTGAGTAATTAAAATTATGTGATAAAATAAAGGAAAGTGAACGGTCCATTGTTAGGCCCAAATCTTTAAATGAATCCACATTATCTAGAGCAATGTTATTAATAGAATATTCATAATTAATTTTACGCATAATTCTAAAAAAAGATATTACGTGGCATATATATTAGTAAATATTATTTAGACTAAGACCGTTCAGTTCAGACCATAAAAATAGACCATCAACATCGTGCTGGAGGAGAGAGGAGTCGCCCGTGCATTGATTACAGCGAAATATTTTTAAATCGTCTGCAAACATGAGAAAATTTGAACTTACAATTAAGTTATTCAAGTCATTAACAAATAATATAAAAAGTAAGGGTCCACAATGAGAGCCCTGGGGCACTCCGGAATGCAACACATAATTTTGTATGACAATAAATTTGTTACTGACCACCTGTTTCTACAGAACCCATGCTGCTGCTCAATACCCATCAATTTTGGGAAAAACACCATTCTTAAGAGATAAATTGAAAATCAATTGGAGTGGCCGACTCATCACAAGCTTTATATATCGTAGAAAAAACGGCTGCAAATAAGTTCACAGAATCACTACAATTCTCACCATTCTCAACATAGTACTTGGATAATCACTGACTTTTTCAGCATTGTTTAGAAAACGCCAAAAGAATCTCGGATTATTTTGTAGATCAGCTTCCAATGAATGCATGTATTGATCATAACACATCTTTGTCAGAGTCTTACATGTTTCCTGAACTGCTGAGAACGCCTCGTAATGTGTCCACTCTCATTAAAGCACTTGTGAGCTAACTTTTTTTGAATAACTAATTTCTTAAGCTCATGGTTGAACCAAATTGGAAAATTTGAGATCGCTCCTAAAGCGCTTTAATGAGACAAAAATGGAAATAGCCTAGTACAACACTGTATAAAACTGACTTATAACTAGATCAATGTCATATTTGTCTAAAAAGGAATCCCAATCTACAAGAGATAGATAATTGTTAATAGAAAACATATCAGCATTTTTAAAATCGTAATACTCCAAGTCAAATTTCATAGAGTTCGGTCTATTAAAACTGAGAAAATCACAGCTATAGGGACGATGATGACGACTGTCGGGAAGCAATAAATCGTGGGCGATTGTGAGTTCATAATCAGGTACGTCTGAGTAAGCACAGATCAAGAAAAACCCCGTTTGAATTCGGAACATCAATTAGTTCATAAAAGTTAAGATATCCCATACTATTCCCCACAGTATGCGCGGTGGACGTTATGGGTGCAATCATACGGGCGCTGTGAACTTCGTTGGACCATGTAGCCTCCGGTAAGTTGAAATCCCCATAGATCTCTAAAGAGCAGTCTGCATTATCAGATTCTATTAGAGTAGCTGTGCTGCAGAAAATTTCATAAGTTTCCTTGTTTGACCTGGGCGGAATATACACTGCTCCAAAGATAATTTGTTCGTATCCATACTTAACTGAAACATAAAGCTGGTTAACACCAGTTATTGGAATTGTTATTTGTCTGGATTTAAACTTTTTTTTAACAGCGACCAGGACACCGCCACCGCTGGGTTTAGTGCTGATGTTCACATCTCTATTAGTGCCGTAAGTCAAGTAGTTAGGTAGGTTCAACTCACTAGGCAGAACGTCATTGGAAAGCCAAGTTTCTAAGATGAATATTCGTAATTACATACACTAACTGCACGCTCAAATTCCTTCAGCTTGGTCCGCATACCACCGACATTCTGAAAATAACAGGCTAGAGACTGTCGTTTCTGGACTTTCTTTAGTTTGTTGTATTCTCATTTCCACTGGTTCAGCCGAACTGTCAGATAAATTATGTATTATGATATTATTTGAACGCGCTGCTCTCTCCTGCATTTCTAAAAAAACAGTCTCCGGCCCAGACGCTGTTTCAATTCTACCATTTGGATTTGGCCCTTCACAAATTATAGGGTTAACTATATATAAATATGTGTTTATGCTCGCATTTAAATTGTATTATTAATATTAAAATTAGGTAATATACCTCTTTAGGGCAACGTTACTCCGACATATATCCTTGTGTCGGTGGATAGGTTTTATAATCGCAGTGTTATCCTTATTCATCAGAACTAATATTACTTATGTTTTAAACTAAAGAAATATCGATAGGATGTCCCATCTTCCCTTTAAAAATCAAAAGTTAGTAGCAGAAAAACTGGAATTGGAACGAAACTAACAATGTTGTGGTGGTGCAAAAATCTAATTGTATGTGTTATTTAAGCAAACAAAATTGTATTTTCTTATTTTAAAAACGAACAAATGTATAAAGGTAGGTTGATCAGCATTATAATTAATTTATTTTTTAGACACTGTATAAGTGGCCAAAAAGACCTTACGTGAATTTCATAATTTTCGTTTAATTCTAGAATAATAATAATAAGGATCACCTATACCGAACTTAAGAGGTGTCCAGAGTCACATACATAGCTACAAAAAGTTTTTTTAAAAGGACTAGTTTATACAAGATCACTTTGATGAGCAAGTCTGTAAAGAAAACATCTCGGAAACGTTGTAGTTCAGAAGATAAATGTGTAATACAAGACAACCAGGATAATATAATAATTGACAGATCAGACATTTCAAAAACGATTAATTAGAAAAAAAATATTAAAAGAAAAGATGAACTTTTGTGTGCTAAAGATGAAATAATTCAGGTACTTCGAGATAAGATAGTTTTTTTACAAGAGAAAATTCAAGCATTATTAGAAAATAAACAGATAAATAATGATGATTTAAATTCTAAGAGGGGAAGTAATTTGGTTATGCCAAACAAATCATTTCGGGATTGTGTATTACAAAAATCTATTCCAAATGAAAAAAATATACATACCTAAACAAGAAACTATTTCTTTAACCATTAGGCCCAATACTGTTGAAGAAATTGAAAACAAATTAGGAAAAAATTATACCACAAAATGTCAAGAAAAAAGAAATCCACGTCTTAAAATAGTTGGCATAGACGAATTGCTAAACGAAGAAGAATTTAAGAAAGCAATATTGAATCAAAAAAAAGATATCGAGAACGCTAAATTAAAAGTTATTACTATTAAAAAAATGAAACATAAATGTATGACAATTTGATGCTTTTAATTTTAAAATTGATGCTTTTAATTTTAAGAGGATTGTTGAAAAGGGGATAGTTTTGTTAATTTTCCTGTTTGTACCGTTTTTGAATATTTTGATATTGTGCGCTGTTTTAATTGTAGTGGTTGCAACCATTTTGCAAGTAAATGTACAAAACAACAGCATTGTATGAAATGTGGACAACAAGACCATTCAGTTGTAAATTGCAATACAACAAAAGAAAATATATGTCCAAAGTGCAATGAATTAAATGAAAAATAAATATGGGTTACTTAATAAATCACTCTTCTTTCGATCATAGTTGTTAGGTTTACAAAACCCATAGAGAAAAAAATAAGAACAAAATTTAGCATTAAGATATATAGCAGTTAGAGAATAATAAACCAAAGAAAAAGTCTGTAGGATAGATATGTAATAAGATTTATCATATCAATATACAAAGATGCTTTATTTACTATACTTACTATTTATATACACTTTCTAAATACTATGTATCCCCATCTGGAAGTAAAGCAAAGTTTTTGGACATTTTTAAGAATGAATGTGAAAATCTTTGGAAAGGAAGTTCTATAAATATTATTGTTGGAGATTTTAACATAAATTATTTAGATAATGATTTTTATGCTGAAAAATTTAAGAAAATTCTCAATCTATTTGGATTTAAGCAACTAGATTAAGGAGTGTACTAGGGTGACAAAAACCAGTAAAACATTAATTGATTTAGTAATCACTGACAATTTTTCTTTTAAAACTGGAATTGAATGTTTACGCAAAGTTAGTGATCACAGTTGGACTTATATTGAAATAGAGAATCATTTTACTCATTTTGAAAAACAATACAAGAAAATATCAATTATTGATCACAGTTATCCCTTGAATAATTATCATGTAATAGGGGATAAAATAATGCTGATATAAATGTATTTTTTAATAATCTTATTTTAAATTTTGAAATAATCCTACTCCCTAGTTCAATTAAAGTATTTTGGAAGCAAAAAAATTGCGAGACAATATGTATAAAAAATTTACTATTACAAATAACATTCAAGATTGGGAAGAATATAAAAGATTACGAAACAAATTTGTTGGGATACTAAGAAAAGAAAAAAGATCCTATTATGAAAATTTGATCGATGACAATAAGAATGACAACAAAATGATGTGGAGAACCCTAAAAAAACAACTAGAAAAAAAAATGTTTTTAATGAAATTATATTTGATGATAAAACCGACATAGATTCCCATATTATCTCTGAAAGACTCAATATATATATATTATATAAGATGTATAGAAGATATAGTATAATATAATAACAACATCGAAACTTTAACAAAAAAAATATGAAGGAAACTTTTTCTTGTGCTGGATATCCAATCTTAAATCTTATAAATAAATGTTTAAGAGAAGCAGAAATACCAGAAGATCTGAAATGTTCCTATATAACACCTATTCCAAAAATAAAAAATTCTAAAAAATATACAGGAATGAGATCAATTAATGTATTATGGGATATTGAAAAATGACATAAAGAAATTGTTTACAACCAAATTTTGGATCACATAGAAGAAAACAAAATTTTAGTTCCCTTTCAATCTGGACTTCGGCGCAGACACTCCACTCAAGTTGCCCTTCAGTATGTAATTGAAAACTGGACGAGAAACATGGCAAATAAAGAAATTATAATAGCGGTATTTTTAGATTTTAAAAGAGCATTTGAAACAATAGATAGGAATAGACTATTAGACAAATTATATAAATGGGATAAGGGGTAATGTTCTTCAATGGTTCAAAAATGTTTTCAAGACCAGGACACAAATAACAAAATGTTCTAATGTTCAAATAAATAGATTAATAGTGTAGTTATGCCACAAGAAGGCAAACTAGATCCTTTATTATTTATTATATATATCAATGATTTACCGGGTGTTTTAAAAAACTGTAAAATACAAATGTTTGCAGATGACAAACTAATTTACATTAAAGATGAGGATATTACATTAGCAAGTAATAAGTTAATCGAGAGTTAAAATTGGTCCTTAACTGGTTAAATATAAATAAGTTAAAATTGAATGTAGAAACAACCAAATGTATGACTATTAACCCGACAGACAAAACTAACATATTTATTGATGATAAGAATTTGAATATTGTTGATTCCTTTAAATATTTGGGTATTATTAATTTTAGATACAAAGTTAAAATTTGATGATTTTTTTGAAAAAACTATTTCGAAAATAGCGGGTAAAATTAAATATCTAAAAAGAATAAGCAATCATTTATCTCTATTTGCTAAAAAAACAATTGATAATACAATCATATTACCACATTTCTTGTATTGTCCAACAATTATATATATGGCAAATGAAGATATTTTTCAAAAACTTCAAGTTTTACAAAACATGGTTATGAGAGTAATTTTAAATAAAGATAAATATTCGAAAATTAGTGATATGTTACCTATTTTAAAATGGCTAGATGTTAAAAATTCGATATTTTTTATATTTGTATATTTATTTATAAAACTGAAAATAGTGTACTTCCAAATCATTCAAAGGAATTTGTAAAACAAAATTTAGAGTTTCATCAATATAATACAAGGCAAAAAACCATTTTCATTTAATTCTACCCGCCAACAATTTGTTATATAAATTGATATTTTATAAAGGATTGAAAGAATTTAACAATTTAAAAAAAATAAAAAATGAAACACTTAAAAAATTCAAAAAGTCCTTAAAAAAATACTTATTTATAAAACAGTTTATATAATTTTAATATGTTAAAGGTTTTTATTAATTTTATTATTATTATAATTGTAATTTTTATATAGGTTAATAACAACTGAATAATAGTTACATAAAGTTGTGTATAATGTACTTCAAATAATATTGTAATGTAAATTTTGTAGCCGATTTTTGCTAATAAACTCTTAAATTAACTTCTAAAAAGCAAAACTTATAATTTCGAACTTCACTATAATTAAATAAGTGCCGAGTTGACCTGGATTTAAAATCTGGACACGTATTTTACTTTATCGTATACTCAGACCTCCGTTAGCCGCAGAACATCCTGGGTGGACAATAACTTTCAAACTTGGTCTGTATAAACTTTCAGTGTCACGAAAGGCTGAGAGTTAACGTTCAACGAGTCACAAATTATTGCAGCCACAAACATTCTTGAGGCAAAACAACCATTTAATTTTCTTTTGTCTTAGTGAAACAGTTTTGCGGACTCATTTTCCCGGAATAAAAAGTATTCAGTCATTTGACCCGAACGTTGAAAATGTGCAACGAAAAGAACTCCAAAATACGCCTCATGTAGGAATTTGGAAAACGTATGCATACTTTATTGCATCGAATATATGAGACATACAGGGTGACGCAATACTGTGACAAACTACCATATATCCCTCGTTTTTTAAAATTTTGGATTTTTTTTTATTAAAGTTGTATGACAAAAAGAAAACTACAGTTTAAAAATATTTCTAATTATACAGGTTATTTCACAAAAGTGAGGCATCTAAGAATATACTTTTTTTAAATGGGACACCCCTTATATATTTTTAAATATTTGTATTTCCCAAGAAATTCTCCATATAACACCATATTTGCTTTTACATTGTATTTCGATTTTGCCAAATTATTCAAGATATATCTAAATTAAAAAAAAAAAAAAAAAAGATTGTTCTTCATAACCTGCTATAACTTCTAACCTACAACGATTTCAATGAAGAAAAATACACCAAAGAAGATAAATGTCTAACTAAGAGTTTAGATAATCGCATACCTAATAATTTTATACAGGGTGTTTTTCTGCAAATACGCCAACTTGGCAAAATCGAAACTAATTTTTCTTTGATTTCTTAAATGGCACACCCTTTTAGATACAGGATACATACTACCCTATCGTTTCCGTTATTTCTGCTCCTCTTTCACTTTTATTAAAGTTTTTGCGATATATTAATTTTCATTGTGTTGAAAATCCATTAAAACATATTGATGTAATTTTTATCTAGTATGCCATGTTTATTAAAGAAAACAAATTATACGTACGTCAAAGTAATATTGTTTTCAGTGGCAAAATTACTGTTGTAAAAATTGTATAGTATAGTTTCAAATTCAAGATGACATAGTTGATATGGTTTTTTTAATGAGAGCTAGTGAGAAAAATCCGCGATTAGCGAATATATTGTATCAGCAACGGTATCCCGAGCGACGCCAACCTGAAAGAAGAGCAATCGAAAAGCTTCTGGAGCGTGTCCAAAGATCTGGAAGTGTGGCATATAATAAAAATAATCGAGAAAAACATTCTCAAACTCAAGAAAATCAATTAAACGTGCTTTTAGCAGCCACCGAAAATCCGCATGTTGAACAGCAAATCGTTTCCCGGCAGGTTGATGTTGGACGAAGAACTATTTCCCGAAGACTATCATAGAAGACTGGAGTTTTGTCTGTGGGCTTAAAACAAAATAAGAGAAAGAAGAAATTTTCCTCATTTGGTGCTATTTGAAGACAAGGCTACGTTTCATAAGAATGGAGGTGTTAACACACACAATTTCCATTACTACGCAACAGAAAATCCACATTTGATAAGATATTCTTCCTAAATTAGATGATCATTAAATGTTTGGAGGGGTATTTTAGGTAACCAAGCAATTGGGCCATATTTTTTTGAGCATAAAGTAACAGGGGACGTTTACTTAAATTTTTTATTTTTTTGCCTGGGTTATTAGCTCAAATACCAAATTAATGTATGTTAAAGAAGAAGTGTACAAAATACCTTCCACAATCAAGAAATACATGAAGTTAAGGATTAGAAATTGTGAAATCATGATCCTTGGGATTAGACCGTGTTAAACTGGAATTACTAACCGACGTTTCGCCTTCGATTGAACGAGGCATCATCAGGCATCTTTACTTTACGATATCTAAACACTGAACCCTAGTAGCACTTTTAGTCATGAATACGTCATTGTTATTACAAGTATTTTCATTGAAGTAACCGGAACTTGGTGTCGCCACGTTCTGTTTAAGCTGAGACTACGTAGTCATTACCAAAATGGGAAAAAATTTTAGGGTAACTATTTCGTGAATAACATGTAACTGTGACTTTGATTATTACGTAGATAGTACGATATTGTGTAGTTCCATTTAAGTAGACGAATAATAATAATTCACCATATTCGTCACTTCTTTATTTCTGTCTTTATTTAATCCGTTTTAAAAATATGTATGGTTCGTTTTAATACAAGTAAGACAGTTCTGACGACTACAAACACTCAAATTTGGAATATGGTGTAGAGCGTATAGCATACGTTACTGGTATTTGAGGTAGGATACATACGTTTCACTTTTCTGGCGATACTAAAGAACTAAAATTAAAACGCAGGCAATTTCTCTGGTGAATATGCTGATGATAGTCGTAAAAAAATTACGCGCCTTTAAAATTCGTTTTTTTTTTTCAATACATTTTGGTCAAATATATTGGCTAATTTAAATCTCAAAGATGTAATTTTAGACTTTGGTTTAAATAGTAATTATCATTCAATATCTTATTATAAAATTGTGATTCTTTTTGTGACGTAATGTTTAATTTGATTGCATTTTTAATTTTTATTCTCACAAAAACAAACATCATAGCTAAATATTTATAGGGGAGATGAAAATAAACCATGGCGTTCTATTGGACTTTTGCTTTTAGGTTGGCTGCATTTCTTTAATGAGAAAATTACTTAACATCAAGTGTCTACGACTGCTCCCATACGCTTTTATAGTTTTGGATTCTTTAAATACGCAACTGTTACTTATACCCAATAACTTTGAAGTCTGTTAGTTATCTATAGAGTTCCCAGTAATTCCATACTATATATTATTACGAAGCGGTTACGATTTGCGAACATTCCGCCGGTTCTTTAAAATTTAATGCGTTGTGTCGTAGCACGCGGAGAGTTGCGGCAGTTGAGTCACTACTAGACTTTTGGCATCTATCATAACCATAACCATTTGTTACGTTTTTATTTTTTGTTTCCTTAAAATACCGCTGTAGGTTGTTTTGTTCAGGTATCACATAACCAAGTTGTGATATTTTTAATTTTCTATAAAATGTGGCTGAGTGACGAAAGCTACTTTTTTTTCTTATGGTATGCGAAGCCATTTTAAACCATTTTAACCTGTTACTCGTAGACGATAACACAACACATACACAGCTAATTAATAGCTATAGACGGAATTACAATGACTTTATAAGGACAGTGGCGACAATAGAAGCCCATCTGCCAAATTGATGCAAAATTTCTAAAAGCTTAAATGGGGGCACCCATATTATCGCTAGTTTTTCACAAAACATTACTAAATTATTCTGCTTTTATATTGACAACCTCTGTCGGCGTCAGTTAAAAATGTAGGGTTATGTTAATGTTTTACTTTAATAAATCTTTTCGATCAATATAGTAGTAACTTACTTTTTCATTTAGATTTTTAACAAATAACAATGTTTGTGTAAGCGGTTAATAAGAGTTGTCTGCCAAATGAATTTAGTAATGTAATATGTACTGAAGAAGGCCTACAAAATAAAGTTTCTTTTATGCTAATCTTAGAGAGCTTCTACCTCAAATTGAGGTGCTAAATGAAGTAAAACATACACTAACACATGAAACAACGTTGTCTTTAATAGCTAAATAAAACCAAAGTATAATAATGTACAATATTTAATAACTTTTCTTGGAGTAAACTTAAACTTAAGACATGTACGGTCATAATCATTTACACATTCATCACAAACACTTTATAATTACAAGCAAAAAACAGGTGAACCAGGCTTAAATACATTTCTTTATATGGCCAATGGCTGAGAATCATATTCATTTTAATCACAAAAACTAATAAAATGAGACACTAAAACAACAAACCTCATAACAAACCCACGTAGACGAAAAGTAAACAAAGCTATTTTAGCAGCAATATGGCCGAACCAATCAAAAATTGGTTATTCTGTTGTTGCCACTGTCTTTTTAAAATCACCGACCGAATCTCGTACCAGCACCCCCTATCTCCGGAACCTCAAATACAAGAGATAATAGTTTACTTGTAGTAAATAATTACTGTAATTCTTACTTCTAAGTTGCAACAGAAGAATAATGACTGGTAATAGCCATTTTAAAATAGCAGTAGACGATAACTTTTTCCACTCTGCAACGACTCGTTTTACTTTATAGTTATAGGTTACAGGAGTGCATTTGAACGTAATGGAGTAGTCTCTGAAAAGTTCAAGAAGGTACTGATACTTAAAAGTTGTAATTTAGTAAAGAGATTAGAAACAGTAACTTTGAATAATTACTATTATGTTACGGATAAGTTGTAGCTACTTTAGTGCTAACTGGGAATGAAGAAACTTTGTCACACTATTGCGCCACACTGTATATAGGTTGGTTATAGATAGATGAAAAAGAGATAGAACAGGTAATTTTTACTTATCAAATTGTCATGGAATTTTGATTTTTGGCAGGCTTAAACACCACGTAATCATCTAGATGAGAAACCTAAATTTGCAACGTTGACCTACCCCTTGGTCCACGGTGCTGCTAAAACGACGACTAGAAACAGATTTCGCAAAAAATATTTGCCTACTAAATATATCAAAACATAATTTTAATAAAAATTGTAGTCCTTAAAACTTTTTGAATAAAACTTTTTTCTAAAAATTAGTTTTTGAGATAAACTAAATATTATAGCTATTTTTTTTTGAAGTTGTATGAATTTATGACACATCTGTTTCTATTCGACATTAAGTTTAATTCTCATATTTTAGGAGAAATGGAAATTATATTCAATATATAGGAAAAAATACTACCTATCCGAAAAAATTTTTTCTATTAGATGATCAGACAAGTTTTCGACAGAAATTTGATCACATGTTATCGTTGATAAACTTTAATGAGAACAATGTAAAGTACTGGAAGCCCGTGGGGGGTAGGAAATTACAGATAGCGTTCTCACCAAGTTGACTTAATAATTAAGTTTTAAATTCAAAATGCTTACTGGTTGACGTTCATCGCTAAAATGAAATATTAAGGAGTTCTGACCGATGTATAAATGCCTCAGTTGTCGAAGATAGTAGCGTCGTCAAGTCGGTATTAGCTGTGTATTATAATTATTACGAATTTCCTGGCAGAAGAAAAGTCCGTTTCATATTGGTATTCTAATCGCGAAAAATCACCCTCCCAAGTTTTTACAGATCTTCACGTTTTAGGGCTCTAGATGCCAAGAAACATGTTTTTTTTTAATTTCGTGTCTAAACATTTTTAAAATAAAAGTAATTATTCAATTTACCTGAAATTTTGGACAAAAATCAAATACGTACGAATAAATTGGTAAGATTTTGGTAGTAATCCAAGATGACGAAACAAAATGGCGGCTCAATAAATTATTTAAAAAATCAGCCAACAAAAATATTTTAATAGATTTATTTCAAATTGTGTGCAAGAATTATGTGTGACATAGAGATAAACTGGTAAAATTGTGGTACAAATTCAAGATGGCAGAACAACATGGCTGCCAAATAAATTGTTTTTTTAGTTAGTTTTAGTTTAGGATCCCTACATGCCAAAATAACATGTTTTCTCAGTTCCCAGCATAGCTAAAAAACTAGTTACTCGATTGTTTTTAAATTTTGATCGAAAATTAGAAGTCATAGGGGGATTCAATATGACGAAATATAACGGCAGTCTAGTGAAATGTTAAAATATTATTACTAAAAACTAATTATCCAGTTTATATCCAATTTTGCACACAAATTGAGTGTTATATGGGAATGAACTGAGAACGTTTTGGCAGGATTCCAATGTAGCAAAATAAAATAACCTGTTCTCTGTTTAATAATAAAATCTGAATAATAAAGAAATAGTTTTAATAATTTGTCATAACATACCATTAGCTACTATATTATTGTGTGTTTGTTGTCACCATTGAGAAATAATGCCGAGTAAGTAAATAATATAAAGTAGACTATAATATGATAATTACCACATCATATTAAGAACACATAATTTAGTTATATACCGTGTGATACATCCTTTTACACCACCCCTTACCTAGGAAATGACCTTTACTATGACCACTTGAAGGTCAGATGAAATAAAAAGAAGTGTATAGGTACCAATTTAAAACAAGGGTTGTGTAAGTAAATTTTAAAAACTATACATTTTACTCTTATACTAAGTATCCCTATTTACCCAATATCGACAAGTCCTTCTAAAAGTTTATGTTTATATGCAATATTTATAACACGATTTTTACGTACGTCATTTGTCTATTCTTATTATTTTTATAATAAAATTCAGGCCGTTTACCGTGATATTGCAAAAGGACAATTCATGGGTTGAGTTTTTACCGTCCTTCATTGCTTAATAATTAAGATCTCCTGGTTTCAGTACTAATTCTTGAGTTTAAGTCAAATAGAACTTTCCGTTCCTGCTTTTTCTTTACCTTTTTTGTACTGATTGTAACCTATACCTCATTTACATACATTTTCATATATTCTTTTAGTACAGGATGATTTCGTTCACATCCTCCAATAATTTGACTATGATATGCTATTGACGTACTGAATATCTAATAATTCTGAGATTTTTAAGAAGTTCTTTTTATATTCAGATCAGTTCTGATATCTTTCATGGGTCCGTATACAAGAACAAAGTTTTCAGACATTGCTTTTGCTACCGTTTTCACGTCTTTATTGGGAATAGGGTTTATAATGATATATTTCGTTAGCTCACACTGAATTGCAAAAGCATAAACATTACCATTAGACTTGATTTTTGAAAATATTTTAATGGTCATAGTCCATTTAAAGTAGTCTACGACAACTTGATATTTGGCAAGAAAATCTCTACATAAAATAGCAACCCCTGGTATAGGAAAATTTGAATATACTAAGCCTTTAATCTAGTTTGGATTGGAACAATCCAAAATTTGATCAAGATGTACTTTCGTTCATTTGAAAATTGATATCCTGTCATTTCTATGAGAAAAAATACAAAATTAGAAAATTTTAAATTTAAGTTGTAAATTATCACACGTTCTCCAAAAACCAGGTTCCGTTGGGGAGCCACCTCGTTTTCCAATTGCTCGTTATTACCCACATAGCGTACAAATGCGCTGTTGTTACTGTAGGTTTTATAACTATTATTATTATTACTATTATTAAAATTTCAGAAATTTCTGTGAACTCGATTATTGCCGCCTACTCGATTACCCCCTCCTCTCTGTCTTCTCCCCCAACTGTTAGAAAAAGATGCGCTAATAAATTTGGTCAGGACTTCCTGAGTAGTTAAAAACGACCCAGCCTCTACTATCTGTTTCGCTCTAACGACCGAACCGTAGCTTAGACTGTGTAATTTTCCGCCAGTTCCGTGAGGGCTTCGATTTCCAAGGCGTACGGTAAAGAATCCCTATTGCTCTGCTTATGATGTAAGTGTTTAGCCGAAACTAATCGTGAACTTACACCCTTAATACCTTTTTTTAAGGTTTATTATAATTCTATCAATATCCTATCTGTACGGTTTTTGGTACCGATAAGATAACGTGCCTAACCGGTTTTCCCAAAGGCTATTGCATTGTCTGAATGAGCATTTCAATTTTATTTTAACAGTTCTAAAGCATCTAAAAAGAATATTAACTTATCGGGTGAGCCATTTACTAGCAAAGTTAAAAAATTCCCTTGTACTTAAAGGCATTGTATCAGAGTTGCTAGAAACGGTATCAAAACTAGACACCTCTTCCTTTCTATTTTCTCCGCCATGGCACAAAGGATTAATGGTTTTCAAATAGGAATAAAGTACTTTATATGGAACTCCTAAAACTTGGGAGACTCTCAGTACTTTATTTCTTATCTTAAGAAAATGTTTTTTACAGATATTTCTTTCTAAGTTGTCTAGAGACTTCCAAGAGTTAGCAGTATTAGTCGTAAATTCATTGAATAATTTGACTAGTTTATTTTGAATGTCTTCTCGTTTATTTAGAATGTCTTCTCGTCTATTTAGAATGTCTTCTCGTAATGATGCCGTTTTCGGCGTTTTTTTTTTGAACGCTTTATTTGGTTACTTAATTTCTCAAATACCCTTAGGGTGAGTAGTTAGTAGAGATGAAAATACCAGCCCTTAGTAAAAACAAATTAAGTCTAACAAAATGGCTCTTAAACAAAATGTTAAAAAATTACGTAAAAAAACCTTGTTATTAAATTCACTTTAAAATTTGCACAATAATTAAATGTGATATAGAGATACACTTATAAAATTTTTGTTCGCGTTCAAATTTTTAAAAAAATCAGTCTAAAAACTACTTATTTAATTTGTTTTAAATTATGCTCAAAAATCAAGAGTGTCTTAGTTAGAAATCGGTAAAATATTGCTACAAACCCAATATGGCGAGAAAATGGCGTCCAATTAATATGTTTGAAGAAAAGACATTATATATGTATACTGAATGGCAATGGGCGGAACTAAATTGAATCACACTTCACTATTCCTAAGATAAGGAAAGATTTATTACGAGTCAAGTTTCGGGTAAAAAAAATTGTCGATTTATCCTTACCTCGTAAAAGAGAAGTATTTTAATCGTGAAAAAAAAACACCCTTCTACATTTTTAAGATCTTCACATTTCAGGCTCTCTAGATGACCAAAAACATGTTTCCTCAATTCCGTCGTTCTGCCTGTCTGTTTGTCTGTCTGTTCGCGGCATAGCTAAAAAACTACTTACCCCATTGACTTCAAATTTTGATAAAAAAATAACGGTCATATGGGGATAACCTGGTAACATTTTGGGAAAAATACAATGTGACGAAACAAAATGGCGACCTAGTGAATGTTAAAAAAAAATATTATTTAAAAACTGCTTATCCAATTTACCTCAAATTTTGCACAATGATCAGGATTATGTTGGAATCAACTGGTAACATTTTGGTATGAATACAAGATGGCGGAACAAAATGGCGGCCAAATAAAATGTTTGTAATCGTGAAAAAATCACTCTCTGGGTACATGTATTCACGTTTTGGCGTCCCTAGATGCCAAAAAATGTGTTTTATCAATTCCGTCGGCCCGTTTGTTTGTCTGTTAGTTCTCTGCATAGCTTAAACACTACCTACCCGATTCACATCAAATTTTAAGCAAAAATTAAGAGTCATATGGGGATGATGTGGTAATATTTTGGTAAAAATCCAATATAGCGAAACAAAATGGAGGCTTAGTGAAATGTTAAAAAAGATATTTTGGTACGAATCTATGGCGGAACAGTATTAAAAGAATTATTACTAAAAAACTAATTATTCAATTCACCTCAATGTTTGAAAAAAAATCAAGTGTTACATAAGAATGAACTGGTAACATTTTGATATGAATCCAAGATAACAAAACAAAATAGCGGCCTAATAAAATTTTTATAAAATCATACTTCACTATTTCTGACAAATAGGAAAAAATCATAACAAGGTTGGTCCCGGGTGGAGGAAACTTACCGATTTTTTTTAATTGCGAATGTTTTCTGAATTATTCTATTTTTATTGTGCTCTGTGTTTATAAGAATAAGAGGTGAAAATAAATAATATTTTCTTGTAGTAATTATTAAAATCATATTTTATTTTATTATATGTCATAAAAATTATTGTGTAAATGCCAACCCGTATATGAAAATTTACTGTTTCTTAAATAATAACCCAATCAATAGAAACATATTAAAGGTCTTACCATTTAAACCGTCACGGAAAGTTTATACTTGACATAGTTATTGGCTTTGGCATAATTGTATACATCCTGAGTTTTCGATTTGGAGCTCCGACCGCCATGGCACTTTATGTTAATAGAGCTGAAAATTACCTTTTCACGAATATGGCAATTGTGGTATAAGTTACGTGAAAAATGGTTATTATTATAGTATTCTAGTAAATTCTATACATTTTTCATATTTAACATTCTTCCCTGAGGCAATTAGTTTCCGAAATTCTATCCAATAAAGCGGAATATCCACTCTAATTTTTCAAAATAGATATTTTATCTCTTGAAAATTCTGATATTAAAATTTTTGGTTTTTACATATATATTCACACCACGAGGAAGATACGTTAAATAAGAATTATTGCAAGCTTCTACAGTTTGTCTGAGGGCTAACTTTAAAACAATTCTCCGCCACGAGTTTGGACGTATTTACTCTCGATCCCCCCCTTTAATGGTTTAGGAGCGGGGATTGTTAGGTGGGGACATTCACAACCGAGTACGCATCTAAAGGACTTGGGAGGCCCGCAAAATTCTGACAAACGCTGTCAATGTTGTCCCTCGCTTTAATCCGCTCTCATTCATCCAAAATGTAACGAATTGGAAGGCGTGAAATAACGGCCACTTCATCCATATATATATATATATATATATATATATATATATATATATATATAAATGTTTATATATATATATATATATATATATATATATATATATATATATGCAAAATCAAACAATGGGATTAACTTGACGTTTCGCCTATCATAGTAGGCTTTCTCAAAAATTGCTCATTCCTTTTTTTTTTTTTGGTATATATGGCTTTCCTTTCCTATCTACAATTAATTTAAAAAACATTTAGTGGTCTAATTATAAAAAGAATTTGCTCTATATGGGGCTCATCAGGCCAATGAAGCCTTGTGGTACAGATGATGGAAAACAGTCAACGGTATGTTGAATAGAAACGTTGAAAATATTCCCATATATGGGAAAAATGCGAGGCTTATTATTTATACCTCTTTAGTAATGTTCAAAAACATTATATAGATAAATTGAAAAACTGAGCGCGACGTACTTAGGCTATCATCAATTATGTCGGTAGAGATGATGGGAAGCGGTTAAAGGCTTGTCAGTATAATGGTCCATGATTCGTGGAATCAATACTTAAATAAGCTCAAAACTGATAAATGGTTAAACAGCTTGATAGATGTAAGCGATTCCTTAATCACCTCATATAATTAATTTGTCAAAAATAGATCTAATGTATGAAAATTTTATGGTTTGTTTGTCATTCCAACAGTCCAGAAATATCTGTATTTATATAACCAATTTCTTAAATAGTATTTGCAGATATTACTAAGAAGTGAAACACAAGCAGAAAATCTACGTTTTTAAGTAAAACCAGCAAAAGAACAGCAGAAATAAGGTCGGAATCGTATTCGACATTTGGAAGAAAGAAACCGATTTGGACGCAAGACGCGTTAGGTGAAAGGGCTCCCCAGATTGTTGCCTTTTCCCCTATATACTAGCGCTTGCCGTTTTTTGTAGGAGAGAAAAGAGGAATTTGCACTTTCACAAAGGTTTTAATAAATAATACGTAAAATAAACACTTTTTTATATTAGCAAATTGGATTTTTTTTCTGTAGAGAATGCAGCTGTAATGAGGCAGTGACTGATTGTTTTTTATTTATGACGATTTTATATTTTTAGATGTATTTATAAGTTAAACATAGTATTCACATCTAAGAAGTGTCCACATTCTTACTGTGAACTTTAGTATTGTTACTAAAGACGAAAAGCGATATGATGCCACAAACAATGTAAAATCAGTAATTTTTAGATATTGTTGTTTGTGCGTTTTTAATTCTTAAAGAAAAATCGAATGTAATTCTTGTAAAGTAGATGTTTTCACTTAAGTATTTTACAACTTTGCCCCGGTGAAAAATCGGCCTAAAACAACATTATTCTGCAACTCGTATCATAAATAGATTTTTCCTTTTTTTCATTCCTAATATGTTTTTTGTTGTATCTTCATTAGGAACGTTTCCTCACGAAATGTGCAACAACAATATATTTTCGTTGCATAGAAAAAAATGTTAGACTAACTGGTATTTTTATATGAAGAATGTATGAAACGTATTTTTGAAAAAACAATTAGAGATCAAATAAAAAATATGCATGACAAAACTATCAAAATGTTTCTTATTTTAAACGTAATGACCTATTATATATAAATTTTTTTAAATCTACGGAGAAACTAGGTAAATTTTATACAACATGTTCTATATAAAAATACAATGATTTTAGAGATATTTAAGGTAAAAGATTCAATTTTTTTTACCTTCAATCACGCACTATGAAAAATTAATACCTTATGAGTATAATATGAAGCCCATATGCATTATATTTTTATTTATCGATTAACATTTTATTTTTGGAATAGAATATGGGAACATGAGCATCATTTCTTTTTAAAAGGTGTCGTTTTGGTGTGGTTAAAAATAATAAGGCAAAAGTTATTATTTTTAAACAAATGAAATGGCAGCTTGTTAAAATTTATTAAAGATTTTAGGGTCTAGACACAAACTAGACTTCGTCTTTTACGTTTTTGTGGAATAAATTGATGAACTCTCGAACCCGTCGATTTCTGATCTTGTTAAAAAAAAGTTTGTGGACGTATCATGTGTTCGATTTACCTCAATTCACCGTAAATTTTTAAGAACGTTACAACCGTATCAAATGGATCGTTATTTTTAAGTAGAATTAAAATGGCGTATCCCGTGGAGGAAAGGGTGGAAATTACAAAATTGTTTTTTCAAAAAACGCCGACTCTGCGCGAGTAACAACGGCTTTATTTAACGAACGCCATTCTTAAAAAAATGTATCCACCGTTTACGTTTTGCAACGGGTTGCCAAATTTTGCGCTACTGGTTCGAGTCGGAAATAAAAAGAGGGTGCATATAACAGACAAATCGGGAGAAGTGGCTGTTTTAGGTCATGTAGTATCCCTCATGTACCTAGTGTATCACGCATAACAATCAGAAGAATCTTGATTGAACATAAGTTCCATCCTTTTAAGATACGATTGGTTCAGGAACTGAACGCCGGAAATGAAGTGAAGTGGTCAGTGACATTATTAACAATAATCAAAACTACATGCTCAATATCTGTTTTTTTTGGATGAGTGGAAGTTACAAAGAACATTAATATATGCAAATACTTCAAAGTATTTTTTTTATTATTTGGTTATTTCCACACGCTTGTAGAAAAATAAATGTTCCTAACAAGTGTGGAAAATGTGTTTTCCGCACTCAACTGCTTGTCTAAACTGCTCTTCGCGTCATTCAGCCAACGGCAGTATCGTGAGGAAAAATTAATTTTCCACACTTGTTATGAAAAATACTATTAAAGATGGAAGTGAATGGTGGTCATTTCCAGCATTTAATAAACTGTTCACAAAAGTAGTCTTTCTGTTGGTTATTAAGTAGACATTTTTTCCACAAATTTTAACAAGCTGTCATTTCGTTGTAGTTGAAAATAATAAGGCGAAATTATAGGGTCATAAAGAACTCGATGAGACCTATAAAAAGGGGTATGGCACGACCCCTCTCCCCTAGTCAAATTTTGAGTCTTGTTCTCCTCACAGCTAAGGCTTAAAGCTACGAAGATTAAAAGAGCTGAAATATAGTTCTCATCAAATCAAAAATCGACGGGTCCAAGCGTTTTTCATGATTTTCTATATTGAAAAGCCGGAAAATCTTGGTGAAAAATTTTCGTTAGCCCAACCTTTATAAAATGTTCTTAGTTTTTTCCGTAAATTCTGAAAAGTTTGTAAAATAGAACATTAATTTTGTTATTGATGCTTAATTGTTTTCGAAATATATTATATAACATAGAGATATTTCTAACCCTAGCCTGGATCACCCTGTATTTTCCTACTTGTATTTTAGTCCCCCTTTAAAGGTATCCATTCATAACACAACAACGTATCTGCAGACTGTAGATTGCAATAAAACTTTACTTCATTCTGCCCACACATACATATTTATGATCAGCGAAATTCGTAGTTTTATTGAAACGACGATGAGTTGTATATATCCGTTGACCACTTATTAAAAGAGTTGAAAGATTATCTTGCGATCGAAGTAGAAATATTTTAAAATTAATGAAGAATTATCTGAATTTGTTACAGAGTTTATACATATTTGCCATGAACATTTTATTTAATTTTTTAGTGTCAAGTTTTGTTGTTTTTTCGTAATTGGATACATATTCCGGCATTACAAATAAAGTGGATATTTTTAAACTGGGTATATTTGTTGAGTTTACAGCCGACCTACAGGAGACATAGCAGAAGATCTACATAAGCTCAGAACAAACATAACGTCTATTGAACCCGAATAAATCGTAAAAATGTCAGGACAGCAATACAAAAGGCTTTAACGAATAGGTCTTTAACTAACGTAGGCAGATGAAAAAATTTATTTTGCGACCTGACAAAGTTGAAATATCTTGTGGGCACAGAAGAACAGATTAGTAGACCTCCATTATATAATAAGATGCCTGGTCCGAATATAAGACTTATAAGTGATGACTAAAAAAGTTGTACTTCACTAATAACTTGTTATTCCTTCTCTTAATGAACCAAAGTTTCTCTTGGCTCCAATATTACCGTGCCCCTGGAAGTAGTTGGCAGCCCCCGCGGTGTGTAGTTACCTTTCTGCAAATCAATAAAAACTGAAACCCTTCAATCGATATTTATTTTGTACTCAGATTTACTAAGTAATCGAAATATTATTAGTCTGTCAAAAAAAGTATTCACTTTCTAAATCGGTCGAGTAACACAAACGCCTTTCTAAATTTTTACCTTCGAATTTGTTCTAGGATTTGGATGCATTCTTGTCTCTGTGAAATACAAGATATATTGAGAACATCTTGTTCCTCGCTTTCAGGACGGAATAACAATCATTTCGCAAACTGATTCTGAAAAAAATTGCGACAGCAGCATTTAGGCGTGCTGTTGAAAATTTTCTTTTTTTTATTTATCTCGTGAATAATTAAACAGGATTTTTAAACTGGCAAAACCAGTCCATACTAAGACGCTTTGATATCAGAACATAAATCTCAAAATGTGTTACTTCAGCCTTTTAATAACATTGTTTTTTTAACTATATTATAGAAAACAAAATAAATTATAGATGTTTGAATGGGTATATTGTAATAAGAGTAAAATATCTCCTTTTTTTGGGAATAGTTTACGGAAAACAGATTTTTTCTAATAAAATTAAAAGTTTAAATTGCTTGTTTTTTATTGATATTTATGTAATATTCTAAATTTGGAATACTTAAATTTCGAATTTTAATTTGAAAAATTATTGTGAAATGTTTTTCCAGGACTGTTGAAGGTATATTTAAAGTAACAAAAATTATAATATATATATATATATATATATATATATATATATATATATATATATATATATATATATATATATATATATATATATATATATATATATATATATATATATATATATATATATATATATATATATATATATATATATGCATTTTGTATAAAGCTGTAAACTTCGAAAAATTAATTAGCTAATAATATACACTATGCCACGTAATCTTTTTTGCTCTGTTGGGACAATCTAACCTAACCACACCACGAGAGGTATAAAAATACCCGTCAGAACACCATATTTATTTGCCATGACCACCAAGCATCACTTAGAGAAGTAGAAAATGTGTAAAAATTTTTTTTAATCACTGTAGTTCATAAGAACACTGTTAGATCAAATTCGATTTTTATAATTTGTGTGACTATGACTACGCTTTTAACTTTCACAAGAGAAGAACTTGCAGTTCGGTAAATTAAAGTGGAGTGTGTGGTACTGAGAAGTCGCCGATGGCTGAAGTGGGGTTGTTAGGAGCAAGAGTTTATACAGCGTGTGCATGGATATAGGTAACAACTTTTTACTGTTGAGTTTATTAAAATATTCATTATACAGCGTAAACAGTTTTATTTATTATAAAAATAAGTTTCGCTGCAAAAAATTATCATATAATATACAAGTTAGGCAAAAAACAAAACACGCAAAAACAAGTAGGTAAAATAAAAAAATCGGGAAATCAAATTTCCCAAGACAGTCATTGGAGAGCTTAAAAATATGAGATAAAAAGTCATTTAAAGTTTTTTTGTAGGAGGCGCAGTTTTGGTTAAGTCAAAAATAGGTAACGTATCGACAAATTTTTTATCATTGATTTTTGTCTGAAAAATCTGATTGTCTCAAAAAAGAATGCCATTTTATATACAAGGTACGAAATTAATACAAAAATAGAAGTCTGCAAACCGAAAAAAACTTTTGAGACAGCTGAATTAAAGAGCTTGTAAATACAAGTCAAAAAGCTTTCGGAAGTTTTTCGACAATAGACTTGCGTTTTTACAAAAATTAATGATGAATATGTAAAAAATGCGATATTTTTACATATACACCATTAATTTTCTCAAAAACTAAGTCTATTAATTTTTATATCTATCTAAACCTTCCCTCTTGGGAAATATACAATGGTTTTCCCGATAGAAGTATTCGCCGTTATAATAGCGTGAACGACTTAAGAAGTTAAGGGAGGCATAGATGAAAAAGCTAAGCTAAGCTACAGTTGAAAATTTACCTAACTCCAGCATCCTGCTTAGGAACTGCTACGACACACTGGAAGACTAGCAAGGACCATAAGAATAAACGTTGCTTAAGTATCTAGTCGCTATGAAATAGAAGGCAAAGACCACAGAAGCGCTACATAAACTCAGAGCTAACATGCCTTCTATAGAACCGGGACAAATCCTAGAAATGCCAAGGCAGGAAGACTTTAAGAAGAGGCATTAAACCAGTAGGTCTGTAACTAGACGAGTTAGTAGACCTCCATTACAGGGATACCCTCAGACCTTTGTCGATTAAAGACATACCTGGTCGATACATAAAACATCACATACATGTTAAGATAAGATTTTGTTAAAATGGAACTAATTTGCTTCAGAATGTTGGAACTTATGATATTAGAAAGTCTCTTAAAGTCAGATTTGTGTTTATGGGATAGTAACAGAGTGTTATGTGAACTATTTTGACTTGCGACAGAGGCCATGTAAATTTTAATAGGATATCTTTGTATTTTCGAATTATGTCCTTTGTGTTAACAATATCAAGTAAAGTGGTACTACTTTTTTTAAATGGTGTGAGATGGAAGACAAAATAGTTCTACATTTATTCTATGATTGTTCTATCACATATCAAAAATGCCGTTCAATCTTGGCCGACCTCAAAAACCCGCGCCCCTTCAGAAAATATCAAAACCACTAGTTTCATTGTTGATAGCCTATATTCGGGCCTGTTCACAGAATGATTTACAGATGTTGTGGGTTTAATAAGGTATTCTTATAACGAATATTTTTTTTATTCACAAAATTGCTTTACTGGTAGACCAAAAGGGGCATCTTATGACAGTTTACCTAAGTGTAACTAATTTTATTATAATTACAGGATCTACAAAAATCTTAAAGGATAGAGGTCATGTTTCCATAAAAAAATAGTGCTTGTCATTCAAATTATAACAATATACCCGTAAATAATTATATTTATAAATACCTGTTTGTGTACTATTTTAGTTTGGTATTCTGACCAGATATCCAAATTAAGTATTATTCATAATAGTTTTATATATTTACTGTAAATTCCATGAACATCCTAAACATCCTTTGCTTAAGTGCCAAGATCGTAGTTTCGTAGTAAAAGTTAAAATTGTAATTATCAGTAATAAAGTCAGCTCTTATTTAATACAGTAAAACCCACTTATTTTAGCTTAACAATTTATATTTATAGATCTAATTACAGTTTTGCATACATAGTACTGTATTATGTTTCCATGCTTAAATGTAATAAGTCTCGCCTATAGATAAAGAGCAGTATTTATGTTGTTTTGAATATAATGAATAGCTCTTAGTGTCTTTAATAAGCTTTATTCTGATAATATGTGGTGCTACAAAATCAAGGCTTGGCTGAGAAATTTAGAAATAAAACTCCCCCAGTTAGAGGAACTTTAAAATGACAGCATTTTAAAAGTTCAAATAAACAAAACAAATATAGTTTATTAAAAAAAGACAATATGGATAAAAACAGAGAGTATTTTTGAAATAGCTATTTTCCTAACAACTGCGGGAAGAAAAATATCCGGCAAGATGGCGGGAACTATATGGTTTCTACGAGCGTACAAAAGCTGATGATAGAAAAAAATATAATTTTTTGTATCATCAGCAAAATATCTTGCGAAATTTCGTGTTCTATATTTCCTATGTTATTATTTGACACAATTTGACACTTAGAAATTAATTTTAATACTCAATAATACAATTAGTCGACGTCACAGTGATTATTCCATCTCTGCGAACTATTCCCGCACTAGTTCGCGAAAGATGTCATCCCTCACAGAAAATTGTGTCAGAAGAGCCATTACCCACACACTCGTGGAGAATTAGAAAAATTTTGATGGTGACTTTAACAACGTTACTATGTATAGTAAGTTTTTAATATATAGGAGTATAACAGAAAAATTAAAATTATTGTGTATATACAAAAGACGCAAACAAATGTATAGATGGCAATGTTAAAAAATTTCGCATCCTGTTTCGCCCAGCAAAAAAATCAGTCAAGTTAAAGACCTAGAAAGATCCTAAGCAATCCAGATCCATTTAATGTTGTGATTGTGCTAAAACTCAAAAATGCACTCGAGGTTCTTTTATTTTTGTAGTAGAAATATTAACGACATTTTAATATAGGTATAACTTTCAGTTAGCGACGGCGTATTTTGCTTCGTTTGTTTAGACATTAAACTAAAGATTATCTCTCATTAAGAGATATTCGTTCTTTTCAGGGATAAATATTTAAAAGCAATCAGCCTAATAACGATATGAGTTTGGAAAGTTGTAAATAATGCAATTAAAAATACGTTACGTAGTAGGGCGGAAAATTAACTCACTAACGTAATGAAAGCATCAAAATATGGAAGTCTACTAAAATTTTGCCAAAGGGTGATTCAGTTTTGAAAAAATAAATGTTATATTTATAAAGCTAAATATTCAGGGACTAACAACTCAAACGAATTGGAAACTTAATGCCATCAAATCAGCGGTTTCATCATAATATATTATATATTCAAGAAACAACCAAGCAATAAAACATCGCTACAATGAGATCATGAGCACCCATCTTCATTAAATATAAGCATCTAGTCGAAAGAATATTAAAACAAAAACGCGGAATACAAGAAACAACAACAAATAAACTGGATTTATGAAATGCACCACTAACTTTTTTAATTCAAGTTTATTGGGAGATGTCTTAGATACGGCAAGATTTATCGATATATCCTTTTCAGCATACTATAGCGCCATCATAAACAACACAGTGCTTTAAAAAACCACACTATTTTTTTAAAAATTTAGTCTAATTGGCGTTTTGGAAAAATTAGATAAAATTTCTTTTAATCCTATAGGTTAATTTGCATATAAAAACGACATTTTAATAGGGTTTCGACATTCCCTTCGTTTTTAAAAATACAAAATTTTCTAAAGCAAAATGCAAGGATGAAAAAAATATGATGTGTTTTCATTTCGGGTGTTCATCACTCTCGTTCCGAAAAGAACAATTTTGCAGACGTTTCGCCAAAATCGCATTTGGCATTTTCGAAGCTTTGTGTTTCGCGTCCGATTGAAGACTGAAAGTGTTAGTGACAGCGGAGCCTCCTTTTATACCCCCACCTTCGGCCGAAGGTTATATCTAAACGGTCCTGCATCATTGTTTATATTTTCGGGACGTTGTTATTGGACTAATGCCGCTTGATTTTCTGTGGTTTTTTGTTTATATATGATTAATTTCCATACTGCTGGTAACTTTAATGATTCGTCCCTTTTATTTAAATCACATTGTTTTTCTATTTTTATAGCTTCTCGGATTAATCTAGTCCTATAGTGCTCTATATTAGCAATCTCCTTACACCCTTCGAAGTTTATTTTGTGGCCTGTTTCGTAATGATGTATAAATAAAGCAGAGGTTGTTTGTTTTTTTCTGATGCTAAGTTTGTATCCTTCTACTCTTGCTGATATTCGTCTCATTGTTTGGCCAACATACAACTTTTCACAGTCCTGGCACGGGACACAATTTTATTTTATCTTTTGGATTTCGAAATAAATTACCTGTGGTTGCTTGTGGCCTATGAATTGTTTGTATATTGTGTTTTCTAAAAATCCTTCCAACACGGTCTGTGGTACCCTTTACATATTGTTAGTGCTGTTAATTCGCCTTTACAAAAACTAGGAAAATATCTTGCGAATATAATGCAACCGACTGTGGAAAAAGCTGACTTGATATGTAAAAAATTCAGAGCATTTTACCCGAATTATTCGAGACGTCATTTAACATCATAGCAAGCCTAGATGTTAAATTGTTATGACCTAGCATTTCCATTGACGAAGCACTGAACAAGATCGCTGAGATCGAGGATTTTTCGGCCCATATAATACAACTGTTAGAGCATTGTCTTAAAAATACTTATTTTTCATTTAACGGGCAAATGTACAAACAAATAGACGGAGCTCCAATGGGATCCTCACTATCACCAGTGGTGGCCGATCTATTCTTAAAAAACACTTCGAAAAGAAGCTCTTGAGAAAGCAAATCTGAAGCCCAAAATTTGGCTCATCCTAGAGTTGGAGTAAAACAACAAACTTCCATATTTAGACGTTCTCCTTACAAAACTGGACACATTGAATACACCGTTTATAGAAAACCAACACATACTGACAGGTATTTGAATGCTGGATCACACCACTATCCAGCACAAATTCAAGCCGTGGCCAATACTCTCATATCTAGATCCGTGCGATTAACTAATACACAAACGAGACATGATGAACTTAATATAATATCAGGTGCTTAAAAAAAAACAGTTACACAAAGCATGCCATTAATAAACAGGGTTTCCGAACAAACAGCAAACATTATGAACCCGGAAGACATCAAGTAGTCCTACCATACGTAAAACGTACCACAGACCGTATTGGCAGGATTCTTAGAAAACACAATATACAAACAATTCATAAGCCACAATCAACCATAGGTAAACTACTTGGAAATCCAAAATATAAAATAAAATTGGAAAACCACGGAGTATATAGCAACCCGTGCCAGGACTATGAAAAATTATATTATGTTGAGTAAACAAACAGACGAATATCAGCAAACAACCTCTGCCTTGTTTTTACAACAATATATATATATATATATATATATATATATATATATATATATATATATATATATATATATATATATATATATATATATATATATATATATATATATATATATATATATATATATATATATATATATATATATATATATATATATATATATATATATATATATATATATATATATATATATATATATGGTTAGCAAAATTCCATTGCTTTAGCGGTCATCCCAAAGAATCCATTTTCTGCTATATACTAGTTCTTACCGCGATATATATTTTCTACTTATATATATATATATATATATATATATATATATTCATTGGTGCCCGGCCATCGGGTCAGATCGACACGATGCTAGGACATCCTCAACTGGCGGCTTGGGGATGTCTCTTAGTATGGTAGAGTCCTTGTAAGAAAAAAAGTAGGGTTAAAAGGGGGGCCTAGAGAGCTGGACAGTCACTATTGTCCCGAGATGAGAGATGGAAGTGTCTAGGTCTGGCCATGGGGGTAAGGGTAACTTCAGCACTCGTCTCCACAGGGGTGAAAATGAAGGCAGATTTTGAGGGAAGATGTACCCTGACTTTGTCCTTAAATTTGGGGCAGAGGAGACCAGGTTTTCAGAACCAAAGAAAAGAAAAAAAGGAACAAAGGTTCGGTTCCCTTTGACTGAGCCTTGGGTCAAATGGTGGGGAAACGTGGGTTATCTTCGTCGGTAGGATTTCCGACATGGTTGTCCTTAATCACAATTCTGAAGGGGTGGGCACCACGTTTTTGACCCGGAAATTGTGCCCAGGGTTGAGGTGTGCTTCGGGGCAGCAGGTTTCGTTATCGACCCTCTATTTGTTCCGAGGTGAGGACGATTCTTCTTCATCAGGCGAAAATCGAGCGATGCCTCTGCTTAGTTTCTCGGTGTGTGGCATATCCTGAATGAGGTTACTGCGCAGTCCTTACATACCTGTCTGGCTTTCGGGACGAAGTGTCTCAGAGAAGTTTGGCCTCGATCTCCTCCTGAAATCGCAACCGAGCGGCTTCCCTCAACCTCTTAGCGCGTCACTTGGCAGCTCGGGTTCGTGGATTGTCCTAGGACACTTGTCCTATCTTATTGGATACACCTTGGCGCTCCATCAGCGGCGATGTGATTGATTTATATTAAGCTAAGTTTGTTATGACCTGATCCGAATTTAGCTAAAGCCCTTAGGGTGTTAATGCAAATACCTAAGAATATATTTACATGATATATTACAGGCAGAGGAAAAACCAAAAAAAAATCCCATTTCTAAAACGAACTAATGCGTACTGGTTTCTTACAAATAGCTTGAACTAGTTCAAGGTCACGAAAAAAAAAGTTATTTATTTGACTACAATGAACATAAAAAACTAAATTCCAGAACTCCTGACGTTACCCTGTATACGTTAGGCCCTAATCTAGGTGGCGTCCTGGCACCACGTGGACCCCGGAATAGCGGCTGTTGTTTAATGGCCACTACCCCTCAAAAGAGAAGGAAATTAAATTAAAAATATTTCTCTAAAGAACAATAAATCACTAAATGCAATTGTTACTTAGTTAATCCCAGCGGCAGGTTGTCCCGCTACAGGGCCGTCGGTCTCCGTTGGCAACTTTGGAAATCGGGGGGGGTTCACCCTAACTCCTAGCGAGGACTTCTCAGTGAAAATCGAGATTGAAAAATTGATGATGTTTATTTTCAGTCTTCCTAATTCTCTAAGCTCGGATCAGCTAGGGCACAGCGTTACAATACGGTGACCACCAATGACAACAGTAACAATAAATTGTGTTTCCTACTATACAGGTTAGTCCTAGGGAATACAAGAGCCCTTTAAAAATGCAAATATATTTTATATATTATAGGAAATGAATATGTGTTTTTTTAAGAATGAAGTCGTTGTAAGGCACTCTTTTATCTTAACATTTTCATAAATGTTCCATTTTCAGACAAGTTTTAATGCTAGTTTTGCAGTTAACATATTCGATTATATCGGAGAGAAAATTGAAATTTCTACAAAATTGTATTTGTTGCTTACAAAGTAACTTTCCTCGTCGAAACGAATTAAGCGACATATTGGCTGTGAGACCAATGCAATATGCTTCGGTTTCCTAATTTAAAGTTTAATATAGTTTCGTTGGTCACTAACGGTCCCTATTCAGTTTCGGAGTTAATATCCCACAGATGAGCAAGTTTTAAAAAAGTTTCTATATGTGCAGAGGTGGCATTGTTGGCTCCAATTTATTGTTTTGCGCTGCGTATGATCCATGAGGAAAGTGGATATGAATGTTACATTTATACAGCCTTTAGTTTAGGTTATAACACACATTCTCTATATTTTTAAAAATGCACAATTTTTCGTATTTTTATTGAACATTTTTGGTCTCATTTCTCTATTTTTATGTCAACGTAGGATTTTAATCATCTTGAAATAATAAACTATTCAGTTTTAAGGATGAAGTTTTTTAATTTTATTTTTTTATTTTCCAAATGAAATGTCTAACGATAAAAAATAAAGTATAATATTAGAAATTAAAATAACAGTTGTTAAAAAATACCGTTACCATGTTAACCAAGTTTACTTTATACATATAATGAAAATATTGCAAAAAATTGATACATTTTTCTTTACTTGTAACTTATATAATTCCACAAATTCACACACACACAGTTCATTGTATGCATTTAATTATTTGGTAATAACTATACAAACATCCTATAATCTGTAATTTAATTCAGTTAATTTCTTGAACTATTACCAAACAACTATATGAGTTCATAAAATATATTAGCTGGTCCGGCAAACCTTATTCTGCCTTTTACGTTAAATGGCGCGATAAGTTTCCACTGGAATTATAAGAATAAAAGGCTCATTCACCACATCGTCCAGAAATGTTATTGGAGATATTGGTTTTATAAAAAAATTCACAATAAAACAATACAGAAAATAGTGTTGAAAGGTCTTGGTAACCAGACGATCATTTCAAAAAAATCATGTAAATTTGTGTAGTACAACTCTCTCACGAACTTGCTGAAAAATCTGGCTTAGTGTTTTAAATATATAGATTATCTCTCTGTACTGGAATTCTTGACGAACGAAATTGTGAGTAGCGGCAAAATATTATAAAAACTTTATATAAGGTACATGTCCCTATTTTCGGCAGTGTCCCAAATTTCGAAAATATCTAAAGTTTTTAGGTTATATTAAGGATTTAAAGTAGTAAATGCAGATATTAATTAACTTGCCAAAATAATTATATATTTGACAATAACGCTTATAATATCTTGTTCTGTCTAAAGCAATGCAAGAAAATGTGTAAGTAGTCGTTACACGCATGTGTTACACATTTTTATGACCACGTGCTTCACTAAGGAAAAAAAATATGTAGATCATAACAAGAACTTAATACGTATGTTAGCAGGTACAACTAATAATAAGCTCTTTAAAAAATGTAGATACTAGATTTAACAAAATTAATATTTTTTTTTTTCATTTTGGGGATACTACGGTTATATAAAGAAAAATATCGAATGTCCGTATTTTCGTGATATCTACCGATGGCATATATAGTCATAATATATACCTAAATAGTTTGTTAAATATTTATTAGACCGTAACGTAAAATCCAGAACAATTTACTTGTATTATATCCGCAAAACGGGTTCAGGTATTTAATACCTGCAGTTTTTGTTACTTTTTTATTTAAGATCTAACATCTGATGAAGCCACATTGTTGGAGAGACAATTGTCATGTGTTTCATTTTTTGTAAAATAAATTAAGTGGACATTTTAAACAAGTGTTTTCGTGTACTTTGTTAAAATGGATTTCCATCTAATACCGGCAAGTTTTGTTCAATAAGTATATTTGAGTCTTTTGACTTAATCTATATATTTTTTAATGACCCAATTTTGTAAACCGTTTTAAGAACAGATTTACTTGAAATAAATTAAAAATATACCTGTTAGAGATTGGGCCAAAAATGCTGAAGATGGGGTCATTTATATATGTAATAAAATGTATTTGAGACAGAAATAAAAAAAAAATGAAATCTCTATTGAATAAGTATGTGGAATATGCAATCCCTCGTAGATTCGCCAAGATGCTTTGTTATAAATTGGATGGAGTTTTCCACATGACCAGTTTCTTCAATGGTTCTCACTCGTTCCTGCACAAATGTTTCTTTCTAAACTAATATCCTACAATATTAATTGCGACTACCTACTCTACAAATTAAACTTCAGAATTCCATCCTTTCACTCTCGGATTCGAGACACGTTTTATCTATCCCCTACCAGAACCAACATTTACAAATACTTCCCTATAAATAGATCCTGCGATATTTACAACAAATTAATAGGCTCATATGACATTTTTAAGAGCCCTCTAGCAACCCTTAAAAAACACTTTTTTCACCAGTAGTTTTCTTAGCAAGTAGTTACTGTTTAGTTTAATTTTAGGATTAAAGAATAAGCTTCTACTTTTGCCTTAATTAAGTTACTCAAAATTTTTAATCATTGTGCACGTCCATCAATTATCTTAAACCCCTGTATAATAATTGTATTAAGTAATCTTGTTATGTAGCCTGTGGTACAGTGTATTTAAATAAATAAATAATTAAAACGGATAGGATATAAGTGTTAAGTTTATTTTTAAAGTACAGTACTTTCGTGTACTGCCGAAGTCTAGGCTAATAGCATATTTTATTAGTTTTTGTTTTTTAGTTGGTTGTAACTAATATATTTTTATTTGTATGTTTTTAATTATTTATTTTAATAATTATTTTGAGCTAAAAATTACTTTTACTTTTTCTTTCTCAAATAAATTATGCAAAGTGCTTACCAGAAATATAATTTTAGGAGAATTCAGCTTGAATGAACTCAAAAATGTAATATTATTATGTATTTGCAATTTGCTTTGTAATGATTATAAGAAATGTGTTCTATAATTTTTCATTAATGTATTCAATGAATTGAACATATACCAGAAATAGGGGCTCTGTGTTGACAATGTGGCCAAAATATGCCGGAATTAGAGAGAGTAGGAATTTTTGCCACTAATATCGAATAATATTAATACGAAAATATTAATGATTAAATTTATTTTAAATAATTAACAACTACATCTGTAAACAAAGAAAAACAAATTACTTAACACAGAATATGTTAAGCCTACCGAAAGTTAAAATTGTGTATACTTACTTAACCTGCCAAAAATAAGGACACTTACCATAGCTTATAAAAATTAGATTATGTAATTTATTATTTACCTCCATAAATATAAGTTTTTTTTTGGAATTTTACCGATTATTTAAAACAATTTTTAGACCTTCATTTTTTTGCCATATATTCATACTTAATTTTTGTGCCAAAATTTCTAGTCACTAAGGTAAGTAGTTTTCGGTTTCTTTTTCGGCCATTTTGCTCCGCTGAAATAGCTTCACAACAGTAGTTTTTTATCAATATTTTTGTTTATATTTCTTCCACCACCATATTGGATTTTTACCAAAATGGTACCGTTTCATTCTCATATATACCTTCTTTTTTTGACGAGAAATTTAAATCAATGTGTAAGTAGTTTTTAAGCTTTGCTGCATACAGACAGAAGAACAGGTCAATAGACCAACGGAAATTCGGGTCTAGGGACTTTAAAACGCAAAGATCTTTAAAAGTCTCCGATAGCAATTTTTCACGATTACAAAACTTTCCTTCTAACAAAGGAAGTAAAAATTGATATGGAAAATAAAAAAACCTAGAATATGAAGTGCCAAATCGGATGTTAAGCAAATTGATCAGATACTACAAGGTTTTAATCACGAAAGGACTTACTACATCACATCTCAGGTCACTTGAGATTTGTTTAAGCTCAACAGTCGATCATGACGTCTTCCGCCAGATTTACGCCTATAAAAAAAATGCTTATTATATATACTATTTTCCTACCTTAAAAAGCTGGACCTTGAAATAAACCGATGATAATAGAAAACAAAGTGGAATCCTCATTTTGCAGTGACTTAAATAAATAGAGATTAACCATATTTGTTTAATTTAATAACATGTACACTTTTATAACATAAACCCTCGTGATATTTTGAATCCACACTACTTTCAGGATCATTCAATTTTTACGGAGCTGACGTTTACTTTAGCTTCCTGATATTTACGAACATATATTTGATTTTTACTTAACTCATTATTTTGTTAACTACTCTTAAGTTAGTCGTCATTTTATCTACAAACCTTAAAGGCAAATGTTTAACAGTTTGAATATTCCTCCTTATCATATTACTGCTAACATTATTTTGTGAGATTGTAATTTATTTTGTCATGATTTATAGGCTTTAACTGATCGAACTAATATTCATCTTTTTCTTCCTTAATTAAAGGCAAATGTTTAACAGTTTGAATATGCCTTCTTATGATATTACTGCTAACATTATTTTGTGAGATCGTAATTTATTTTGAAATGATTTATAGGCTTTAACTGATCTAACTAATATTCATATTTTTCTTCCTTAATTAAAGGCAAATGTTTAACAGTTTGAATATGGCTTCTTATCATATTACTACTAACATTATTTTGTGAGATTGTAATTTATTTTGAAATTATTTATGGGCTTTAACTGATCTAAATAATATACGTCTTTTTCTTCCTTAACTATGCGGTTAATATTCTATAATGAAATACATGGTTAAAATTTTATAGGAATGCCAGTCAATTACAAGTAGTAATGAATAATTGTAAGTTAATGAAATATTATGAATAAACGTATATCCAGAGCAATTAGCTGGTGACACTGGCACCATTAACCGAAGTATTAATAATTTAGAACACTGGATCAATATTCATGTTTCGGGTAGTTGACACTTAACAATGATTGTCGCAGTTCTCTGTTGAACAATAAATAGCCTAAAAATTTCAGTAAATTATCCATAGCACTTCAAATTAATATTTTATAACAATATATCTTGATTCATTATACTTATATTTTAAGGTTATCAATCATTGTCTAAAAGATATACAATAAAAGAGTTTATGCAAACCTGACTTATTTCTGACGCATTTTGTAAGGCGTTCTTAACAGTGGCGGCTCGTGGATTTAAGAACGGGTGAAGCGCAGCGTAGCTAGGTGCATAGCGCCGCAGGGGAAAATTTTTCGGGGTGTCACGCCCAAAATGGCTATTTTTTAAAACCTTTTTGTGAGGTTAATTATCCATAGCTTTGGAGCGTTTTTTAAAACTTAGAGGAAATAATATGAATGTATAAGATTTTAACTATATTTTTTTGTTCTTAAAAAACAGTTATGTATCTATATTTTAAAATTAATTTCAATTCGATTCGATCGATGCAAAACTACTTCCGCCTCTGATGATCGGAATGCACTAATTTACATTAATTTTATAACAAGCGAAGAAGCGCCTCCAGCCTGCAGCAGCAGTTTTATGCCGCTCCCATCTATATTTGGCTTACGGATATTCACCATTGTGTTGCCATAGCAACTGCCGTAAAACAATATAAGCGAGAAAGCCGGCGTTACTACTGATTCTGATTCCTCAACGGGTCGCCCTTGTGAATAGGTGTTCAGCGCGCTACGTTTTTAAGGCATTCTTATTTTTTGAGTATATAAGGCACTAGTTTTGATAGAATATAATGGTATTATTAAGTAAATAATGTGAATTTATATAAAACATACTACATTTTTATAATAAAAATAATAAAAACGTAGTTTGTAAACTGCTTAATATTTTAAAAATATTTTTATTTTTAGGTAAATATAAAACATATTTTTATTTTTATGTAAATTGATGCGGGCCGCCACTGGCTTAACCCGTTTTAATTAAGTAATTGTTTCTCAAATACCACCATAATGGATATTTGCGTAGGGACCTGAAAAACTGAGAAAGTGTGTTGCCTTCAAGTGGTTTACAATAATTTTGTACTGTTTACATCTCTTGTGGAAATTGTAATTATACCTTATATTTATTTATAGTAGTAGTTATTTTAATATTTATCATATATTGAATAGAAAGGTATTAAAAGGATATTAACATATTATATTATTTTTATTATTTAGTGCAAGTACTTCGAGCAAGTTGATAACATGACAGTATAGTCAAAAGTTGGGGTCAATAAGCATTTTATTGTAATTTACTCGCTAGGTTTCCTTGAAAATCTCTTTTATATAACTTACGGTAATAGATATTAATGATACTAGTTTGAAATAACTTGTGTGACTTTTTAACACATTAGCTTCATTAGTAAAGTTCATATCAAACGTTTAAAAACTTAATATATGACAGACCAAATAGATTTTGTGTAGCTTTGATTTATCCTAACAGAACACAAAAAAAGTGCGTGTTCTCAAGAATTCTTAATGGAACTGAATGTTATGAAGGCCATATTCACATCAAAATGAGGGTATTAAATGTTTCATAATGTGATAGATCAGGAATATGTATATAACTAGTAAATAACTAAATCTAATTTGTATTTAATGCAAAAATCAAATACAGTGGGAAAAATATTATGATCGATTATCTAATGCATATTGATTTCATCTATTGCATGTGACGTTTAGGTTACATGTCAAACAAACTGACACATTTTAAAATTTTGAAATCAATTCTTTTCTACTATTTAATGTTTTTCTCTTACGATCGGCGCACTGATGAGTCCCGATAGGATGAAAGTATTTGTACAGCTACTATCTGTCTATAAAAATTTAAGGTAAATGATATAATTTCTTAAATAATATTATTTATATTATGTATCGAAACATTCCGTAGACAGACTAGTCTACATGTTGAGGTATGTAATTATATTAAATATCTGCTTCAATTAATTTAAAGTTAAATATTTTTATTAAGTTGCGAAAAAGCCAAAAAAGATTTTTGTTTATTGCATGTGAGTTTTAAATAATAATCTTTTAAATACAAATTACCGAAGCTAAAATATTTGGGCCTTCACCAACTGAAAATCTACTAAAGACACTCGAAATACCAATACGGTATTTGATCACCTCATTACAAGCTTTTATCTTCATATGTCGGTCTCTCCGGTTCAAAATTTGTAACCAATTTTTCCAGCACTTGCAGGTATCCAACTGAGCTAAAATTTGGCTTACGTTAACCTCGGTGACAATGCATTAATATGGTGTGAAGAATCATAAAGGTATTATACAGGGTGCGTAAAAAAATGAAATGTTGAAAAATTTTGTGTTATTAATTTTAGGAAAAAGAAGTTATTCTTCATAAAAAGTTTTGCTTGCTTTAAAACTAAGATTGGCGTAAAAAACCGTGAATATCTTATACAACGTACGTAAAGAATAATGCTAAAAAAGTACAAAATAAAATAAAACGTAAAAAAACTTTTTAAAAATACACTTTTGCTTATAAACTCAAAATAAAAAATTTTAATTTTTTTAAAAATTTTAATATTTTCTTAAAAGTTTGAGGCTGCGACGTCATCACTAATGAAATAAAACCTCAAGATTTTAAGAAAATATTAAAATTTTTAAAAATGATGCTGGGGTTTTTCTAAAGCCTTGCTATTTAACTTCATTCACTAAATACTATTTTTTATTGTTTAGTTCTTTTAACAAATAGTCCTAAACGTATCTTAAAATGTGGTGTTTTAAGCCAGGCTGGTTTCTTAGATCATATTTTATTGTAAAGTTATGCAAATTTAGGTACTCTTAGGGGTAACATTGAAAATTATATTAATTTTTAAGAGAACCAAAATATAAATCTGGACTAATTTATAACATATGCCGAGAATCTTTATTAGCTTGAAGTTTTACAACAAACTTTGTTTTCTTTAAATACATATTATTAAGCTATTTGATATCCGGGCTTAAGTGTAAAAATTACCGAAAGTTATGGCTTTGAATTTCAGTAAATATTAGACAGTGCACAACATGCAAGAATCTGCGCGATAATCCACTATCTTGTTATAATCATATAAAATCTCTAAATGACATTCATGTTAGTGATGCACAGTCAGATTAAAAGGAATAAAGAAATTATATTACTGCATACATTCGAAGTTAAAAAGAGGCACTTAATACAAAAAATAAACTTGTATTTATCATTTATACTGCCTATCTTCCTAAGGTTATTTGAAATAAAGTAGACATGTCTACTGATGATTGTAGTATAGTGACGGTTTCTTCCTGAACTTTAAGATGTGACATTTAAATGTTTGAATAGTGATTCGGAAATGATAAACACTGGGTGTGGATATAATTGATTAAATTTAAATGCCGGCAAAATAGTGGTTATGTTAGTGAACATAGACCATCAATGGGACCAAATAAACTTTCATTTTATGGTAAATGGTGTCCAACGTACTGCCTTACCTCAGAAGCTGTATTACATACAAAAGAGCTAAACACAAAAGTATTTTGATTTGATTTGTATTTTTAAATTGTAATTATTTCATGTTTACGGTGGTTATTATTGCTCTGAACAATTATCAACTGCCTTATTATAAACAGAACACCTCTATATTTACAGATATTATAGTAGATCTTTGAAAGGCTAGTCCAACAATATATAATAGTATGGGTCTCACATGATACCTTTATGATATATTGGCATTTACCTTCAGGATTTCACTTATATTTAAATTGATGTAAATAAGACATCTATACGATTTTTAAATATCTGCTTCACTATATTATTTAATTTCTATTATTCAATATTTTAAACAAAAGAAAAGTTTCGAGTTTTGATAGTTTCCTCATTTACTTAAATTTAAATAGAGAATCGAAAGATGAATTCAACGATAAATAATACCATAGAGTTATGAGTCAACGTTTCTGATCTGCTGAGGGTTAGTAAGCATCAGTGAACTAGAAAAATAGTTTCCTTTTATTGGAAGTGAAGTGTGGCCTAATTTAGTTCAGTATATAGTAATTTAGTAACACATATATAGAGTCTTTTAAAATATTTTTATTCGTCGGCAGTTTGTTACATCATCTTGGATTCCTACCAATATTTTATCAGTTTCTTCCTATGCCACATTTAAATTGCTTACACGAAATTTAAAATTAATCTAATAAGCAGTGTTCTCATTTTCAATATTTTACATCATATTTCACTTTTAATTTAATTTCTAAAAAAGTCCACTTAACTCACCGCCTGAACGCAAAGATAACAGGTATCCTTATATTTTCATGCCTAATTATTGTAGAAACAATAATAGCTCTTTTAGTTTAATTTGTTATTCATTAGGTAATTTGTATTATTAAAAAAAATCTTGTTTCTAATATAGAAAGGAAACTTTTACCGCCTTGTTCAAATGAGAAATCATGGTTTTTAGAGTTAGCTTGTATCAAAATAAAATCACTTTCCGACATCTTGCCTTCGAATTCACGAGACATCTTTATTCTTGTTTTTATTCAATTTATCCAGATTAAAAAATATGTTACCTTTTATACATACAAAATTTTTTTAGTAGACATTTAATATACGTTTAACGGTGTTAATTACACAACTTTAAATATAGATAAAATCCTGAAGATAAATGGCAATATAAACAAAAACTTAGCATTTGACAACCATTGACGATTAAATCTACTAAAATACATATCAATATACAGGACATTCTGTTCAAAATAAGAAAGATGATATCTGGTCAGAGTAATATAAACACTGTGTATACAAGAAAATAATATATAGGTTCGCTGGTATGTATGGAAACAGTCGATTATTTATTCAAAAGTAAAAGAGCTAACAAAAAATGTCACATACAAAAGTTTTTGGAATTTTAATAATCTGATGGAGTAAAGAAAAATTAATATAGGATTACCCAAAAGGACGAGGCAAAACAAAGTTTGTTTTCAAATAGAATTTCCTGAATATTCTTTAGATGGGTCTCTTCTTGCTAATTATAAATGTGTCTTTATTTTAAAGACTCACGAGCCATTTAAGAAAAAGCCTGCCATAAGAGGCAGTGTGTTAGATAGCTGAAAAACGCTTGGTTACATAGTGGAGTCGATGGGAATATATTGCCTCTTATAAAAGAGTTTTTTCTCAAATTTCTCGGACGTCTTTAAAAATAAAGGTATGAGATCAGCTATATTTATAATCACCAAGAAGAGACCTTTTTGATACACAGGGTGTTCCATTTATAAAATGCAACTCTATTTTGTCGCGATTTTATGATTCATCCTGTATAAATAGTTATTTCTTTACTTCATTGATTTTTAAAGATTCTAAAACTTTTATATTTAACTTTTCTTTGCAAATTTTGCAGCGTATGAGATCAGGTAGTACGTCATCTTACGTGGTACATCGTGTCCTTACATTTAGTTTAGGGAGACTGCTATAAATCTTGGGTTTGTTCTGTGTTTTTTATTAATATAAATATATATTAGGTACCTAAATTAAACTAAAACTGATGGAAATATTAAAATTATTGTAGTTTGGTTAATGGATCCTGTTTAACTGGTTTTGACACAAAGCATGTGATAAATTTGCAAACAATAAAAAAAATTAAATTTGTTAAAACGATTTAAACAAAATGTAAAAAATGATTACTAAAAAACAAGGGTCAGCTTACAGTAATTTTAATATTTTAATTGGTTTTAGATTACATGTTTTTTAGTTTTATAAATGTAGGTATAAATGAATTAATCGTCATAAGAATATTATGGAAATTACTCTAATATAGATATATTTTAATAGATGCCTATATTTTCCAAAATTGTGTTTAGAGATATTATCCTTTTCATGTCATTTAAAAGTATTAGGGTTAGTAAAAAAAATATATATTATGTTAGAATTGATTTGAGCAAAAAACTACATGATACAATTATTCTCTTTTATTACCTTCAGCCCAAAAGTAACAATGCTACGAAACTAATTTCTTAAGTTCCTAAAAGTCGTAAACTTTACATAAAGAATTCTATGGCTTTATGGAGCACATCAAAATTCAAGCAAAGATTTAACTTAGCTATTCATGTGGCCTATTTTGGTTGCCCATAATAAACTCGCTTCATTTAACAACTTAAATGCCGTATTATTAAGTTCCCTTGAAAATTAAATCCCTTTGGTTGCGCAATATATGTTACATTGTTCTGAAATTTAATAACTGGTTCGCCCCTAAGCACATTTCTCTAAAGCGCGATTAAATAGATATTAATCTCTTAGTTGACTTCGTTTGTAACAAGATGTATTAGGGCCGCAGTCCCACAGATCACTCGTGGACAAGGGTCTGCGATCACCAACAACCAATTAATTAGACTTAGACTATAAAAACAAAAGAGACCCAACTATTTACATTTAACACGGGATCATAGATTGAATATTTTCCCTCTCCACTACATAGTATGTGTATGGTGTTGTCATGTTTTAAAAATTGTCAAATATTCTAAGCCAAGTTTTATCGAATTACCCCAATATGTTTGTATATTTTGGTGTCTGAACCGTAAGACCTTAGCATTTACACATATTAATTTGATATTTAAGCCATTCGAGTATGATAATTGCCATAGAAAACAAGAAAAAAAAGAGCACTAATTGAACAAATACCAATATTTTGCCAGTTTTGGGTTGGGATTTCATGACGTACGCATTAAAATACATACTTACTCTCCAAATTCTTAAGTGCGTTATTTACAATACAAATATACTATTTTGGGTGTGAATAAGTTCTGTATTTCTATGGCTAAATGCTTTTATTTAAAAAGAAACGTATTTTTGCGGATTTTTATAATGCCCCTTGATTATAAAACATTTTGTTTAAATCATATCGTGACTTTAATCTTCAGATACCTACGAGGAAATAGCTCACGTTATTTCTCCGTATATCAAATTCACAACTACTTAGTTCCTCGGGTTTTATCTAATATATAATTAAAATATAGTTCAAGTTAGTAACACTGTTATAGAGACATGTAGGGCAGCTGGGAAGTTTTTTACGTTGTTCCATAAAACTAATAGTATTTTTAATAAAAGCATCAAATATTTAGTTACTTATTGTTAATACTATGAAATACTTGCATCTTCAATGTATGATCTATTTCGGGATCACATTTATGACGATAAAGTCCTAAATGAACATCTCATTCATTTGTTAAAATTAATATTAAAAAACTATTTCAAGATTAGAATACATAACGAAGCCATGAAGCATTTAGACTTAACCAAGACACATAGATCTAGGAGTATCAATACAAAAGCTACCCTATTTAGAAACGAGTAATTATTTCTAAATAGGGAAGTTAGTTTAATTTTAGTAAGTAAACATTATCCCCCGTAGTCCCTAAAAATCTTTAAGATTTAGACCGGGTCTAGTTGCCTGGGTACTTAAATCTCTTAGTTCGCCAGTCGTTTCGCTTATATTACTGTCATTATGTAATTGTGACATTTAGAAACAAAAATTGTTCAATTGTTAAAAATGCCATCATAAACCTATAACTGTCAAGTTAGACCTGGTGTAAATTTAAACCTTTTTAGTGAATACGGGTGTATGAGTAGTATGGGTTTAGTGGAGGAAGATATACTTAAAAAAAGAAAGTGTTTCGTTATATCCTTCAGTGGACAGTGTCAATGGTATATACTCGTAATATAGGTACCTGTTCAGTTAGTAAAACTATTATTATTATTCTGTCGTCCAGCTCAACAACTGCTTGCAATATTTGACACTAAACTAATTGAAAATTCCTGAAAGAATATAAAAACATTTTGCAGCATTATTTAAAAGATCGGTAAATATAAATGTCAATATGTGTTAATCTTTTATTACGAGAAATGCTCTGTTAAAAGAACTAATTTTTGAACCCAAGTACCCAAGTCTTACTTTATAAGAAATTACCAATACAATATGTGTGGTGGAATTTGTTATGTGAATGTTCCGGGCATAGAACAATGTCCTGATTTTTTTAATTATTTTTCTAACACACATACATACACAAATACATATACACATACATATGTACATACATATATACTTGCGAACATACAAATATATATATATACCATATTTGCCATATAGGATATACCAAATTTTCCAGGTTCATCCTCTTTTCACACTTGATTTTTGTGTAAGATTTCAACTTAATTAGATAAATAGTTTTTCGATACTGATATTTTAAACACTTAATTAGGCTGCTATTTTGTTTAGCCATAAAGGCTGCTTACCAAAATTTTGTCAGTTTATTCCTAGGTCACACTTTATTTTTGGGCAAAATGTGAGGTAAATTGAATTAGCAGTTTTTTAGTGATATTTTTTTAACATTTTATTTCTGGCTATGCGTCTGATAGATACTTAAAATTGGAAAAAACACATTAAATTGCTTGCTCTAAACATATATTAAATTAAAGAGAAATGAGCCGCCGCTGATTCAGTCTATAGTGAGAGGCAACAGGGTTGCCCTTTTTGGGACCGTCAACGCAGAGGAAGATATATGTTTTCTCTTGCACCCATAGCACGCGAAAAACAATAATAGATTTAACTTTCGAAACTATTTATGAATAAAATTTTCAGTTTATCCTTTGTTTTATAGTCTAATGTTATAAAACAAATTATGTGAACATTGTTTTAAATTGCTAACTGCTATGTAACTGCTCTTTTCATTATTTATATTTTGGCTTTGACGTTTAAATGACAATGTCAGAATTTTCAAATATCGTCGGTTAAGAGTGTAAACCAGTAGTTATAATATGGGAGCGCCTCCTCCTCCTCCTCTTCCTCTCTCTCATGTCCCTCATTCTTAACTTCCTCCCCTTTTATTCTCATTCGCATCATATTTTTAATTTTTTCTCTTTGTTCTCCCACATTTGATTTTGCATTCTTAAGTCTTATAAATAGGTGCATCAAGATCATTTTAGTATGTTAAGGTACCAGTGACTGTTAAAAAAAAAAAATCTGTTGAATAAATCTATTAATAATAATATTAAAATAAAATGAGTGAATCAGTTGGAGAAAGAAATCGATCCATTCCGCTTCAGAGCCTCGAAGAAATTATACCAGGAGTTCAAGAAGAAAATATACCATTAGTTCGAGAAGAAAATAATGGGATTGTTTTAAAAAATTTGAACAAAACTGAGAGTGAAGAGAAAAAAGTGTTTTGTGCTATTTGTTTTGAAATAATCGAATATTATGATTCATGTAGACCAAATACATGTTCCCACATTTTTTGTTTAAAATGTATTTTAAGATGGAATGATGAAAATTGTTGTTCTATAATGGTAAACAATTGTCCTGTATGTCGCACTAGATATTACTATTTGGTACAAATCTTCAAAGATGTAATTAGACATCATTTTGTTGTAATTTTAAAAAGAGGATAATATTTTTTTTATAATTTGTGTTTGTGAAAACTCTGGTAACAAATAATTTTGTAAAAAAAGTAAATGTAAATATATATATAATAATTGACACACATTTTTTCCTTTTCCTATATTGAAACGACAACAATGATCTAACAAGTTTTTTAATACATACTAATTTTCACATTACATAACAAAACAATTGTTATGGGTTGACACAAAAAGTGCCACGCCCTAAAATGGCACCACTTTTGCAGATCGAATCTTAAATTTTCTTATGGGAATTTACATGTAAAAATGACGGTTTTGATTGTCGGACCGGCATAGCCTAATCTACTACTTTTTAATTATACTAATAATATTAATATAATTTGCATCAAGTAAGAGAAAACTCAATTGAATACAGAAACAAGCGTTAACAAAATGTTATGCTAATATATGAGTGCTTCTAGTGGCAGTAGACATAATCGACACTTTTTTTACATATGATTAACTATTTCATTTACAAATACAGTGTCAGATGTTAGAATAAAAAGAAGTATTTTGCATATAGCACTGAAAATATATAACCGCTTATAGTAACATTTGACATTTTTAAATTAATATTCTTGACGTATTCTTATTATCTTTACAATTTAAGTTTAAAATTAATATTTTTGACATTATCTATCCATTACGTTTATAACCTATATTTAAAATTAATATTGTTAAACTAATCTACCCATCACATTTACAAACTATGTTTAATATTAAACCTAACCTAACCTAACCTAACCTAACCTATATTTAAAATTAATATTGTTAAACTAATCTACCCATCACATTTACAAACTATGTTTAATATTAATATTTAACAATATAATTTTCTATTTCTTTTTTTTCATTTTTGTTGCAGTAAAAGCAAGCATGTTCAGGAATTAGTATAAAAAGATGTATCCTACAAATAGCACAATGTAAATCAGAAGCACTAACAACATAGGCTCTTTTGTAGTGGCAGCTCACGTGATCGGATTCCCCTCTCCGTAAATATCTCATGTGAATTGCACTACAAGGAAGGCAAATAGCAAATGTTCCTAGTCTTCGACTTTCAATTTTAGAGTAGCTTTGTATAACACATACATCTTTTTCTTCAAAATTATTAAATAATTCACTAGCCCTAAACTTGCTTACTTTTACGTCACCCTCGGTTCCTAAATTTAGCAGTTGTCCATCCATATCCACTCCTTCGTCAATTTCCTGATCATCTTCCTCCATCTCTTCCTCTTCCTCCTCTTCAATATAATTAATATCGATGTTACATAAGAATGATCTTCTAACAAGCCTAGATGACTTGTCCAAAAATGAATGTTTATAAGTGATGGAATCGCCTTCCAAGTTATTAAAAATCTCTTCTCTTTCTTCAATTTGAGCGGCGATCTCCATATTATTTTCTTCAATTTGGACAGCGTTTCCATTCATATTTTCTGCCATTGTTAGGAACTTTGGATTTAGATCGATTTATTTGATAAAAAATTTGGTTATACGTTAAAATAATAGCGACAACTGATATTACAGCGAATGTTACTGTATGATCGTCGAGTGGATGTTCTTAAATATATATCTCATCGACCACCACTTTTACTACCTGCAATACATAAGTTTTTTTTTTTTTTTTTTTTTTTTTTTATTCACTGTCCCTTTCCCTGTCAGTTGCCTCGGGGGGGGGGGGGGGGGGGGGGCAAGGGGGCTTCGCCCCCCTCCCCGCTCCGCCAACCCCCCTAAGGGGGGCTTCGCCCCCCTTAAACCCCCCTCACCCTCACCTTATCTTCTTTCTCTCCCTTCCTTCTTTCTCTTTTTTATATGTTTCTCCGTTTTCCTTCCTTCTCCTTTTTCCTTCCTTCTCCTTTTTCCTTCCTTCTTCTTTTTCTTTCCTTCTCCTTTTTTCTTTTCTTCTTTTTTAATCTAACCTAACCTAACCTAACCTAACCTAACCTAACCTAACCTAACCTAACCTAACCTAACCTAACATAACCTAACCTAACTTAACTTAACCTGAAGAGGGTAGCCCGAAATTGGGGAGCCGGGATTTGAGTCTCGGAAATTAAGGGGTCCGGGGGGAAGGGGGGAAGGGGGGAGGGGGGAGGGGGGAGGGGGGTAAGGTAGTTGATCGGCTTGGGAAAGTGGTTTTTAGAGATTGTCGTTCAACTTTAAGTAGGACACATGTGATTAACTTTTGCATATAAAATCGCCTCAGCGAAGAGACGAATGCAATTGATTTCTGCATTCACACTGTGCAGAGCTCGCGAGTTTTCTGGTGTTTACATTGTGTTTATTTGGTAATTTTTCAATTTTTATTTTTATTTCTAACATTTTTATTTGGCAAGATTTAATTCTTATATATATTGGTGACATTTTTATGTACATTTGTGGCATTTTATTTGTTATTACGATTTTTTTTCATAATGGACAATTTTTTGGCATCGAGTAGCAAAATTATTGACAATGACTTTGACTTATACACATGTACTCAAATGCAGAATTTTGCAAACCAACAAAACAATGAAACAGACGTATTTACAACTAGTCAACAACAAACTATTCAGGACTTGAATGAAATTATTTATAATAGCCAAGTTCAAAATAATGCCAACAAACAGAACAACGAAAAATATTTATTTACAGCTAGTCAACAAGAAACTCTTGACGATCTTAATGACATTATTGACAACAAATCGGACTTAATTACAACAAAAACTAAACAAACTCTTGAAGAACTGAATGACATTGACGAAACTCAAAATTCTAGCGATGAGGATATTGTTTGTTTTCAAAAATCTAATACAAATTATTTAACATTAAAATCGCCAATTAATTCTCCGAGACCAATTTGCTCTCCCTTTTTGTTTAGTGAAAATTCTGATTCGGAAGAAGAACAAATTGATCAAAATTTAAGTTTGGCTATTTGTCCTACTAATTCACCATATGATATTGTAAATTCTGATTCGCAAGAAAAACAAATTGATCAAAATTTAAGTTCGGCTATATCTTCTATTAATTCACCATTTGCTATTGTAAATTCTGATCCGCAAGAAAAACAAATTGATGCAAATTTAACTTCGGATATTTCTCCTAATAATTCACCAGTTGAACAAAATTCAATTTCGAAACCATCATTTATCATTAAAAAAAATTTTAAAATTAATAAAAAAAATAAAAAACAAATAGCAAACCTTAAGTGTCTGGGTTTCGCTATTCAAAATTTAACTAATTTGATCACAATTAAAAAGGGAGACGAAAGTACGGTGAATTATGTTAAACAGGCCTTTGACAAATTAGTTGACTCATTTGAAGAAATGGATTCATAAAGTCAATTAATTTCTATTGCTTTTTTCAAAATTTGACTATAACTAAATAAAAATGCACAATATTAATTTTATTATTATACAAAGAACTTCAAAAATGCAATTGCTTTTTTCAAAATTTGACTATAACTAAATAGAAATGCACAATATTAATTTTATTATTATTATTATCCAGAAAACTTCAGAAATGCATAAGTGTGTAACATGTAATAAAGTCTTCACTAGAAAGGATAATTTATTGCGACATAATAAAAAACATGTTAACGGAAATTCCACAAAACTCAACAGTTGGTTGAAAAAACCAAAGCTTGTTAAAGGTAAGAACATTTTATTTTTCATGTTATATTTTGTAAAATATTTTTTTCTTAATTTATAGATTCTACAAATATTGTAAAATATTGTAAAGAATGCAAGAAAAATATAAACCAAAGTCTATGGGGTGGACATCTTCGATCTAGTGTGCACAAGAACAATTCCAAAATAGGCTTGGAGGAAGGTGTTGAAATTATCAAGTCAGCATTCAGGGAACGAATAATATCTTATAGGATTTCCTCACACCAAAACTTCATAAATGTGAAAGAGTATTTTCAACATTTGGAATACAAAATTGCACATCTAATAGATCAAGAACTGCAGAAACATAAATGTATCAAGCTAAATATGGAACTGTTCGGTTTCTATTTTAACCCCAGCAGCGACAGCTATGATGTCAAATCTTTTAATGCGCCGTTCCAAGTCATTTGCCAGGGATATCAGAAAAAAGAACTGTTAGAGCAAATCTGCACCATTATTGACCAGAAAGCTGACGAATTTGCAGAAAGAGATTCAGGTAAAGAATTTATTTTCGATTTTACAACAGCAACAAAAAAAGTAATTTTTTAATTTTTACGTTGCAGGATGGGCTTTGATGAATTTACTTCATTTGGAAATTAATGTTAACAAGCACAATCCGCTGAGAGCCTCATCTTTTATCGAACTTCCTCAAGAGATCAAGAGACGTCAAGCTGTGATCAACATTAGGAATGATGACAACTTTTGCTTCGCCTGGGCAGTTGTGTCTGCTCTTCACCAACCAAGCGGATTAGATTTTGAAACTTCATCCTACCCACACTACTCTTCTGTTTTGGATATGTCAGGTATAGAATTTCCAATGTTGCTAAAGAACATTAAGATTTTTGAAGAAAAAAATAACATTTCTATTAATGTATATGGATTAGAAATTATAAATCCTAAAAAGGGGTATGAAGTAATTGGTCCACTTTATTATTCATCGAATAAAAAAAATCAACATGTCAATTTATTGTTAATAAGTGATGATGATGAAAAAACTTTTCATTATTGCTATATTAAAGATTTATCAAAACTAGTTTCTGCACAAATTTCTAAACATCACGGAAAAAAATATATTTGCGATGGTTGTTTACAATATTTCCCTACAGAAGAAAATTTATTACAACACAATAGCTATGATTGTGATCATTTACGAATTAACCTACCTTCTAAAGAATTAATAAAAGATAAGTTTGGAAACTATTCATATGATAATATTTTGAAATTTGTAAATTATCATAAACAAATGAAAGTTCCTTTCGTGGTGTATGCAGATTTTGAATGCATTTTAAAGCCTTTAAATAATGACAATGTTGATAAAAATCCTAATACTTCATACACCTTAAAACAATATGAACATATTCCACATTCATTTGCCTATTACATTAAATGTTCATTCGACGATAATTATTCTAAATTTGAAAAATATAGAGGTCAAAATTGTGATACATTATTTATAAATTCTTTAGAAAGAGATGTGTATAACATATACAATAAATATTTAAAGACTCCTAAAAAGATGATTCCTTTGAACGAACTGGACAAAATTTATCATAACTATGAAACAGTTTGTCATATTTGTAATAAACCTCTTTTAAATGACAGGGTTGCAGATCATTGTCATATAACCGGTCTTTATAGAGGTCCAGCTCATTCACTCTGCAACATAAATTACAGAATACCTAACTTTATTCCAGTTATATTGCATAATTTGCGTAATTATGATTCTCATCTATTTCTTAAAAAATTATGCTTAAACAAAGAACAACTAACAGTTATCGCACAAAACAAGGAAAAATATATTTCATTTGAAAAGCTTATTCATGTGGATAACTATTTTGATAAAAAGACACAAAAGGCTAAGAAAAAAAATATATCATTAAGGTTTATTGATTCTTTTCAATTTCTATCCCATTCTTTATCAAAACTCTCTGAAAGCTTAAAAGATGAACAATGTAAGGAAATAAAAAAAATTTTCAATGATGAAGAAAGATTTAAACTTATTCGGCAAAAAGGTGTATTTCCTTACAATTATATTGATGATTATTTAAAATTAGAAGAAACAACTTTACCTCAAAAAGACCAATTTTATAATACTTTAACGGATGAGCACATCAGTGATGCAGAATACCAAAGAGCTGTAAAGGTTTGGCAATTGTTTAAATGTGAATCTCTTGGTCAATACTCCGACGTTTACTTACTCTCTGATACTTTACTTTTGGCAGATATTTTTGAAAATTTTAGAAGCACTTGTTTATCCACATATAAGCTCGATCCAGCTCATTTTTACACTTTTCCAGGTTTATCTTGGGAGGCGTGTTTGCGTTATACTGGAATAGAGTTAGAATTGTTAACTGATCCAGATATGATACACTTTTTCAAAAAAAGCGTTCGCGGTGGTGTGAGCTCTTGCATTTGTAGAAAATCTGAAGCTAATAATCCATTTCTTTTAAATTTTGATCCTTTAAAGCCAACTAAATACATAATTTATTATGATGCAACAAATTTGTATGGTTATGCAATGTCACAGCACATTCCAACGGGAGATTTTGTTTGGTTAACAGATAAAGAAATCAATGATTTAAATATTATGAATATTTCTAAAAAATCTAATAAGGGATATGTTTTAGAAGTTGATTTAGAATATCCTACAAGTCTACATTCCTATCATAACGATTTTCCGTTTTGTCCAGAAAACTTTAAACCGCCAAATTCTAAATGCATAAAATTAATACCCAATTTAAATGATAAATCAAAATATGTTATTCACTATCAATTATTAAAACAATGTTTGGAACATGGACTCAAGTTAACTAAAGTTCATAGAGTTTTACAGTTTTCTCAATCTGATTGGTTGAAAAAATATATAGACTTGAATTCAAGATTAAGAAATGATTCAAAGAATGAATTTGATCGTAATACTTACAAGTTGGCAAATAATAGTATTTATGGCAAGACTATGGAAAATGTTGATAGGAGAATTGACGTAAGACTTGTTACAGAGTGGGAAAAAAATAGAAGAAAAGATGGTGCTGAGAATTTAATTGCAAAACCATATTTCAAGGACTTAACAATATTTTCTGAAAACTTGGTAGCTATTCAAATGCAAAAGATTCAAGTTACTTACAATAAACCAATATATGTAGGCTTCTCAATATTAGATATATCTAAAACTGTCATGTATGATTTCTTTTATAATTTTTTAAAACCTCTTTATCAGGAAAATATTTCACTTTTATACACCGATACCGATTCGTTCATTTTAGAAGTCACAACTCCAAATATTTATTCTGACATGATAAAAAATATTCACAAATTTGACACATCTAATTATGAATTTAATAATATTCATGAAATGCCTATTACAAAGTCAGTTATAGGAAAATTCAAAGATGAATATGCTGGTGAACCCATTACTACTTTCTTTGGTACTGGAGCAAAAGCATATTGTATTAAAACGGAAAACAGTTTAACAAAAAAAGCAAAAGGTGTTAAAAAAAGTGCAATTAAAAAGCAGTTGGATTTTATTCATTATAAAGATGTTGTTGAAAATCATTCTAAAACCTTTTGTTCAATGTATGTTTTTCGATCTAGACAACATACAATTTTTACAGAGTTAATTAATAAATTGGCTTTGAGTTCCGAAGATGATAAGCGGTATAAAATTCCCTATAGTTTTAATACATTAGCTTGGGGACACCAAGATATTGCTTTGTATCAATGGAATGCAGAACATGAAGATTTAGATATATTTATGTAGATATTATAAGGTATTTAAATTTGTTGTTTTTGAAACCAAAGTTAGTCTTCATAAGTCTTTCACAAAATGTGCTTAGAAACTTTTGACAAAGAAATTGATAACAGTTATTTTAAAACATATGAAAAACGACTTTCCACTTTTAAAAAATGGAAAGGAAAATTGAGACCAGAAGTGTTAGCTGGAGCTGGCTTTTACTATACTTCAATCAATGATATTTGTAAATGTTTTTATTGTGGTATTGAAATTTTTGATTGGTTAAGTTATGATGATCCTATTGTGGAGCATAAGAAATTTGCTAGGAATTGTGATTTAAATAACTGTTTATGGAAAAATAGGAATCGAATAATTGTAACCATTCAAAATAAGTCTTCAAGCTACACATTTTATATAGTATTATTAATATCCTTATTTATGAACTTTTACATATATTTAAATTAAGTATTTTATTGTTATTTTTTTACAACTGCTTTTGCTTTCGTGGTGAAAGTATCTGCTTAATGTTAATAAATTTGGAATATTATTATTAATTTGTTTTAATGACTATCAGTAGATCTCAATTTATTCTTCTTTATTTTATTTTCCAAAATGTTTTTTATGTTCATCATCCCCCTGGCGTAACACAGTGTGAAATATGTTTTTCTAATAAAACAGACGTCACTCTAAGTAAATATTGTAAATTTATGAAAATTGGATTAATTAACAATAGTACAATTAGTTGGATGGAACGAATAAATGGAAATGAAAATGCAAGTAAATTTTTTAAAATTTTGTATCATTATCCAAATCGATCTATTTTTGATACAAATTGGATAGAAAGGTTAGAGTTTAAAAATAATCAGTTACAAATTTTAACCCCCAACTGTACCAATTATTATGACGGATTCAAAAATTATTACTTTTCCATCATTAGTGTTACATTAAACTTTGCATTATTTTTATACATTACCATTTTAATTATTTATCTTTATTATAAATTTCAAACTGGAAATCTATTTTTTCATTAATCCATTTTAAACGAAACTTTAAAGAAAGTGGGGATGAGAATATTTAAGTACAAGAATAACACAATATGTTTCAGTCTCGTTTAGTCATTATGAACAACGCCGTGGTTCATAAACCTTTGGAAACGCTTCTTAATTCAAAAATTTATTTTTTAAATAATTCTTTGTCAAAATTTGTTCTTGTTGGCATTAGTTTAAATGATTTTTCTCCAAAAATTGTAATTGGTGGAAAAACTGGATTTTCAATCGCACTAACCGAAGAAAATTGGAAAGACATTTGTGTTCATCAAGGAATTATTGTAAACAATTTCTACTTTCCTCAAGTTGATCAAACCAGTGTGAATATAAACAACATTCATCTGCAGGTTCAGAAAATAAATGATACCCCTGTTCTACAAATTACAAAAGGCCCACACTTCATATACTTAGGACAAGAGTCTTTGGACAATTTGTGGCGATTAAAGGAAATTATTGATTATAGATTATCTATACTTAAAAGGCAAGAATTCAATACATATTTCAAAATATTTCAAAATAATATTTCATCTGATTGTGGCGACTTGTGTACGCATGTTTATAATATAATAAGTCCAACAGAAAATCCTAACAGTGAAAATGTTTCAACTATGATGGAATTACTTGCTTTATATCCTGAACAAATGGAAAACAAATTGAAGCAAAATGGAACAAAACGAAAATATTACGAAGAAAACAATGAAAATGGATCAAAAAGAAAATATTACGAAGAAAACAATATCTTTTCTGGAAGAGAACAATAAGGTGCATGTGTTAGTGAAGTGGAGCTTTGCTTACAGACAAGCCCGTAGGAGTAACTTTCAGATGTGGTACTTAGATAGACTCCGTTTTGAAAAAAGAATAAATGATTGTAAACTTATTCTAGATTCGATATTATCTGAGGAACATAGAAATAAAATATATTTGACACGTTTTAATAAAAATTGTATTTGATGTTTTACTTAATAAAATTTTAGTTTAGTAAATGTGAATTTTATTTGAAATTAATTAGCACATTAAGACTTTGTAATTTGTATCAGCTAAAGCATAAAGTGAGGAACAGAAATAAAACAAATTTAACTAAAATTTAATTTCAATTTAATTAAACAATATTTTTTTTATCAATCCATGTATTATATTTTTTATCAAGTCCTAACCATTTCACATAAACTTTGTTTCCTTTCCTTCTCAAAATCTTCTCAATAAGATACACATCGGTATGCTTTACTTTTAGTAATTCTTGCTCATAAAAACCACCCAGAATGTCCTGATTATCTTCGTCTTGAATTAAATATGTCCAAGGGTTTGTCATCTTAACTTCTTTAATGTGGAATATCTCATTTGACCAATTTGGTGTGTAACCTTTTGAAAATGCCTCTCGATGCTTGCTTATTCGTACGTGATCACCCACTTTAAACTTTGGAGATTTTATATCTAACGTTTTAGCATGAGTAAATGCAGATTTCAAGATTCTATTTTCATTTGTTTTATTTACTTGTTTTGGCTTCATTCCTATTGAAGAATGTTTTGTATTGTTATAATCTTTTACAATATCCGCTAATATATTAAACCATTTGTAATTTCCTTGAATGCTAAATATTTTCCACATATTATTCTTTAAAGTCCTGTTCACTCTTTCTACTATACTCGCTTTCAAATTGGAAAACGTGCTATAATGGTTAATTCGAAATTGTTGCATCAAATTTTGAAAATTTACATTGAAAAACTCTCTTCCTCTATCCGTTTGCAAGTTTTTTGGTGGAGTTTTTGCACTGATTAATATTTTTTTCATTGCCGCTGTTACGTCTTTTCCAGATTTAGATTTTAACGGTTCGGCCCAAACATACTTAGAAAATACATTTATGGTAATCAAGATATATTTAAATCCCTTATTAAATTTGGCATAGGGTAACATTTCAACCAAATCAGCTTGAAAAAGATCATTTAACCCTTTCACTACCACCCTTCTGCGTTTGTAGTTTTTTCTAGCAGGTTTATGTAATTCATTAACGACTTGCTGTTTAACGGTTGTCATGACAACAAACTTGTTTATTCAATTTTAAGGAAGTTCACTTTCTATGTTTTGTAATAATTCGAAATATAACTTTTATATGTTTTTCCCATTCATTCAATTTATCAATTTGTATTGTATAACTTTTTTCATTTAAAATTTTACTAATTTTAGTAATCTCCTTTTCTAACGCATTAAAGGATTTTTTTATCTCTCCAGTTAAGAAAGTAGTTGATCTACTATCACTATTTTTAATTCCTCCTCTGTTTTATTTAATTCTTGTTCTAATTTCTTAATTACACTGGACATTATATTTTCCAAGGAAATATATTGTTGATTTTCTTCCAAAGTGAGTTGGTCAATTGTTCTACTGTTAAGAATGCTATTTTGATTTCTTTTTTTTCATCATCTAACCTTTTTATAAAAGTTCTTAATTGTTTAATTTTTTCCTTGTGTTTTTCAATTATTACTTCTCTTATATTTGTTTCCATTATTTTATTAATTTTGTTGATATCATCACTTAATTTTTTGTCTTCCTTTTTAACATGTTCATTTAAAAATTGCAAATCTTTACTTATTTGATTTAGCGTTAGCAACTGTTTATTAACGTTTTCAATTGAGGTATAACATACTTTAATCTGGTTTTCATACTTTAAAAAATTTTCATCAAAAACCTTAAGCTTTTTAGCAAAGATTTCATTATTTGTTTCATTTTCACCTAATCTCCTTTTTAAATTATTAATGTCACTTATTCTCTCTTGATTTTGTTTTGAAATATGGCGTCCAAATTTATCAACTGTCATGTTGAGCTTTCATTAAACAATAAATATGATTATATTTGATAGCTGTTATTTATAGTATTACTTTATCTTCTCTTAATTCTTCAATAATAGAGATAATCTCGTTACTATGAGCATTATTTCCCGCATCACTTGATGAAATTAATAAACGTAGCCTATCAACAATTTCGTTTACATTATTCCAGTATACATAGTCTGTATTTGATCTGTTTGTTTTCAAAATTAATCCCTTTCCTGTAGATTTGGCTCTAGTTGTTCTAAACGGAGGTTGTGGTTTGTTAAATGCTGTAACTAATCTTGGCAAGGTTTTTGTCTTTGTAATCCCCTTTCTTTGTAAATATGGTCCTATTATTGTAACATATTTGTGTGATGTATTTCCTTGAACTTGTTCATTTGAATCAAAATTCCTACGATATACATTTGTTTTAGCTAGAATGTTCATGTAATTATCTAAATCTTCCTTCTTATAACCTATCGGTTCTTTTTTGAAAAGCAATTCGTATAAACCTGGCGTGCCTGTGTACGTTATTCCTCCCACTTTAATGTCCTTTCCAATAATTTCTACCGGTATCTGTGTTAAACCAAAAGAAAACTTATCCGTTTCGAGGTCATGAACTATTCCGTAATAATGGTCAAATTTATGTTGTGTATCTTTCACACCCTCATCAATATATGATCTGGGTAATTCATGAAAATCTGCTAAGTAATCTTTATATGATGGTGTACCAACATAGGTTTGAATTGTTTTTCTAGTTTGTTCCAATATGTCTGACAAGTTTAAATTTGTTGTTGTGTCACTAGAAGGATCTGAAGTTTCTGCTATAACAGTTGATGACAATGGTTGTACTACAGGAGAGGAAGAAGTGATACTACTGTCATTTAAAAATGTTGGTAGTTCTGTAGGGAGTAACGGAGTTTTTCCTGTTTTCTGAATATTTTTCGTCGGAGTTGATGTTTTATAAAGCTTTGTAGGTGTTTTGAATTCTTCATACTTTGAAACTCTTTCTTCTTTTAAATCGAATGGTTCGGATTTACCAATACTTGAAATTAGCTGTTTAAGTGGTTGTGTTATTGGTCTATAAGTTTGTTCTAATTCGGACTGAGCAGTAGAAGTAGCTAATTTCAAGCTTTGATATTTCTGCTTCACGGCTTGTCTCGATTTTATTAATTCTCGAGCTAAACGTTTATCCATGCTGTACATCCAATTTCTTTCATAGGCTTTAACAACTTCCTTAAATATTCATATTTTGGTTGATCTAATGACTTTGAATAAACATAGACATTTTCAAACCTAATTCCATTAGGATGCTCGAGCAGTGTAAGCATAACGTTGGTTTTACCGCTACCACTGCAACCAACTATAAGCCCTCTTTTTGAACCACCGCAAAATAAGTCACCATGTTTTCTCAACTGTTTACTTAAAATTTTTTCGTCATGATTATTTACTGGTAATGAGAATTTTTGTTTTTCAATCCTCATTCTTAATCACACTAGTAAATATTTTTAGCTGTAAAAGTATTTATACCAGAAAAATGTCAATGTGTTTTTAGTATAAAAAGAACTTCAATGACTGTGGGTCGTCATAAGTTGAAAAAAACTATTAAAAGACGTAATAGAAAAGGCTCTGGTTTAGTAAATAAATTAATTAGTAAATTACCTTTCGAAGTTCATATACCAGGATATAATTATTGTGGTCCCGGCACCAACTTGGAAAAAAGATTAACTAGAGGTGACGTTGGTGTAAATCCATTGGATTCCGCTTGCAAAGAACATGATATATCTTACTCTCAGACTGAAGATTTATCAAAAAGACACATATCTGACCAAATATTAGAAAAAAAAGCCTGGGATAGGGTAAAAGCTAAAGATTCTTCTATTGGTGAAAAAATTGCAGCTTTAAGTGTTGCAGGAATAATGAAGGGTAAAAGAAAGTTCGGTTTGGGATTAAAAAATACAAAAGGGGGTAAACTTAAATTGAGAAAAAAACGTATCATTCGAACACCCAAAAAAATTGGAGGATTTCTACCTCTTTTGTTTCCCATTCTTGGCGCCCTGGGTGCACTAGGTGGAGGCGCGGCAGGAATTGCTAAGGCAGTAAATGATGCTAAAGCAGCTAAACAGCAACTAGAAGAAATACATAGACATAATATTGCAATGGAAAATGCTTCTAAAGAAGGTAAAGGATTATATATTAGACCATATAAAGGAAAGGGACTATTTATTAGACCTTATAAAGGAGGATCCGTCAAAATGAAAGCAATCAGACAAAAAAAAAAACTCAAAATAAGTTTTCCAAAAAGAGCACTTACGAACAATGATATTATTAAATATGTAAAGCTGTTAAAAATAACTGGCTTTAGAGGTGTTTTTATGCTCGATGAACTTCCAAAAAAAATTAATCTGAAAGAATGTGGTATTGTAAATTTGGATAAAAAACAAAATAAAGGATCTCATTGGACTGCTTATATTAAAAATAACAAAAATGTAATATATTTTGATAGTTATGGAAATTTAAAACCACCTTTAGAACTTCTCAAATATTTTAATTCGAATGGCAAAGTGGATGTATTTTATACTTATGAAAATAAACAAAAATTTAATTCATATAACTGTGGTCAACTATCCCTAAAATTTTTGCAAAAAAATATATAAACTCATTATTTATTGTAATATCTCATTCATAAATAAACTGCAATGTCTACCACAATTGCCATATCAGGAAACAGTTCTGTTTTGTCTGCTGATTTTAATCCGCCCATATATTTAGAGGATGAAAAACAATATTACCTGGGTTTAGCTGATTTTGAAACGTTTATGACTATCCCCAATATAAAAGAAGGATATAATAAATTTTATATAGATAATAAAGTAATTGTTATTCCCGACGGAACTTATGACATTACAGATATAGAAACATACATAAGAGAAAGTATAGAAGATTTATTTCCGAATGAAAAAATTTTTTTCTTTTAAAAGCAAATGTTAATACTCTAAAAACTTTTTTAATGTGTAGTAGAATAATTGATTTTACCAAGGAAGATTCGATAGGAAAAATGTTGGGTTTTAATAGCAGGATACTAGAAGCTATGAAAGAGGAAGAATCAGATAATGTTGCAAAAATAACTAAGGTGAATGCTATTTGTATTGACTGTAATATTTGTGTCGGTTCTTACAATAATGGTAAACCTGTTCATATTATTCACCAGTTTTATCCAACTGTAGCTCCAGGGTATAAAATAGTTGAATCTCCTTTGCCCATTTTGTATTTTCCAGTTAGCGTCAAAGCAATTAACAATATAACAGTTAAAATAGTTGATCAAGACGGAGAACTTATCAGTTTTAGAGGAGAAACTATAACAGTAAGGTTACATTTACAAACAAGTGAAATATAAAATGGTTGTTAGATATAATAGAGCCCTTGGGATGAGACTTGCCCCTACTACTATCAACAAAGTAAAAACTTATAAAAAGAAAAAGCCTAAACAACAGTTCAGTATCAAATCCAACACCAACAAGTTAAGACGAGATAATCGTAAATTTCTCACATCCTTGGGTTTCACTGTTTTAAAATAATGAACATATTAAACGTAAACGAAAAGCTTTATGTAGACAATTCCATCGTCAGTTCTGAGCTTCACACATATCAACCATATATTTCTTCAAAATTCGATTACAATGATGAAATAAGGATCCCAATTCAAGAACTCGATGCTTACACTCTACCATCAGATAGTTTACTTTATATCGAAGGAAAATTAACTAATACAGAAGGTAAATATAAGAAAGAATTGCTATTTATTAACAATGGTATAGCCTTTTTGTTCAGAGAAATCCGCTATGAACTAAACGGAATTACTATAGATTCAATAAGAAATGTTGGATTAGCATCAACCTTAAAAAGCTACCTTTCTCACAATACCAACGAAAGTTTAAAACTGGAAAATGCAGGTTGGTTTCCACATCGGAAAGAAGGTGATACAATTTTAGTTGATAATGATGGAAAATTCTCCGTATCCATACCACTAAAAATGCTTTTAGGATTTTTTGAAGATTACAGAAAAATTATTATGAATATGAAACAGGAATTGGTTCTTATTAGATCAACTGATGATTTAGATGGTGTTATTTTCAAAGAAGATCCGGCACACCTTGTTACTGCTCCTGACACTCCATTGGTTACTTTCGATAAAATTTATTGGAAAGTTCCTCACATTCTAGTTGATATGCCACAACAACTTGCTCTATCAAAAATATTAGAATCAAATAAAGATATATTGATAGGATTCAGGAGTTGGGAACTTGTTGAATATTCTTCTCTAACCGAAACAACCCGTCACACATGGCCGGTAAAAACAACTAGTAAACTAGAAGCTCCTCGTCATGTTGTGATTGGCTTTCAAGAAAACAGAAAAGGGAAAATTGTTAAAGATATGAGTAAATTTGACAATATTACCTTGTCAAATATTAGAGTATATTTAAATTCTGAAAGATATCCTTATCACGATTTGTACTTAAATTTCGAAGAAAACAAATTTTCTGCTTTATACGAAATGTTTGCCAACTTTAGACAGTCTTATTATGGTGTTCCAAATGAACCCATTTTTAATCCTGAACAATTCAAAAACATTAGTCCTATTACACATATTGATTGCTCCCATCAAAAAGAAACAATTCAAACGGGATCCGTAGTAATGAGAATTGAATTTGAGACACACAATGCAATTAAAAAAGATACTTCTGCTTATTGTCTTATTTTACATGACAAATTATTTAGCTACAACCCTCTTACTAAAATTGTGAAACAATTATAAACTTTATCCCCACTATTTTCATATTTCGATTTAATTTAAAGAAATTTTCAAAAGCTTTTAGTTTTAATCATGACATCAAAACTACAACTACAAATTGAAAAATTTATTTTTAAAATTAATCAACTGAAAGAAGAAATTGCAAATTATTCAAGTAAAAAAAGTCTCATTAAAAAATTTGCTGCTTTGAAAATATGAGATTGGTTATAGATATTCAAGGATTCAAAGATGAAAAAAATAAATTTATACCGAAAGAGCTTGCAGCTTTTGATGGTTATGAAATGACTCATTACATTTTTAAAAAGCCTTTTCCAATGGAGTTTCTTTCACCTGATTGTCACAAGCAGGCGGTATGGTTAACGAAAAATTATCATTGTATACATTGGAATAATGGATTTACTCCATTACATCATTTCCCAAAAATAATTGAAACACTTACGAAGAAAGCAGATTTTGTTTTTGTAAAAGGAAGCGAAAAAAAGGATTTTATACAGAAATATTCTAAAAAGCATGTGATTGAAATAGATGAACAACCAGCGCTAAAGCTAATGGAACCAAAATGCTTCTATCATTCAAAATCACCTTGTATGTGTGCTTTGACAAATGTGTTATTTTTATATGACAATTGTTTTATGAATGAATAAAAATATAAAAAAAAACTTAATTACCTTTTTATTTTGCATTAACCAACCATGATTGAATACAATTAATATGATACCTTAAATCTAATTTTCTAAATTCATTTAAAAGTTCATACTCATTTTTATATTTTAAATAATCATTACAAAATTTAGCGGCTAATTTACATTGTTTCATTCGATCTATATTATTAACATATGCTGACAAATCTTGTGCTTCTGCGTCTTCTTCGCCTACAATTGATAAATATTGGAAGTATGCAGCAGATATAATAAACTCTTCATACATTTCAGTAACCATTTGCTCCATTGTAAATATTATTAAATTTATTCTTCCTTTTCAATTTCTTGAAGAATAGTATCCTCGTCAATAAATTGCTTCAAGTCTTTTAAATAGTAACCAAAGCCAATATCTTTTAGATCTTGAATAAGTTGAAAAAATTT